>JAWLRI010000936.1:0-87242 GCA_034781795.1 Crypturellus tataupa | reverse complement strand
TTTTTACTTATAAAGCTTTAATGGGATAACTTAATATTACCCCTTTTGCTTTTTTTTTTTTTTTTTTTTTCCTGGAAGTTCTCCAAATGCCCACAAAGGCTCACGCAAAAATCAAGCCTTATTGTCGGACTTCAATATGTTTTTCATTCCGGTGGTTTACATTGGAACATTGACTTATTTCTCATATTGCTACTTTTTAGCAATGAGAACATATATCAGATGCTTTTTTGGCCATTATCTGCTGGTCTAATTAGTATTGATATTTTTATCATAAACAGTCACATTTCTACCTCTTCATTAGAGCTAACAAATGTGAGTAAAAGGCAGCTTAGATCTGAAAAAGCAGAAAGAGGGAAGCTCTCTATAAACAGTGCTGCAGTCTTTGTGATGAATTGGGTGTAACCGTGGAGAGTGGCAGAGCTGAAGCAGGCTGTCTGTTAAACAGGAAACGAGTGATTAACATTTTTTTGTCCTACTGATCATAATTATTCCCACTGGCTGAAAAAAAATAAACACCCCTTAGTTTCCCTTTAATATACACACAGAATAAAGTTTTAAACTATTAGTCATTCTGGCACCCGTATGGATGAACTACTAGCTTATTAGTCCACATTTTTATTTGTTTTAATAAACTTTGCTTATAATTGTGATTCCTATTTAGCTTACAGGGACCTGCTCGTGCTCTGCATTCAGCAGCGGCTTTGTTGCGAGCAGTTGCTGCTACTGTTTCTCCCATATAGTTGTATTTGTGGTTGCTGCGTGAACGCTTGCAGTGAGTAACTGTGACTAACAGAGCTACTTGTCCGTAAGGAATCTGCAGCCTTGGCCACAGGTTAGCTCCCTGCGGAAAGTTCTAACTGTCTTTAGCCCCTGTGGCCTGCGCGCCTCGGTGCTATTGCACAGCGCTGATCTTGCTTGTAAAGCCACTCAGTGTGGCACCACGTTACCTGCGGATGTTAGATTTACCTTTTTCCAGTAAACTAATAAGCTCTTCAAAAAATATTTCGCTTCATGGGATAACCTCTACTTCATATGCCTGTTTTGAGTCATTAATTATATGCCAGACTTCTAATGGTTTGTTAACTGAATCTTTTATCAGTTTTTCTGTTTTATCACCTGGGATTGATGTCAGGCCACCCAGGTTATGCATCGATCATCCTGCTTTGCTCTGTTTGCATGACTGCATGACTCGCAGCACGGGCGGATGCTGAAGGCCGGGAGCCTGAGAATGCTCTCAGTGATGGGCGAGGAGGCTCCAGTTATCAGGGCTTGCCACACTTAACGTGTTCCTCTTTAGTGCTGCTGTTTGTTGCCCTCCTGTGTCACTGATGGACCTGGGAAATGCTTCCTCTTCATCATATGTATATTGTATGTCATAGGGTGTACGACAGGATATGTACAAATTATATATATTCACATATAATATACATACCTACAAATTCCATATTTATGCAAAACAGACTGGACTATTTCTCTGCCAATACCAAATCCATGTATTTGTTGAACACTCATCTTTTTCTGTCTGCTCTAATAGCAGACTTTTAGCTTCAGTTTTGTAATGGCAAATGTCAGGATTTGTCTGGATCCCTAAATACAAATTTAGCCCTATCAGCTGTGGATTTTTTTTAATCTGGTATTTGTATCTTTCCTTATTTTCTGCACTTCAACTTTTGTTTTATAGTGATTGCTATTTGCTTTTCTGCTTGCGTGTTGTTATCTTGCTTCTTTTTTGCTGCCTTCCTTTCACCACTGAAAATGAATTTCCTTTTGAAAAGCCTGTTGGCTGTCTTTGCTTCTCAAATGATATTACCAAAGAGGGAGGAAGTTCTATTTGATACAACTCTCTTAAAAAATCCCACCATTTTCATATGTATCGTCTGTTATTTTTCCTAATCAGTGTCACTTATTTTCCTCAGCTTTGAAATGCTAACAAATGTTTATGTATTTGGTATATTTTGTGTTGATACTGTACTGTGTCAGTGCTGTGGTTACAGAAATAAATGTAGTTACGAAACAGAGCGTTGGCACTGACAGAGATGATCTTTAAACTGTTTGTGGCTCTGCCTTCTCTTGGAAGTACAGAATAAGAGTGGTTATAAGGAGTTTTGGTTAGGATTGTGACATCTGGAATGGTCTCCAGATGTGTGTGTTTGCCCTGAGTACTTTCTGCTTTCTGCTTTACATTGCTCATGGTTTTACAGTCCTATTTTCTAAATCCCTGTGTAGAGAAAGTATGCAGGTGTTATCATCTCACTGGAAATGTCCAAATTGCCATTATGGAAAAGTGCTTCAAAGGACTCTGCCTATAATTAAAAGGAGATTAATAACATATCTGGGGATAACCATTGGGAATTATACAAATACATGCCAGTAGAGTTCCCGGCTCTGACATGCAGGTATGTGCAGCCAAGTCACTTCAGCAGCAGTGTCTGCTGGGGCCACGCGTGTGTTTTCTGATACTGCGTATTGCATTCCAGAGGAGAAAGCTGTTGTGAAATCCCATCCCCTCCGGTTGCTTGTGCCAGGAGCATGACTGAACTGGGGGAAGGGGCAACCTCTTTGGTATCCAAAGTGTTTGGTCTTCTACAGCTGTGAACACAAAATGCAGTAGGTCATAAATCTGTAGACTTAATTGCAGAAAGAGCAGGACTTGGATTAACACCACTGAAATAGGGGCACAAGAGATATTCTGTGTTCAGAGAGGCAAGTATATAGACCATATATAGTAGATACCTTATAATCTGTCTTATTCTTAAATACTTGAACTGGGCGTAAGGGATGCGTTACTGAAATGCCATGAGAAGTGGTCTATGAAAGTCTCTGCATGTTTGAAAGATGAATAATGTTTCGTGACTGGTATTCTGGGACACCTATATACTAGGTATAGGACCACTCATAGTGAAAAGCTTGGAAGAGCAATATGAGGCCCCTCTACTGGGTTTCAAGTGTTTCTGCATTTTTTCCCAGCTGACACTTCTTGACCATGTAACAAAAAATGAAGTCAAACAAAAGCACCCCCCTCAGAACAAAGGACCCAAAAAAGCATGACCTATTTGGGAGGAAATCCTGCCCTTCCACCTTCATGCAGCTGCAGGTGGCAAATTGCCAACCTCTTCTAACTATGACTCTTTGACCTGAGGCTAAGTGACATGCTTTCTGTCCGTGCTCTTATCTGACAGCAGGGAGGGTTTCTGGGTTGTAATCAAAGAGTGCTGCATTTGGGTGGCAAAGATGTCTGTTTCATTAGCAGTTGAAGCCTCTGACACTGCAGCCAAATGTGTGGTCGTGTTGGTGAACATTGTAGTGTCAGGAATACTCCTGATAGAGAAGTGCAGTTAGGACTGTTTTATAAACACGTGTGTTATCTGTTGACCAAACATTTTGGGGCATAGAACAGTAACTCGGAAACTCTGTTTCAGTATGTACATCTGAACTACTCATGTATCATAACCATTAGACCAGACAAACAGGATTGCCTTATCACAACAGACTATTGTATGAAAAAAATCCCAGCACGTCTGGGGTTATCAATGTTTTTTTCCTTCTTAACCTTCTCACCCTGCTCCTGCAAACTTGGCAGGATGGCTGGAAACTAAAGTAGAACAAGTGCAGACAGCATCGCTATTCAGAGCAGTCTTACCTGTTTCACTAGACATAATCTGGCATAATTTGGGACAGATGTTGCGTGATGCCACTCGCTAGATTTAGCCTCTGCTGCTGACTGGTTGATACTGCTCAAAGCCTCCTGAAGAAGCTTGGTGGTAGACTTCCAGAGAAAGTCCTTACCGTACTTTTTATGACTTCCCTTTCGACTGGTGCTTGTCGCTTGAAGCGAGTCAAACACCTGGAACTGCTGTGGAATCCCATTACACCTTGTGAGACAGGCCTGGTGTTCTGTGAAACAATATAAGGAAATCCTTGGGTCTTCCTATCTCTGCTGTCAAGGTTTTGGTTTCGTACTCTCTCCACAGAGTGATTTGTCTGGTTCAGCATCCTCCTGTGAGGTGTCGGTAGTGTGGAAGACTAACGCAGGTGACTAGTGTGCCAGCCCCTAGTGATCGTGGTAGACAACTTTCAACAGTGCTGATATGTTGCTAATTGATGAGTCTCAGGACTTCTTTCTCAGCAGGCTTGAGCCTGAATTTCTTACTGGGAGTGTATGGCGATACAGGTTATGGCTAACACAATCTCTACTGCCATACTCCCTGCAAGCCTCTCTCAAGCTTCTAAATCTAGTTCATATTTTGTCTGGAGAGGTGTGAGAGCTGCAGGCAGATAATGTCTCCTACTGGGAATCTTCAGCCATTTCAGCTGATAATAGTGCCAGCTGGCTGGCAACCTGTATGCCTGCCCCACTGCGTTAGATGTAGAAAGCAGTGGACTTCTGAGATACCTTCTGAATGAAAACTTGGTGGGCAGTCAATACACTGATGTAACACCAAACTCTTGGCCTGTGTATTATGGAAGAAGTGCTGCTCTTACCTTATGGACTGCCACTTCTTTATGGCTGCCTCCACCTCCAGAGACCGAATCTAGTTACTAGTTACAAGCAAATTTCTGCTAGTATCATGGTATGCTTTATTGCAATACCATCAGCATTTGTAGCAGGTCTCTGTTAAGTCTAGCTTTTGTAGAGGCTTGAGTCCGTTCCTTGTTCTCCCTTTTTGATGGTTTTTGGTGGAAAGAGAGGCGAAGGAGGTTTGCAGCTGCCTTCTTGGTGGTGCCCGTGTGGGAGGGAGGGCAGAAGCCATGGGCAGTGCTCGGCGCTTTCACAGGACTTGGGTCTTGCAAACACACAATCTGCCTCCTGCTTAGAGAGTTCTTCTCTGTTTCCCATGTCCTGTGCATACTGCAATTATTTTTATGGAAAAAAGATGACTACAGTGTTGCCTAGTTTCATAAGACAAGTTTTCATTTGTTACTCTTGAAATAAAATTGCATGGAAAACAGTTTATCGAAAAACAATTGCCTATCTCTAATGTTGAGGGGTATGGGGTTTTTTTCAGTAGTCAGGTTGGTTGTTTTAATATGAATGATCTCTTGGGTTTAAATACAGTGTTAGATATCAGCTAAGCTATTTGCATCTGGAGAGTAGATGGCTGAGACGTCTACTTCATTAAATGCTTTAAAATGCAAAGCAGTTTGAGTTGATTTTGTTGTTAAGAAGAAAAATTCCAAGCTGGGTTTTTTTGCAAGTAGTTGGGTTTGGCTTTAGGAAAAGTTGGAAGCTCAGCTGAATGATAGAAACACATTTTCAAATGAATCATTTAGTTGGCTTCATTAGTTTCATTAGCTGGTATTTGCTCATCACACTGTGTTTAGCAATTCCTGGTTTTGTATATTTTGGCTCTTAAATCAGCGAGGAGTGATAAGCATATTCACAATTCCTGGTTGTTAAGCTGAAGGCCAAATGGGAGCCGAGGCTTTCTGAACTTTATGTCAAATATATGAACTCAGTCCCGGGAAACACTGCCCAGGTGGCATCAGTCCTGCTGGAGCCGCAACAGGGATTTGGTGAAACCCCATCCTGGGCACCGGGGAAGTGACCTGGCACCGGCACAGGCCTCCAGCGCAGCCTGATGCTTTTTCACGTCATCTGCCTCTGCTTTGGGAGCTCTCACTCCAAAGTCCTGTTGGACATGGTGCCTTGTTAGGGCGGCTGGTGCTCCCCGGGAGCGCCCGGGCTGCTGACAACCGCGCTGCTCATCCGGCTGCCAAGTCCCACTGCTGCAACTCCGCTTTTTTATCGGGTCATGTTTGCGTCTGGCAAAGATTTGTAGACACAACATCATTAACAGCGGTGCATATTTTCACAAGATTTACCTCTTCAACACTTTTTCCAAGTTAGTAAATCATAGCTTCTTTAATGTCCTGCTGGCTGCGTGAAAAACAGGAATTTATGTAACAAGCTCTGGGCCGCAAACCTTTTCCTGTTAGGAAAATTTTTTTTTCATTGTTGGCAGAGTTAGGAGACAGCTCCGTTACTCAAAGAGCGACCTCAGATGTCCTCAGTGCAATAATACCAGATTATAATATTTTTGATGACTAAGGAATAGCAGTAATTTCTCAAATATTTAACACTTCTTGTGCAGAGGAGAAGGGATTGTGTCATAGCACACTATTTTCCACATCCAAGGTTTTGCGTGTCGGAGATTCTTGTTTTGATAGTAAACAGTAAGCCTGAGCCAACGGGGCATGTTTACAAAATACAATAAAACATGAACTGGCGCAGGAGGTTTTTTAATCAGCAGTGGCGCGGAACAACTTTCTTGCGACATTTCTAAATCTGGAGCGGTGTCAGCCTCGCGTTCGGCCGTGTCCCCGCAGCGAGAACAAAGGGTCTTTCCCGCGCGGGCCGGCCCTTGCGCATCGCTGCCGCTGCCACATGGAAGTCCAAACATGGACTTCGGGACTTACCCTCCTGACAGAGGCAGCACGTTAAAGCAGCGAGAGGGGTCAGCTAGACAGCAGCATCTTCACCACCACGCAAGGTCTCATCTGCTTGCTCCTCCTTAGCCAGTACCAATGCTTTCATCAGCAGCGTTGGAGGGCAGATGTTGGATCTCAGCCATGAACGTGGCTGAGGACCCATAAACTTCCCCTAAGCAAGGGAAGTCCCAGATAGTGTTGTCTTGGAGGCTGAAGCTCAGGAATATAACATTTTCAGGCCTTCCTTAGTGTCCTGTCGCTAGATAGAGGATGAGATTTTGATTGCATAAGTTACCTGCAGTGGAAAGATACAGTCCTGTGTTAATTACTTAACATTAGAAAGATTGGCTTCCTTTCCAAACTGAACGAGAACAATTCAAATTATTGTGGGTATTTATTTAATGGGGATAATGTTTTAAAACTAATTCTTTGGACAGAGGTGGAAAGACTTCAAAAGTTCGGAGCACAATTGGACTGGAATTGGATTGGAATGAGGCAAGGTGGCGTTCTGAAAAAAAATGCAGCTTTGGAGACAAAACCTTTGGCATGTCTACTGTCACACACTGAAAATCAGGACTGATTATGATACACAAGAAAAAAACATATACGCATCAGAGCATTCAAAATTATTATTTTAAACTAGCTTCAATTTTGAATAAAACCTCCTGTTATGGGAAAATATGTCTGCTCTGTCAAATTATTATTCTTAGTAGTCTAATGTCCCACTTGGAGTCTGATTCTGAATAATGCTTGTTTTTCCTGTGTTTGGAAAAGCAGATATATATACAAATGCACAGACAGAGTAGGGAAGGTGGAAGAGATGCATTTCTGCAGATGTTGCAGTGTAGGGTTATGTTGGTTTAGAAGCCAGTTTGTTTTTTAAGGTGATTAGCAAGGCTTGCTGGTCACGAGGGGCATTTCTGCTGTCTTTCAAAATCTGTCTTTCCATTTCTGCTCCCCTTGATAATTTTCTAGGGAACTAGATAAAAATGTTTATTAATGGAATTGAGCTATTCCCGTGTTGTGTCTCCAATTTCACGTGTTGTTTTGTGGTTTCCTTCTACTATTCATCACAGATTGTAGTCTTAACACAAACCTTGTAGATTACGCTGCCGTCCTGCCCTCCTAAAAATATTTGGCTATTTCAACACTCTTCGAACTTCTGGCCTCTTGTTAGGTATTATTTCAAAATTTGGAACAACTTTTCTGTAAATACTATGTTCTTTACCTGAGTTACATTACAAAAATCTGTAACTTGATATAGCAAAGCCTAGTCTCTTGTTAACATGGCAACAAAATTTGGGTTGGATTTTTAATTTTTGGTTTTGAAGTTTTGAAGTTTTTTTTTTATTATTATTATTATTTAAGAACAAAACATGTAACATTACTTGTGAGTCAGGAGATAATGAAGAGTTTTGGTAGCTTCAGTCAGTCTTGGGACAAGACATCTTTATCTGGTGCCCTCAGTTATAAAAGAGCCAATGTTGCATATTAAAATACTAATTTTGAAGAAGAAAGATGGTTTTAAGATTAAATTTTAATGCAACTTTGTCTATGCTATTTGCATTCCCTTCTCCCTCATGATTAGGCAATTTGTAATGCTTTGTATATTTAGAACTTAATCCTCAGATGATTTTCTGTATGCATATTCTCATATAACACAATTAATAGGAATCTCACTGAAGTTCAGTGAGCTGACATCACGGGCTGATGTGTTGGCAGGATTTAGGAGTATACATGATGAGATCCCATTATAAGATCCGTTAAACAAGATGTAGCATTCCAGAATTTTGCCCAAATGCAATCTGTTTAAATTCCTTAGAGTGAAGCTGATAACTGCATCTTCTTTGAACTTTGTCTGTCTGGTAGATATTGTCTCCTGTATGAGGAATGTGTTATTTCAGAATGACTTTATTTAACTTTTCAAAATGCAAGATCTGAACAGGCCACATGACAGACAAATTGTGCAGCAACTCTGCAAACTCATTTCATCCAGTTCCAAGTGGTGAGCTGACAAATGTATTTCCACACTTGCATGTTTTGCTATTTCATGCTTAATGTTTCCATTTTCAAATGAAATGAGGCTACACCGACAAAGACAAATCAGTATCAACACACTCAGAAGAGAAGCAACTTCACCAGTTCTCTCCATCTGAAAGAGTTAAAGTCTTGTAAACAAATGTTTCAGCAGACTTGGTGGAAGGCCTGTCCATTACAGCAGGTTTTTTATAAAGGTGACTTGATGTGAAGGGCTTTCTGAAACTAAATGTAATCTTGAGTGTGTTAAGTAACTCGGTTCATGTACATAGTTAGTGGGGAGATAGTGGGGGTTGCAGTTAGGAGTAGGATGTTGCTGAGCATCCTGGTTAGGACATCACAGTTAGGAGTATGGTGTTTGGGAACTAAGTTGTATGTAACAATTCAGTCATGAGATTGTTTGTCCTGAGTGTCCTTTACACCTGTACCATCACAATAGGTTTATCTTTGAATGTCAACAGAAATAAAACCTGTGCTCTTACACCTTTTTTTCTTTTTTTTCCAGAATTCAATCCGTCACAACCTTTCTCTGCACAGCAAGTTCATCAGAGTGCAAAATGAGGGAACAGGGAAGAGTTCTTGGTGGATGCTCAATCCCGAGGGTGGAAAGAGTGGCAAATCTCCCAGGAGACGAGCAGCATCCATGGATAACAACAGCAAATTTGCAAAAAGCAGAGGCAGAGCTGCCAAGAAAAAGGCATCCCTTCAGTCTGGTCAAGAGGGAAATGGTGACAGCCCCGGATCACAGTTCTCAAAGTGGCCGGCGAGTCCCAGCTCTCACAGTAACGATGACTTCGATAACTGGAGTACATTTCGTCCCAGAACTAGCTCTAACGCTAGTACGATTAGTGGAAGACTTTCCCCGATTTTGCCAGAGCAAGATGATCTCGGAGATGGGGATGTGCACTCCATGGTATACCCGTCATCAGCCACCAAAATGACTTCTACTCTACCCAGTCTTTCAGAGATGAGTAATTCTGAGAACATGGAAAATCTTTTGGATAACCTTAATCTCCTGTCACCTAACACATCAATGACTGTGTCAACCCAGTCTTCATCTGCCAGCCTGATGCAGCAAACACCAGGTTACTCGTTTGCATCCTCGACCACAAGTATAGGTTCACCAAATCCAGACTACAGGAAATTTACTTATGCTCAAGCAAGCATGAACTCTTTGCCCCAAATTCCTATGCAGACTCTTCAAGACAGTAAATCCAACTACGGAGCAATGAGCCAATACAACTGTCCTGCGGGACTTCTGAAGGAATTACTGACTTCTGACTCTCCTCCGCACAATGATATCTTGGCATCAGTAGACACTGGTGTTTCCCAGCCTGGTGGCAGGGCACTGGGCCAAGGTGTGCTGATGGTCACTAACTCGGTGATGCCAACATATGGCAGTCAAGCACCCCACAACAAAATGATGAACCCTAACGCTCGCCCTCACCAAGGACATAACCAGCCAACACCTGCAGTTAATGGCCGTGCCTTGTCACACACAGTGAACACCATGTCACATACTTCAGGTCTAACTCGCTTGTCGACAGTGAAGACTTCGTTACAAGTGCCTATGAGTCACCCGATGCAGATGAATGCCATGAACCCGTATGGCTCCGTTAACAGTTGCAACGGCTACGGAAGGGTGGGCATCGTTTCTCTCCACCAGGAAAAGCTTCCCAGTGACTTAGACGACATGTTAATTGAGCGGTTGGACTGTGACATGGAGTCGATTATTCGTAATGACCTTATGGATGGAGAAACGTTAGATTTTAACTTTGACAGTGTATTGCCTAACCAAAGTTTTCAGCACAGCGTAAAGACAACCACACACAGTTGGGTGTCAGGCTAGGATGTAGTAGGAGGTAAGCTGTGCTTTTTATGATTAAAAAAAAAGATTAAAGGGAAAAGAGATGTCTAGTGCTTAAAATCTGGGTGGTTTCCTACACTGGCATGTGAAGTACCTCTACTGTCAGTCACTTCCCAGTCCTTTATTGGTTTGTAAATCAGGCTTGCATTAGGACTGCCATGCACCAACTTCTGCTCTTTAATGTGGAGTGCTGATGTTTTGCCACTGCTATCTTAAATAAAATCTTGTTGGTAACTAACACTTATTAAATACATGTTTCCCCTCTAAGTTGTCTCAAAGATAGTTTGAATGTATTTTAATTGGCAGCCTCTTTTGGTGTGAATGTTGATTTAATTGTATTTTTATTTTTATTTTCCTAGGCTACAGTTAAATTCGCCAGACTTGTCTGACAGCAGGAACTGAGAAAGCAGTACAAAGATGTCCTTCACCTTCCTTTTTAATTTTCTTGATGAAGCTGTGCACATGCACTGGCTTTTTGGGGGAACTTTTTTTTTTTTCCTTTTTTCTACCTTTCGTCAGAGTTGGCAGCAGAGAGAGTATTTTCCTGTACAGGATGTTTGCCCAAGGTTTGCAGGTTATGTGCTGCTGTAGATAAGAACTGTGCCATTGGAAATTTCATTACTCTGAAGTGCCAAATTCACTACACCATATAATCACAGCAAAGACTCTTACATCATGTTGTGCTTTCGGTTTTGTACAGTATGATCTGTAGAGGAATTGTTTTTTAAGACTATCGGTTTTGGTCCAAGAAAAGTTTATAAGCTTTTGTAAGAATACTGTGATGATCTCATGCCCTAAGCAAGTTTGACCTTCATTGATGTTACCTGTGTTCTGACGAATTGAGATAATTGTGGACTTGCTTTGCAGCAGTATGAATTGCTTTATTTTTACTCAAAATTGCCACACATTTCATATGGGAACAGAAAAGCCCATTAAATATGATCCTACTAAACTCACCGACTATTCAAAACAAACAGCAGGTTAAATGCCATTCAGTAAGTTACCTGTATTCATGTAAATTTATGCAAGAATATACCTGGTTTTCATTGTCAGAGTAATGACTTTATTGTTGGACTTAAGATAATTTTTGGAATAGTTTCCAAGCTATTTTTCTTATAAATAAAGTCTACTTTTGTTACATAGGCAACTTAAAATTACAGAATCTGAGATCTGGCAGCATTCATAACCTCCTCATTTTTGTACAGTATTTTAACTGGATTAAGTACTTGTTTTTATAAATTTCCCTAGCATTTGGGAGTGCTAATAAAGGAAAAGCTTAATAAGTATCTTGAATACAAAACATTTCTGTCCTTTTTTTTTTTTGTTGTTGTGTGATGTATAAATATAGAGAACTTTATGTTTAGGAAATATTTAATCAGTTTTATATATGCATTTTTAGAAATGTCATCGGCTTCTATTATCATTTTAACTCTGACTACCACAAAGTGTTAAGTATTCACTGTTAGATGCTTGTACAATGCTTCACATTTATATTTATTTCATGGAGGTCTCATAATGTTTGTGCATTCAGGAGCTGGACCATTGGGATAAAATTCTTAAATTCAGTAAAATTAATGACAGAAATGTCATTTGTCTCAACTCATGCTAGATTTAGGGTCTGTCAATGTTTCTGTTATCATGCAGTATATTTGAGGAGGTGGAAGTGCTACATCTTAATGGGAGGCTGAAATTTCTGGGACCTCCCCCTTTCAGGGCAAGAATATCATTTTTTTTTAAACAGGAGAGAAAAAGTAAGTAGCAAAGTTATACAAACATAGGGGCTCTAGGAGAAGGACAGCATTTATGACAGAGTGTTTCTGTGGAAAACCTTTTCTCTTGTGTGAGTAGGCAAACGCTGACAACTACCTGAGCATTTTCGGGATTTGGGTCTTGGGTAAATGATGTCAGTATTTTTGTAATTGCATGATGTGGTTTTCATGGATGTGTGGAGCACATTTGCCTTTATGTTCGTTACTGCCCGTTGTTTGTGTTACAGAAATCTTTAAAGCGTTTCTTTTTCACACTGACAGTATGAAGAGTTTGTGTGCTAGGACTGCCTGTTGTGAAGAGGAAGAGAAAAAAGTATCTCCACTGATTTTTGTTCTAAATGGCCCACAACTGGAGAATGTTCTAATTGAAACTGTTTTTTTTTTTTTTCTCTCCAGTGATGGAATATGGTGGAGAAAGTCATGTAATGTGCCAAGAAAGTAAAAGTTTAGTAATAAGCCATGTATTTAATGATCCTGGTATGACTTTCCTAAAACTCTACAATATATTTATCAATGTGCTAGCATTTAGCTCCCTGTTGGGCTTAAATCACTTCTAATTACATCTAGTCCTACTTTTTTTTAGATGTCTTTTTAGAGTTGTCAGCAGTTGCAGAAGTTGTTGTCAAGCTGTCCGGTAATATAGGATCCCTCCCACTGTGAAATCTCTCTCTGAGCTTCTGTTGAGCAAGATGAAATGTTCTTAGTGCTGTAGCCTTTGCGAAGCCTCTGCTTTTACTGGCAGATACCTCTAGTAGCATCTTCATCACCACTTTAATAAACTCTGAGACTTGATTGCAAATGCTGGCAATGGAAAAAGGAGGAGTTCACAAATCTGAAGATCGTTCTTTTGCTACATGTGCAAAAATTTGCTTGTAAATGGGCACTGATAGGCATATGCTACAGCAGTCAAAAATTCACCTCTACTTGCAAAGGAAACAGTATTTAACATTAAGCTCCATGGTTTTGCAGCTGAACCTGCTACATTTAACAATATACCTCCTGTTTATTATTTACTGCTACTGTATAACTTCCTGTATTCTGATATTTTCTTCATTTCCATTTATAACTATGAATAACATAAATGTAGCAGTTCCTTAATTACTGCAGACTATAGGAAGCCCCTTTTAAATATTATGGAAAAAAAAAGAGTTGTAGATAATCAGATGTTTTGGGTTATGTGGTTAAATTTATTTTCTTCTTTGTGGTGCCATTCTAATATTTTGTCATTGTAATTCTGGAAATACTGTGAAGTTGGATGAAGGGCATAGTGTCTGTCTTGAAAACAAACATTATGGGACCTCTAGTAATAAATCCTTTTTCAGTAAAAGTATCAAGTTTCTGGAGTAACTTAGTTTGTCAGAATTGTTGTAAATGATTGGTTTGTGAATTGTGCAGATGATCTTACCTATGCAGCCTTGTTTTTGACTTTTCTCTGGTTTGTACTGTTATTAAAAGTTTATTGTATTATAGAGCTGTTCAGATATTTTAACTATAAAGATGTTTTGTTTCCATAATATAGCTATATGATATATGTTTAGGTAGTAGATGCATTAATTGGAAAGCTCTGCTTTGATAAACTGACAATTTGCCTACAGTTATAAGCAAAAGTCATATTGCTTATTATTGGCTTAAGTCAACAGAGCATCCCTAAGAAGAGGAGAAGTTAAAATTGGACCAGTTATAAAACAGTATAAAATTTGCACTTGTTAAACCACTGGATGTATGTTAGTACTTTTTTTTATTATTTTTTTACTGATTTGAAATTCCTATTTTCATTATGAAATTGCTAGGATCCTTAATTTATGACTGATTTTAAATAAGATATTCTCTTTTTCTCTTTTTTTGGGGGGGGGGGGTGGGGGGGGATCATTATGTAAAATGCCGCATGGTTTATGCAAACAAAATTACTTGGCATTAAAACTGGCCTCCTTTTTGAGGGTGTTCCACAAACCAGCAATATCATAAGAAATTGGCATGTACATACTGCTAGTTCAGCTTGTGAGTGGTGTGACAGCTCTTCAGTGCTACACTGCTCTTCGTAACATTGCAGAATTTAAATTCGTACGTGGATATTTTCAGAAAAAAAAAGTGCCTGATGTACTTTTACAGACACAAGAGAACAATCCTTTACAGTTGGTTGTATAAAGCCATAAATGTATATAAATTATGTTTAAAAGGCTGTGTGTCCTTTCTTGTATATTGAGAATGAGATTTGTACCAGGATTCTCCTTGTGATTAGTAATCCTCCTATTCAGATGTTGTCGTAATCACTTTCCTTAACGGCGTAATCTTTTTAATGATGATGATCCCATTTGGACAATCCTGATGGCATTAGCAATTTTATATAGAAAATACCTCATGGTACCAAGCCTTGCCTGGCAGGATGGTGCCATATTAACAAGCAAACACTAACGGCAGAATCGTTAGCAAATTTTCCATGTCTCGATATAAAGGAATTTCTCTCTCTTGGATTTGCTTCTGGAATTGGAACTGTATCAGGTACAGTAACTGAATAGGGCTGTGTTATAAGTATTTTATCACAACTAGTGTGCTAAAAGTAACTTGTTTACAAGTCCTCGAGACTAAACGCAAGAAGAATCCATGCCTGACTCTTAGAGTTGGTAAGAGATATTGTTACTGGAAGCTGCTTTAGGCAGCATCAAACCTTGTAGCCCTTGCTTCAACAAGCCTAGTTCAGAGAAAATTACAAAATTCCTGAGATCCTTTCAGAATGGGTATTTGTAAGTATAAGCTCTTAATAAAATTGCTATGACATGAGATGGTAATTAGTGTATCAGAATGTTATGTAATGCATTGTTAAGGAGAAAAAAAAAGGACTGCTAACATCCATCAAACTCCAGGAAAGAATTACTCTTTTAGTCCAAATTACTAGTTAGATCCTAATGCTATTAAATGTGGGAGGGAAACAGCTCTGAAGAGACATTTTTCTTTTCTCTCCACTCCCCTTGTAAAAATGAGATGGTTTATGGAGTTTTTTTGGCCTTTTTTCCCCTCATTTTTGTCTCTTGACTCCCTTTGCCCCTCCTTCCTTCCTGAAGGACACTTCCTCTAAGAGAACTTTTTTATATTTCTTTGGTGAACGGTTGTGTTATCTAGGGCAGCCTGCTCCGTGCTGCTCCTTTTGGAGCCGTGTTTTACTCTGTAGAGGCAAGAATGCTGATGTGAGTGGAGAGTGCTGGAATGCCTTTTTTTTTTTTTTTAATTTAGATTGTGTTTCAAAACAGAGCTGGAAGAAAGGAGGAAAGGCTGCCAAAACAGCCAGCCAGCAACACCCACGCCACAATAGTCTTGTGGGGCCCAGATCCCTGCTTGCCTGCAGGTGGGGAGGGAGAGACGGATGGCAGAGAGAAAGCTTCTAAGGAATTGCTGGCAAAAAAAAATCCCTGCCAGTTTGATCTTCAAGTGAGCAGAGGTGGACCTAGAGAAAATGGAAGAATGCAACAGTATGGTTGCACATGAAACCAGAAATACCTGAAAATATTCTTGAAAGATTCTTTTCCCTCACATTTTTCAGTTCCATCATTTTAGCTTTGCCATTTTCCTTCTGTGTACATTTTGGGAGGTTTTGCACACCATGAAAAGCAGGAAACTGAGGATATCTTCATGGATATGTTGGAAAGTCTGACTTCTGGAATGGGAGGTTTATAAGATCCACAGATTCTGTATTTGGATGTTTATGAAGCTGTTGCTGGAAAGGATGTACGTCTGATTGGTACATGACTAGTTGCTGCTGTCGGGAAAGATAGTCAGAGCTTGTCTCTTGGGAAGGGACTGGTTAGCAACTTATGCCAATCTGGCAGAGAGGGATTTGAATCTGCTGATCAAGCAAAGAAACCTCAAAGCATCCTTGTGCTCTGAGTCAGTTTTGCATCAGTGTAATAAACATATTTTTGTGCAGAAGCATCAGGTATCATGACATATCAATTGATAATCCAATTAAAAGTACAAATGGTATTAGATGTCGCTGCCATTTGTTGTGCAATTGGTGTACACAGGCGGGTTTTGCGAAGACCCTGAGAAGGAACTGCCTGCACTGAGCAGTGCCCATGGCCATGCCCACTGCAGGAATTGCATGCAAATCCCTGTTCATTACCTGCTGATGTTTTGCCTGAGGTAATGTTCTGGCATGTGCCAAAACGATAGCTAAAATGAGGAGGCAGGAACAGTGCCCCATCTTACTTATGTTTTTCTTCTTGCTGTTGGATCCCTGGGGCATTCAGAAATTTTGCATGTATTTTTTGCTAGTATACTTCTTGTGTGGGTGTTCAGCACTGAAATGGTGGGAAAGGAGGTGAGGGCTTTGTGCAGTACTCCTGCAGGTGGACTACAAGAGGCTTCTGAAGGGATATTAAGTTGTGGAGTGAGAAATCTGGCAGAGCTTGTTTGTAACTTTGAATATAAAGAGTTGAGGATCCTGTCTCTGTGTTCATCTAATTGCTCCTGCCATCCTTAAGGATGGTGGCCTTTCCAAAAAGTTGTGTTTCCTGCTTAGTACCCAAAAGCGCTTTTTTTTTTTTTTTTACCTGTATAGGCAACTGCCTAAAGGATGCACATGAGCTTTGCCAGGTTGTTGGGCAGTTGTGAAGTTTGGTGGTAGTATGTGAATTCCTGATGAAATATTTGATAATCTTCAATTCTGCTGAAGTCGGAGGGCATCACAAGATGAAAAAAAAACATTTCAGATGCACGTGTATATGCATTGGAAAGGGAGAGAGGTTGATGAGAAACTCTGTAGCTCTTTGGAGATGTTTCGTGGCTGATGAAGCAGTGCAAAATTGGCTTCAATCGGTGAGGAAGGCAGGATTTCTTGCGGGGGACGGGCTGAGTCCAGGAGGAAAAGAGCTTCTTTTCTCTTAGTTTTTGACATTGCATCTGGTAGCTACTACTGTGGCACAGACGACACAAATTTTAGGCTTGGGTCTTTCTGACCGGGTGAAAACAAGTGAAGAGCCATGAGGCACTGCGGGAGCTGGAGTCTCATCTCAGGAGTCCAAATAAGTTACCACTTCCTGCTCCTCCCTTTCTTCCCCTTCGCCCCATCAAGTTAGAGAGCTCGAGAGGATGGTTGCTGCTTGGGTTTTCTTTCCTTCCTGTCCCTCTTCAGAGGAGCTTTCCTGCATGCACTCAGACTTGCTAACTGCCCCTCCGTGCCATCTCCACAGCCTTTGGGGCCATTCGCCCACCTTCCCCACGGTGGGACGCAGCGAGGTGAGCGAGGAGAGGGCCTGAGACATCGCACCAGGAGGCAGCAGAAACAGCCTTCTCAGGAGAACAAGATGGGCTGATCTAATACATGTCAGTGCCGGCGCTGGCGTCCTCGTGACGGAGCTGTGGGATGGGTAGGATGGGCAGGAAGGTGCTGCAGTCCCAACGGCGATACGTGGCCTGCAAGAGGGAACTTCTCCTCCTTCAGCCCCTGCAGGCTGAGCTCCTAAGCACATTAGAAGCAAAACGAGCCCCAACCCACTCAGACAATTCTGAGCTGATGAGCCCAGGAGCTCTTTGAGGTGGGAAGCCTTGTTTGCCTGTGGTCTCCTGCTGGGGGTTTCTACCATGTGGGGCCTGATGTGAAAACAGGCTGCGGGGGTGGGGGAAGCCCTGTGGATGGAGCTCCCCAGGGACCATGCAGGCCGCCAGCTCCTCGCCCCAGTTCTCTCCCATGCCCCTGGGCATCGCGAGCGCTGCCCGGTTAGCCCGTGCCAGCCTTCCTCATGAAGGAAGGCCTTATGAGCAGGATCCCCCTGGTCCAGCCACTGCAGCCAGCCACAGAGAAGCTCTGCCTGGGTCTTTTGAAGTTGTTTCTCCTCGGGCTGAAATAAGAAATGGGGCCTCCTGCCTGCAGGCTCTCTGAGCAGATGGTGGTTTCATCGTAGTGGCTCCCTGGTGTGGTCTGCACCGCAAGCCGAGTGCCTGCCACTGGCTGAGCAGTGAGAGGTGCCTGGGGCCAGCTTGCATTCACCCCCAAAATAGAAGAATTGGAAAATAGTAGAGTTAACGGGTGTGTGAGCCGTCCCTTAAATAGGACTGCATGCCAGATAAATGGAGTAAAACCTGGTAATGCCCATCTTTGAAAGGGCCCTAGCATGATCAGAGAAACCAGGTTTGTCTTGCACGTGGGGTAAGTTCACAGAGTCTGTTCTACACTCCAGAGCAGCAGGGAGTGATGCGGGGGAATGATGGCTGTGCTGCTTGTGAAGGAAGCTGTGCTTCAGGAACAGACGTAAGTCAGTGAGCATGAGGACAAGGGCAACCACACTAAGCTTTCCGAATTTCCCAAAGCTGCAGCAGTTTTTCTCAACAGAGTTGCTGGGAGAGTTGGATGTAATGGAGGTCTCTCACTGCCTAAGAACTGGTGGGAAAGGTGGGCCATCGGAGCAGGAAGAGAACCTAGTTCAGCTACTTAGTTCTCCCAAGCTAGGGAAGCTACTGCCGCCTTCCTCCAAGGAACCTGATGCTGTTGAATGTGCTCAAAGCATGATCAGGCAACTGATGACAGAAATTGCTGAGCATATCGTTATGCAAGAGAGCAAAGTGTGAGGCTGAGCCAAGAGCTGTGGAAGGGCTTTGAGGTGTTTTGTGACCAGGTGACAAAACGGTAGAGACAATCAAGTGCTGATAAATGTCAAGTATCACACAGGAGAGGTGGGAAGCAGAGTAAGACTAGCACACAGACACATAACGAAATGTGAATGAGCTGTTACCACCATGAGAAAGGTCTTGGAGTCACTGGGGAAACTGACTGCAGAGTCAGATCACTCTTATTTCTGAACAAGAAGGCACAGTGGATATAAAATGTGGAAAGCTGAATAGGAAACCTTTGCTGTGATACTGTCCACATGCAAAGTGCACTTATGTCTTAAATACTGCATGTTGTTTGGTTCACAAAGACAGTATCCCAGAGTTATGTGTCTGGAACAGACTAAAGTGGCAAAGGGATGAGTGAGCGTGCATATGAGATGACAGAGGTGTGTAAAATCACAGATGTTTTGGAGAAGGTGAATGGGAAATGATAAATCAGGATTTCTCAGGATACAAACTGGAAGCACCCAATGAAATGACCAGGCAGCAGGTTTAAGACAAACGGAAGTACATTTTCACACAATGCATAATTAAATTTTGGAACTCATTGTTACGGGATGTTGTGGAGGCCAAAAGTATAAATGGATTCAAGAAGGGATTAGGCAAATTAAAAGAAGACAGATCCATCAGTTGCTATTAAAGACAATAATGCGGATGCAACCAGTAGCTCAGGAAGTCTCTAAATGACCAGCTGCTGGAAGCTGGGAGCATGTCCCAGGGAAGAGATTACTCAGGCCATGGCCAGTTCCTTAGGTTTTTTCACCTTCACATCCGCTCCTGCCCACTCTCGGGGACAGGATATTGGAGTGGGTGGACCCTTGGTCTGACCTGGCATGGAGGTCTTGGCCTTCTTAATTAATGCTGGGAACAGGTACAGCAAGAAAGTCCTGTCCAACATTGCTCTATGAGATTTCAGAACATTGACATGGTCCTTTCTAGAGTCCCATCATCTGGTAGGGATGATGGACTAGTGCTCTTTTGCATTTGGGATTCTTGATTAATACCATTGACTAAGAGACATTGACTGAGATTATGTTATCACCTGTGATGATATAACAAATGCAGAGTACTAGGGGAGGCCTGTAGGCTTTTAGAAAAAAAAAAAAAAAAGGTGCACAAGGAAGACAGGATCAGAGAGAAACAAAATCTGTGCTCTTCCCAAGCAGCTCTGCCGATATTGTGCTGAGTGCAGAATAATAGTGAAGTTCTACAAATCCCAGCCCCTGCTATAATTAAAATAGGTTTATTTGTTGGTTAGCTTTTTTGTTTGCTTGTTTTGTTTAGTTTTGTTTTTACTTTTGTTGGTAGATAAGGGGTTAAAGTCATTCATTTGGCTGCATGAAAACCTTTCAGAGATTGTCAACATTATTACTGGGCACTTAGCCTAGCAGAACTGGTCTAGAAGTAATGGCCTGTCTTGTACTAGCAGCTTCAGTGCCGATAGACAAGGTCAGACAGAAGAAAAATGTGTGTGAAATATGCAGTTTTATCTCTTTCTAAATATTTTAATGATGTAGAATGGAATTCTGCTGGAGGATAGAGGGGCATTTGCTTGTTGGATCCATAGTTTTGTGCTCTTTCATTTTTATAGTAACAGAACAACACCAGGGTTGTAACTCCCAGGAACTGATTAGGAAATGCTGACCTAGAGATGCAAGGAGGGAATAAGCCTTGTTATCCTGCTTGTAACTGAGAGCCCATTATAGGACTTCATGTGAAAAATACAGAGGAGCGATCACAACTGTGTCTGAACGCCGGCAGCTATGAATACTGGTGAGAATGAATTTATGCTGCAGTTCACCAGCCAACATGCAGAAAAACACAGGCTTCACTCATTGAAACTCAGACATCAAGCATTGAAAATATAATGCTAATGGACTGCCATATGCATTACAAACTTAGTTTTATTTCCTTAGATCTGTGTCCAAAGCTGCTTCCCCTGTGAGCCTTTGAAATGTGAAGTCTGATCAATGCTGACTCTTCTCAAAATATTCAAAAAGAATTTTTAAGAAATCTGTCACCTCTGTATGTTCCTCTTCAAGTGCTAGTGGTTATTTTCTCCAAAACTCCACCATGAAAAGAAAATGGGAATATTTAGACCCAAATATGCAACCTGTAGCTTGTTTCAATTGATTTAGCATCTCAACTGACTGTAACCTGGACTTTTTGTGTATTTCAAGTTGACTAACGGTGAACTGTGTGTCCCATAAAGCACTAGTTAGGCTTTGTTATTCTTCCCCAGTTTTTCTTACTCACCTTCTCCTCAAAGACACATTTAGTAATTGCTTTTGGACCTTCAGTTATTGGTGGAATTTCAGAGACTGGGCATCCCAACCAACCTTCATTTTTGTTATAATCTATTATTATATAGCTGCTTCTATTTTGCTAGATTTTTACCAATAGTGCTCACATGAAGTTAGACACTTTCCAATACAAAATATTCCTGTTCTGAAATAGCTTAGAACTGACAACTTGTAGCAAACCATGTTTTTCCTATAAACTAGAAGGCAGGTATCTCTCTGCCCAAAGTTTCGTAGTTTGTCCTGAGCCACCATATTAGTCATCAATGTGCAATGTTGATAAGGATATTATGAGACCTTTTAGAAACTCTGCTAACCATTTGAGGAGGTATGCAGATGCTCTAAGGGCTTATTCCCTCCAAATAAACTGAATGGAAGGTCTACATTCTTTTTTTTTTTTTTTTTTTTTTTTTTGCACATACATGGGCAAAGGTCTGAAAATATTCCTGTCAGTTACTGGTGCTCTGCTAAGAAATAGCAATACCTGCAGCCTTAATGTGTTCTGAGCGTTTTTGACGATGTATCGAATGTGTGTGACAGTGGTAGCTCCCTTTATTCGCTACAATTCCTGTGCATCCTCATCATTTGTCTGGGGAAGGCCTCATAATTCTCTGAGAGGCAACTCAATACTGAACACACTTGTGTCCTGTGCATTAGTTAACTGAGTGATGATACAAAGCTGCTTCTGGCAGCTGAGGGGATGAAGTCCAGCTGGCAGCTCCGGGAGCGGGGCCCTGCTCCCTCCGCATTCCCAGCGCTGCCGTGCTAATTGCTGGAATGCGACTCCTACCCATGGTGTGAGGGAGAGCGCGGACACGGTCACCTCGGTGCTTGCACAGCCCACGGCCAGAGCCTCGGCCACGTCCTGCTCCGGTGCTGCTCTGCTTACATAAGCTGCTCAGATAAATCCCATGCAAGCGCTCGGAGATCTGCCCTGGCAGAGCCCTGGGTGATCCCTGCTCACTGCTGCTTCTGGTAAGGCACACAACGGCTTGGATTTTTTGATTTTCCTTTTTTTTTATTTTCTTTTAAAGTATTTGGTTTACCCAGTTAAAAGAGCACCCGTCAAAAGCAGGATATAAGGTGCTCTCAGACTCAGGTTTTCAACAGTGCTGGTGGCGCGAGTGCAATCAAATAGTGCTCAGCAGCTGTCAGAGCTGCCCCGAGCTTCAGGGGCACTGGGAGTGATGAGAAGACAGCAGCTGTGTTTGCTTGGCCTACTCTCTATCTGCTGAAGATATGACCAGGGAAAGCTCTCTTTTTGCAGGAGGGCTGTTTTAGAATTTTTAAAGTGTAATCTTCAAGGTCAAGGTGCAGTTACCCTGTTTTAAAATGATATCCTTAGTGCTCAGAATAGAGGGTATTTTTAATATATTGATAGAAACAGATGTAATGAGAAGGCAAGAAATTTTTAACAAAGTTTTTCTCAAGATAGCAGAAAAATATGTCTCTCTGATCAGTGAATTTAAGTTAAAAAAATCTGTATTCTTCATGCTCTTTTGGGATGTGGACAATTCTGAAAGACACCATAGATAAATCTTTTAAATAATACAGAGCAAAGATAAAGATAAATAATACAGAGCACTTGACAGATAACATAAGTCAAGGGGTGCTAAGCTTCTGGTCCCCTTAGTTAATTCATGCCTCTGTGATCCTTCTCTTTTTGAAGGGTTTTGTGCTGCTCCATATCACCATTGTGTACAGAAGAATGGGGCCCCGCTGGACTGGGTGTTGCAGAAAACTACTACAGGAAATTGCCTCTGATTTGCAGCATTTATGATCTTTGTTGCAAGGAGGGAAACAGGGTGGGAAGTGGGGAAAAAATGGATTGAGTAGCTTGTTGGCAACTAATGTTATGATCTAAGTGACTAATGTTCTGATCTTTTATATTTGAATTTGATGTACTTACAAAGAGGGAAGCTAAGGGGAAATAAAGCTGAAAGGATGTGAGATGCAAAAAAGAACGGGGGTAAATGGAATAGGGGTGTGGAGGAGAGATAAGGTGATGGGTGGAGAAAGAGATGGGAAAGAACAGACTGAGGGAGGTGGTTGGAGCCAGCAGCCAGTCAGCGCAGAGCAGAGAGAACTGAGAAGAGTTATGAGGCATTTGAACCAGTGCCCAGGTGAGATGCCCCTGGTTGGACAGTCCCTGTGGTGCAGAAATACAGCAGAAATTGCTGGGGAAGCTTGTCTGCAAACAGGCAAAGCAACTTCTCAGCCAGTATGTGTCATCTGCTGCCATTTATGCCATAGCTGATAAAGAACCCAACACAATGAGCTTAGTAGAGGTATTTATAATGGTGTGTGTAACTGTGTAGTATTAATGAATGTATTAACAGTCCTGTATAAAATTAATGGTTCATATTATGTATGGAGAGCATTTGTCTACCAGGCAGCTAGGAACATGCAGGAAACACAGTGGTGGTGTTCTGCCATTCTCAAGGGAAATTGGAGTTGGGATTTGTATAGACAAATGCTGAGTTTTGGGATGGGATTTTTATTGATCTCTGCAAACTGATGGCTCCAGTCAAACCCCATGCTGTCTGTGGCTTGATGCATAGTCATTGCAGGCCATAAGCATCTCTGACTGTGTCCTGTCCCTTGTGCTGAACACACAGGGCAGCTACTCAGGGAACCAGCTCAGAGCTGATTTAGCTGAAAAAACAGTCACCAGAGAAGAGGTTCTGGGCCCTGTGGAGATGCAGAAGAGCAGCTGCGGCTGGGAGATGGAGGTGTGTTAAGCCAACACTTCCTCCAAAGAAACCCTACACATCACTACATAGACTAAAAAATAGGTCTCAAGACCCATATCAAAGTCTGTGCTCCTGTATAAGTGACAAAGACTACTGGCCAAATGAAGAGACTTTCACTCCAGTGAAACCCCCAAAGGACCATAGTTCAGATGTCACCCAGCCTGTGCCCTCCACATTTGTTTCCTCTGCAAAGCTAGATCCATTTGATTAAGAAAACTCCAAACAGAAATTTGAAAGTGATTGCTCTGGGGCTCTAGATGTTCTCTTTCAATCTGATGCTAGAGATAATATAGGCTGCTTTTCCTACAGATGTGGCGAGGTGCCACAGAGAGTACATCTTCTTTTATTATGGTATATAAGTGTTAGGGAGGTGGTATTTCTAACATATAGAGAAGGAAACCTTGTCTAGTGATGTTTATTATAGCGTTTCTTAGTACTGGTGGCAGCTTATGTAGTCTTTTGTGAAATACTGCACATGCCTGGAAGATTTGGCATTTTCAGGTTTGCTTTATATCTGCTGGATTCATAATGAAATTATAATCTTGCTGCTGGCTCACAATGCCTCAGTGTATGGCAATGCCCTCAGTACTAAGATGGTGTGAGCCTGGAGAAAACCTTCCTTTAAAACTGTGAAGGAATGGAGGTGGCCTTGGCTCCTCTCTGGCATGGGATGCTCCTAAGCAGCTGCCATTCAATCTGTGCTGGCCCTGTGGGACAGACGAACTTCCCAAGCACTTCCCAAGCAGACTTACCCAACTCAGGATCCCAACTCAGTCCTGGAATGGAAATTCCCCATGCCTTGTTATTATATCTCTGGCTTCAGAAGCCTGGGCCACCACCTTTCTATTTGTTTCAGAAAAATCACAGTGCTCAACATGCACATTCTCCCATACACTGTCACCCTCTGTGGGCTCTGGGCCATTATTTAACCCTCTAGAGATACCAACAGAAGCAAATAATTGTGGACTTTGCCAAACAGAAGGATTTCTAGGAAGAACTTTCCTTTTGGACATGGATGGGTCCCTGCAGAATAAGATGAGATTTTCTGCCAGCTCCTAATAATTTTAGAATAAGCCTGTCTGGAGGAGAGGATGGTGGGATTACTCCTCCTCCTGTTTCTTCTCTGTTCTCTATTTTTAGACTCCTCAGTTTGTTCTTTTTTGGAACCCATGGTTGATGTGCAGTGGATTTCACTGTCAGGATTCAGCTTCTCAACACAATGGTCGAATTTTCCAAAACCAGGTGTTTCAAGCTGCTGTTTCCAGTCTAATGATCTGTTCAAACATGACTTTGTGATAAGGCATGAGCATGTCCATAACACATGATACTCAGAATAGGTCACTGTTGGGATATTTTGCTGTGCTTTTATTAAACTGGCTGACGTCCTCAGTTTGAACTGTCTGGTTCTAGCAGTAAAACTCAGCAGCTGTGAAGTCTATCAGGTGTTGAGAGACCTTTGGGCATAGGTTAAGCTCAAAATCTTTAGGTCTGAGATCTTCAGCCATGAATACTTTATGCTATAAATCTTCATTTGTTGGAAAATATAATTGTTAAATCCACTGATTGTGTTCCAGTTTTAAGGTGGCAGCTACAGCATTTGTTTATCCTCAGCTCACTCTAAAATAAAGTAAGTTGGTGAAAGAAACAAAACAAAACAAAAACAAAAAGACTTCTACACACTGTCCCCAAAGCCATGGGGGGTACCTACTTATATCTCAAGAGGGGTTGTGCATGGTACAAGCACCTTGCACAGGAGAACTGAGTGAGCCCTTTGGCCAATCCCAGACATTTCCAGGGAACTCAGCTGGCGAATGCAGCAGGTGTTTGAGCTAATTTGGAGTTTTGGGCTGAGAGCAAATACAGGGGGGGGGAAAAGCCTGAAAACTTCTCAGCTTGCAATTAAATATTTTCTGTCACCTGGCAGTACGGAAAGCCACCAGACATCCTCTGTTCCTAACAACTTTTTTAGTAACACTATCCTCTCCTTATGGCTGCTCAACCATTTGTTAGCGCATTGGCTCCTTGGCCAGCAGCTGTTCTTATTTGGTATAACAGTGACCCAACAAATCTGAGTTATGTGCTGTATTTCAGAACAGATTTCACTTGGGAGTTTGAAAATAGCTGAATCCCTTTCTGTGTTTTCGCCATTACCTTATTATCTTCACTCTTTGAGAGGCTGAGGCAGTGAGAGTCCCAGTCTTCTGCCAGTTTGGATAGGTTAGGATGATTGTTTTCCTCTTGGTCACACGTGGGACTTTAATCGCCCTTGGCTGGGTGTCAGAAAGCAGAGGTGTGTAATGCTGCGGCAGCCGCACCCCAGCCAGAGATGAGAGAATTATTCCTCTTAATTTACAATAGCGAGAACAAGCATTCCCTCCCACAAAGTTGCAACACGAGAAGCGAACCGGCCCGGCTAACTGCAGCTTTTCATCTGGCCTCTGCTTCTTGCCTAAAGAGAACCTCAAGAGCAGAAAAACAAGCAACTGGTGCGAACCATCCTGTTAGAGGTACTAGGTCAGTCCTTGTAGGCATTATCTTTAAAAAATTCCATTTTATCAGGAACATGGACAGACCACAAAAAAAATGCTGTTGAGACCTTACATCTAACTGCTGAGCCTAAATTGACAAATTGCAAAACAGCTTTTTTTTTGGATATGATTTTGTTGTTACTCCTACCTCTCTAGGTCAAGAGAAACAATAGCCCCTACATAGGGGGCAAGTAATCAGTGAGCCCTGTGTCTCCTTCTAATACTGTATGCCACAAGAAGTGGTGAATCGTCCCCTCTGTAGGTTTCTAAGTGGAATCTGCCACTGTTCAGAAGCAAGGAACTGCTAAAGACAGACACCAAGAATCTAGCTCTGAATGTACTAGCATGAGCAGATGGCTCTAGTTTAGTCATTGCAAACATAAGTGTGAAAACACCCATGTGCACACACACGAGCACGTGCACACACACACACACATAGTATTTATTTAGGCCTATATTGCATAGACATTGTCACAAGGCAATAGACAGTGAATAAAAGAACTTGTCCATGTGAAGAATTAAAGATGCCTTACAGTGTAGCCAAGCAAAGACTGATGGAAGGCCAGAAAGAAGCACTGATCACCTGCACACTACAGGCCACAGGCCACAGGCCACAGGCCTTGTCACAAGGACCTTCCAATCCTTGATTTAAATGCTTTTGCTGGAGGAAAATCTACTCTGCCTTTTAGTACCTTGTCTCAGTGCTTAATAGCTTTAAAATGCTCCTGATTTTCAGTCAGCCTAGGTGGGTTTCATCTCTCCCACCTTCAGGCCTCTACAACATAGGTACCTAGATTCAAGCTTGCTTCCGCTCAGATTCTCTTTTCAGTCAGTGAAGGAAGTCTTAGGTTATGATGTTCTAAGAAGCTAGACATCTGAAAAGGGGTTACGTGAACTGCATCCTGCAAGAGCAGGATGAGTCTGAAGTGACCAGCTCTCATGTAGGAGCTACACCAGTTATCTGAACTTTTCTTTTAGCCATTGAATCTCATACGAATATTATAGATTGAACAAATTTCTGTTCCCTGTTCTGTACCTCCCTCTACCTGGGGAGGTAGTTTTCTCTCCTAATTTTCTTTATGAAGCAAACTGTAGTGATCTCCAGGAGAAGTGGATTTGTAAAATACATTTTCCTTGGAGTTCTTGTCTGATCTCTTGACGTCACTTGACATCTGAATTGGGCACGGTGAATCATCAGTAGCTTACGGTGATATAGATATTATATAGGTCGAACTGTAGGACTGGAAGTTTGTTGTCCGTCATGACCTGTGATCTGTCAGGGTCATGGGTGCTTTAGGGAATTCCCTGCTTATCCCTAAATGTCCCTAAGATCATCCCCCATTTCCTTTTAGTACTACCAGCTTTGATTACACTTACGATGCATTGGGTATTTCACATTCTTGATCCAAATGTCTTACAGTGCCAAGCAAAATATTTCATACAAGGTTAAGCGTCTCCACTGCCCTTATTACCTCTATGAAAAATGTGTCACATTAGGATATCAATTCAATTTGATGAGATTTATTTTCCATAAATTCATTTTGCTTGACATTAGCTATGCAACTGTCTACCCTTTCATCAGTCAAGTTGTTATCCTATGAAGGTCAGTGTTAGACTGGCAGAATGGTGTTGACCTACTTATCTTTTAGGCTGGTACTAGTATGACATTCCCATTTGTTAAAGCTCTTCCTCTTCTCCAGTTTTCTTCCAGTTTCAGTGCTCAGGGGGCTTGAAGTCCTGATGTGACTCTGTCTTCAGCATACCCAGGAACTGGATGTTCAGTATTATGGTTGTACAGAAAGGTGCTAATATTCTAGAATTTATAGAAGTCAAGACCATGCTCTAGAACAGTAGCAACTTCTACACAGTTGCATAGAAGTTAAGGCATATAGGACTGAAAAGTCTAAGCATTTGGAATTTTGTGATTATTTTACTCTTCAAGCATCATGTTGGTTAACAGTTTTGATAATAAGAGGTTTGGATCTTTCTTCCTCTAGTAACTTGCAAATGTTATCAGAAGTTTGGAAGCAGGGCTTTAGAATGGAAAGAGTGATTTTATGAAAGTTGCTCACTTGCAAATCCGTAAAGGTAAATAGCTTTGACAAAAATTTAAGGTGTGTAAGGGCTCTTTTTATTAACATCTACTTTAGAGTTCCTAAATTGTAGTGTGTGGATCACTAAAGGGTCTTGAAGCCACCCTAAGTTGTCTGTGTATCTCACTGATATACTGCATTTGTTAGCTGCAATGTGATGTCTTGTCTGACAGCCCAAAGCACCAGATAGGCCGGGCTTTGCTACTACACACCTTCTGGCTCTCACATGATCCATACGGAAAAAATCTCTGGAAACCAGATGTGTTGAAGAGCTGCTTGTTGGTTGCCATGAGGCATAGGGATAAACTGTGAAGAGGAATGAGTTGAGTATCATTAGCTCTTTGCAGGCTGTAGACTTCTGCAAAACAAGTGTAATTGTCTCAGAACAGTCACTTAGAGATACTGAAAAGCATTGCAGTTTTCTGGAAAATATGGGTGTGGATCAAGGTAGAGTTTTTACTGAGAAGTAATTAAGAGGCCATCTATAATGTAAACGGTCCTACTAATGCAGGCAGAATCATTGCCAGAAGCCAGAAAGTGAAAGCCAACATAACTGATGTTAGTCCACTGACTTCTTTAACTTACTATCTTGAAGTCAAAACCTTTGTAAAGCATGTGATGTTGTGGATATTAGATTTTTAGTTGTGCCTTTAGGTTAGAAGGGTGTATCAGGCTAAAAAGATTTAGGAGACAAAGAAACCTGTAGACCTGTCTGACTGGTTGATTGTGGAGGCAGCACAACTATCCAAATGAAAAATATCCTTCTAAGGATATTTTATGATGGAAATTGACTTGTTTAGTGGAAGGAAATGGATATTATCCGGTGGAAGCTATTGCCAAGATCCTTCCATTATTCATAGAATCAACATATTCCTAGCTCTAGGGAGAGGTACTCCAGCAAACAGGGCTATAATTCAAGAGATATTTCTTGGGAACAATAGGAAAATCAGAAATGCAGAGAAACCTGTGGATGGAGTGGAATATTTGCTGTCCAGGACAGCTGTTTGTGAACAGCTTGGTTGGCCCCTCTCCATGTTAGGGTGCAGAGGCATCTCTGCTGGCAGACCTTGAAGCTCCCGTCACCCTGCACACTTAGGAACCAGGGTGCTCTCACCAGCTGGAGTCTTCATGTCTGCAAGTATCACCTGAGTCTAATCGTGAGTTTAAAGGGAGAATCAGGGCCTGTGTTGGTGTTCCACTCCTGTAGCTTGGCAGAAACAGAGGGGCAGACAGGGAGCTTCAGGATAAGGACCCTCATCACCTGGATGAGAACTGCGTATGTTCAGTGTTTAGTGTGACATTGGCAGTCCAAGGCAGCAGATCTTAGATCTTACCTCAGAGGCACAGAAAGGTCATATGTGGCTTCATAGGCTTGGAGAGGCTGATTCAAGCAGTGTATACAAGTTTGGTGGCTAGTAATTTGAAAACTTTCCGCCACACTGAGAGGGGGTTAGAGACCACTTTGGTGGTTATTTTTAGCCTGGGTAGAGGCTAATGAAGCATCTTAGGAGAGAAGAGACAAAAAAACAATAATAAAACCCTGCAAACACACAAACCTTTTGGAAGTTGAGGACTCACTGGTGCACATGTGGCTCAGTTGTGAATTCTGTGCCTGCCTGCAGATCAGAACAGGAAGCAAAACTTTGAGAGCTTTTGTCAGAAAACCTCAAAGCTTTTAATGGTGTTATAAATGTCAAGTATATTTTAATAAAGGAGGAAAGTACCAGACTCTGTTCTGTAGAAGACAATAGGGACTTTATAATATTTCAGGAAGCTCATGTGAGAATTGCCGAGAAGTTAAGGTCTTTGGTATTAATGCACTGTACTAACTGAACTCTTGACACATTCAATTTGTATTTCTTTCCGTGTATTTCCAAGTGCGTGCAGTATCACACTGGCTGAATTGTGCAGTGTAGACTTGTCTTTTAAAAAGCACTTAAAGAAAATTTTCCTTACCTTAGGGTTCTACTAAGCAAAAAAGGTTAAAATAAAACAATCCAAACCCAGCTCTTGTACATCAAATAATGTGGTTGGTAGAGAGCATTGTCTTTAGCTGATGATCATGAAAAACTGAGAGAAACAGTGATGATAAGAGGACTGGAAGTGAGAAAGTAGAAGATTTATGCACACTACACAAAGGATGAGCTAGTTCATATCTCAAAGGGATTTGAAATAAACCTGGAAGGAAGTATTTCTACATCCAGCCTGCATATGCACAGAACATAAGAAGCTAAGGTTACAATATATTTGGATGTACTGTAGGAAGCTCAGAAGAACTGACTCTGAAAATACTTCAGCAATCTGCCACTCCTTTGCTACTGCCCTTGTACCATCTATGAGTCTGTCTTGACTGAACTGCAGCAAAACCTACTATAATCCATCCAAGACTAAATTATCTGTAGATAGTTGGACAGCAGGGAAACTGATTTATAAAATACAAATGTATTCATGGGGAAATATAAAAAACACTTTAAGGAGTCCAGAATGTGTGACCTGGCTACCTTACTCGGCAGCCTTTTAAGAGAGTTTTTTGTTCTTATCATGAATTTATGTGGGGGGGATTTCTTAGCTGGTACATGGCCCCAGAGCACAACTTTGAATGTTTTAGAGAATTTTTCTGTTTTCTAACAGTGGGCCAGTGCTGACTATGTATAAAAATAAATATGTAGTCAAAAATTCAGTTGCCCTGTTGGAAACTGAGAGAGAGAATAATGCATGCTGTGGGATATCAGAGCTCACTGGGGATGATTGTAAATTTAGTTTTGTTGCTGGGAGGTATCTCTTCAGTTTAAAATGCAGAAGTAGTAACGCAGAAGGTATCCTGTAAGAACTTCTTCTATTCTGAAAGTATTTGCTCATTACCTCAGGAAGAGGAATCTCTTTGTCACCTTTCTGTCACCTTTTCCCATCAGCTTTGCTAGAACACGCCAAATCTCCCAGTCCAATAAATATGAGAACTCAGCCATGGGGGAGATGTCTCCTTGGTGGACTTGGTTACTTAGTCTGTCCTGCTCCTTGGGTGCTTTATTGTCCCCTCAGTGACTGAAGCAATGTGTGGAAGGGAGTGTTCGAGCTCACTTTTAAGCACAGTAGTAAAGAAACCGTTCTTGGCTGTGTGCTGACATGCAAATGCATGTGCTTCGCTGAGCTGTGTCTTCCATATTTGTAGAGGAGTAGGAGGAGAAAGAAGAGCAGAATTCGCAGAAACTATTTTGAAGCAAGTCCAAGAAATTAAACTTCACAGGGATATTTTGATGATATACATTTGCATAATGAGATTTATCATGTCAGGGACTTTCACTTGTTCAGTATTACTTTTCTAACTGTGCTAAATCTCAATATGTTTTATTAGTCAGACCAAATTCCTGGTGCCCGGAATAGGATTCAAGAAGGTGAAGAATGTGGAAGATTGAAGTCTGGGTAATCATTATTATTTCAGCTTTCCTTTCATGGCTTTGAAGGTCATAAAAATCACCCCTTGTTGCAGATATTATTTTTCACACACTAAAAAAAAAAGATTAGAGTAGGTTTTCTTTTTTTGTCCTGGACTTAGTGAAAGACTTTCAGGAAGTATATTTCCCTTTCTCAAAACAAAGACATGCTGTGATTTGAAATTCAGGGAATCATTTTCATAGTGTTCATTTCCCACTGCAACTCAAACAGATCACACTTTGCAGCTCCCCAGATCATGGAGATTCTGATAATGTTGGAGATATGCTCAAGATCCAGTCATTCTTGAGTTAAAAGGATGCAAACATTGTCTCGCAAACATGGCATTTCCATAGCAGATTTGAATTGGTTTGCTTTTGTAGTGCTGTTGCAAAACAGGCACACAGAACCACCTCACAAGCAAAACAGAGGCATCAGAAAGACAATATACCTTCCTTCCTGAGGCAGATATTTCAGGAGTTGGGGAAACACAGTTTCCTGTGTTCTCACACAGATTTAGATAAAGAAACTCTTGGCGGATTCCGAAAGAACAGAGCACTACATAGTTGCTTGAAAATAATGTCATGTTACTGTACAGTGTGCCTTAGCATTTAACTACCAGAAGTAGTGAAATCCTCTGCGTATATATCCTAAAAAACAAGCACAATGCCAGGTTGGTCCCTGGTCTTTTAACAACCTACTGGGAGGAGCTGCAGAACAGTGGCAGAGCAAGGGAAAAAAATAAAGGAAAGGAAATGTGAAGCAATAAGGAATATAAAGGGATTTGAAATGCCTGGTTCATTTCTGTTCTGTAAAGATGTGATTGTAGGTGAGGCAAATAGCTCTGATTATCATTAAAGTCATGTGATTCTTGGCAGTTCAAGACTTTTTAATTACTACGCACATTCTCAAAGCTTGTCTATGTGGGCTGAAATTTTTCATGCTATGTGCCTGCTGCCTTTAGGTAACTCTGAAGGCAAAGGCAGCCAGAATGGCTTTTTACTCCCCTCTTCAAATGAGTTCATTGTGAAAAACAAGATTTTTCTTTTTTCATTATGGTAGCATTTTGGTGATTTTCTTTTTGGAATGCTGTCTCTTCCATGTGGCCATTCATAGCAGGGGTCCAAACTACTATGGAAATTGGTTGCTTTTGCAGCAGAGACATCTCTTTTCCATCCTTGTGAAAGTCCGGCCTTCATCAAGCTTGAAGCCCCTTGGAATCTGCATTTTGCCGAAATTTGATGAAAAAAAAACCTGTAGTTTAAATCTGTCTTCCTTGTTGTGCTCCAGCTGTGCTCCAGTGTCCTCATGTGCACACCTCATCCCCACCCAGGGCATCTGAGTCCATGGCAGGCTGGAAAGTGCTTCCCTGTGGCTGTGCCCTGAGCTGCCCATGGGCCGAGCTGGCAGCAGGCGCTGAAAGTGAGAACGGGAAGTCTGCTCTCCCGTTCAATTCAAGATCTTTTCCTGGCACTCTAGCAGTGTGGAGAAGAAAAACTCTCTTATCCAGCCATGGCAGGGTAAAATAAGGACCTCAGAAGACAGAGGTGACAGTTGCAAGGATGCAAGAGGACAGAGATGCAGTATCAAAGATGAAACAGGGTAGTGTCAGTTCTGATGGACAAGTGAATTAGAAAAGAGGGAGGTGAATGACAGGGAGCAGAGAGGTCAGATATGTGACTGAAGAAAATTTCCTGTATCACAATTCTGTGATACTGGCTGTTCAAAAAGAAGAAAAGTTCAAGACAATTTCAGACTTCCTGACTTTAGAGTGCTAAATGCTAATATTGTTATCTGAACGTGCATAGTGTTTAATTCTTCACCCAGTATATAGTAAATACTAAGACAGATGAGTCTTCTCCAAACCTTTTTTAGTTCAAAACCAAAAAATGAAGTGAAAGGTTTGTGCAGTAAAAGGATCAGGAAAGTGCATGGCAGCAATGGCTACACCCATAGTGAAAGCAGAGCTTGCACCAAAACTATTTCCTATTTTCAGTGTCCCAGATTGCATGTGGGGATTGCATCAGGAGAAGGGTATGCACCCTTTCTCTTCAGCTCATGTGCATAGCTTGGGAAATGTTGACTCTTTCACCTCATCATCCTGATGAGAGAATGACTGAGCAGACTAACTGTGTGACTTCTGCTTTGAAATAGCCAGGTTTTCTAAGCACGTGAGAACTTGGCAAATTATAACCACTTCTGGTAGTGTGGATTTGGCAATACAACCTCTGAACAACTGAATGCAGGATGGCAATATTGCAGTTCGTTGCAAAAACAGCTGGAAAGATTGGCTATTATTGGGAATGAATCACTATACCTCTTGAAATATTTCTGTTACTGCTGATACATATTGATTTAAGAGATATAGGCATTTGTGTCTTCCACTTGATTTGCATTAGAGCACAGCACAACTGTTACTAGGAAAGACTTAGGTTTATACTCAGTTGAAACCTTTGACTTAAATGGTGCTGACTTGCACAGAGCAAGCATTGCGTCAATGGTAGCTCTTGTCGTGCATGCCCGTTGCCTCTTAGTGTAAGGTCTGGAGATACATTTGGGGAAGGCCACTTTTGGGGACAGTGCTGTGCCACATTGCTACCTATACAGAAACAACATCTCACTGAAAACAGTTTTTGAACATGGGTTAATGGCAAAAACATGGAACTTTAAAGTAATTATATTCAAAAGATTGACTCTAAACAATTCAGGCAAGGCAAATAGTCTGCAGCAGTAGTTCACTGGTATGATTATCAGTCTATGCAGAATGGGGTACCTCCAATTTTAATGAGGATTTCTGTTAGCTGAATCTGAGGGTCTCTGATTTATTTTTTTCCCTCCCACTTCCTTTTCTTCTCAGTTCAACAGAATTAGAACTGATGTGTAAAGTGCTTATATTACTAGGAACAACAGTAGGAAACCCTTTGTTAACCTTAATTTCCCATCTAATATTTCTCTGCAGCGTCAGCCAGTCTCCAAGGAGATAGGGTTGTTGATAATAACTCCAAATTGCTCTGTAACTGTCAGATTGTGCAGCTTCTAAAGAGCAATTTGTTAATTTTACCCCTGCTCATTTGTTGTTTTTTCCCCAGAGATAGTGCAATATCCAGAACTTCTAACATTTTCCCCTTTTTAGTGCTAAGTAAATGACAGACCTGGCTTTCCTACCTAAGAAACAGTATACTTATGTTTCTATCAAGAGCTAAATGCAGGTTGCTCAGATCCTACTGTTAAGTACTAAAAATACTGCGTGATACTATTGTAAAGCACTGAGAATTCTGCACTTTTTAGCAAGTCCACAGAACTGTGAGAGCTAAGTACCACAGGAGTTAAAGTTAGTTGCAAGGTCTGGAATTTGTCTTTTAAGGTAGTCTGTACCTCTTCAGATGAAATCCTGAGATATGCAGAAGTCCTGCTTGTCAGCATGAAAACCTGAAGGTGTCCAGCATGATTTACAATCCCATTTCTGGACTGCTTGGAAGTGGGTTTGTAAGTCCACATTGCTCTATGGAAAGTATACAGGAGGAATGTAGATATTCTGAATCTCTCCTGGTAATTAAAAGACCCCCAGGTTTGCTGTTTTGCACAGCTGCATTGAGGAAGAAACTTTGAGAGTTCATGGAGGAGCCTTTGTATTCTCAAGTCAAGTTTGACTCGCTGGAAAGTTGCCTTTTTAAAATGTGTTGCAATCAACAGTTGTAATCTTTCAATTGCATACCTTTGGGTTTTTCCTTCCCCGCTTTTCTCTCTTAACTTGTAGTACCTGCTCTCCAGGACTGTCCTGCAATGCTAATTCTTCTGGGAGGAGGAAATGTCAAGACTCTGAAGCCATCAAATTCATTTTTCATTGCAGAATGAGGGAGAGTGGTCTGTTCAGAACATTTTACACAACAGTGAGGCATGAAAGTGAAGCACAGGCTCATAAGAATGAGAATCTATTGTCTTTGTGGCAGAATGAAGAGCACTGTCCACAGGATAGATGGTAGGTGAATGAGGAGAAACACATGAGTCTGAATTCTTGCTCAAACTCCATTCAACTCCTTGAAAAGAAAGTAACTTATTGGGACTATGTTCTATATGCATGAAATCACAGTCATGTTCATCATTTTGGTATTTTAGCTGATCTTACCATTAACTAGATTTATAAAGCTTGGAACATTCAAACACAGCTTGGGACATCAACATAATTTTAAAAGGGAGAAATGAAATACATTAAGAACATGAAAACAAAGAGATGCAAAGTAAGGAACAAAACAAAGTTGAAATATTCCTTTGCTTTTCTCCTGAAGGAAAAAGTGTGAGGCAATTCATAGCAACAGTGACTCAGAGCAGTAATGATTAGTGAAAGAAATAATTAGTTTATGATTAGCCTTTTTTCCTGTGTATTCTTGTGTTTGGGTAAAGTATATTGTTCTTACAAATGTTCAGCGGACATTTATCACGTCCTCTGTCATAATTATTAGTGACAAGTCAAGTCTGAATAAAAACAAATGGAAGAAGTAAATGTTTATCTCACTCTAAATTCTTTCTGATAATGTCTCTTGAAATTCTTTCCATCTTGTATTTGCGGGAACTGAAGGAGTATTTTGGCCCTAGGACACACTGGGTGTATTATCATCTTAAGTGAAAAAGAACATCCCTTTTAACTCTTCTAACTCTAGAAGCAAGAAGCCGATTTCATCCTGGAGGACTTTATATCCTCAGTTTTTGGTTTAGTTGAATGGTACCAGACGTATATTTAACCCCCTCTGCTCTTCTCATAAAGCAAGCAAGAGTACTACCAAGTTTCACCCTGGGAGAGTTTAGCCCTGACCTATTCCTACCCAGCGTGAAATGGTTTCCCAGAAGAGGAAAGCCTAGGTGGGACCTAAGATTCACTCTGAGGGATACCCAGCCAAGGGGTTGAAGAGTACCCCAGTGTCCTTAAAGGTGAGAACAGATATAGTCCTGGTACTACCATTTATACATAGCTTTTCCTGGCAGTGGTGTGTTGGCAATTCAGAGTTATGAGTTAGTGAAGGAATGAAACAAACCTGTTCAGCAGAGGATGGGATTAATGCTTTAGTGTGTGTTTGCTTCCAGAGGCTAAGTTGGTCTAGAAAAAGTGAACTTTAAGATGGGACCCCCAAAGGTACCCTGAAATGCCTGGGACCCCTGAGTTAAAACAGGTGGGGATTTCAGATGTAGCTTTATCCTAAGGATAAACCTGTAATTGCTCAGGAAGGTGAATGAGTGAAATTTTGAGCAGCCTTCCTTTCTGATGCCAGCTGGCCCTCAGGTGACCATGGTCTTAAAGAAAGGGGCCCCAAAGTTGCCTGAAATTGAACTATGTCTGATTCCAGGCTATAAGCACTCTGCAAAAACTAGTGGGGAGAGAAATACTTGATGGTTTGGTTCTGAGGCTGAAATCAAAGAAATTTTATGAAGAATGCAGTAGGCTTTAGCAGTGATTGATCCGTGGTGAATTTGTGGCTATGTATCTGATTGTAGTGGACAGATCCATATTTTAGATAATACATCCCCAAACTATCCTTAACCAGAGAGCTTTCCTGAGATAAATGAACTGAGATGACTTTTGGGTCACAGTGCCATCTTTTTAAAATTTTCAGTTCTCTCTGATCTGGAAATAAAGTAAAAACATTTTTCTTGTGGTATTTCAGTATTTCCCTCCTGGTCTGACCAGATGAAGCAGAGAGGAAGAGGAAAATAAAAAAAATCAAGTAAGCTTTTTGGAAGATTAAATGAGTTTCACTGAAAATTGGGGACAGAAGTTTGAATTGCTTTTTATTTTCTATGAGTTTTCTCCTTCCACCCTGGCTGTGTACTTCCAAGAAACATTGTTAAGAATCTGAAGAAATTTACACATAAACTATCTTAAATGAAAGGGAATATTTCAGTTTGGAGATAGTTGTGGAGTGTCATGATCTAATTACAATAGTATTTTTGAAGGATAACAAGTGTTAAAAAAATAAGCTGGATATTATGGAAAATAAAATTAGGGCCAAGAATCTCAGGATGACCAGAGAAATTAAACTTTGAGGATTTTCCTTTGGAAGGTTTTAAATCAATTTAATGTTGTTGAAAGGTGCCAGATTCATAGCTGAAGAAAATGATGCCTTTATCAATTTATAGGCTAGGTTGGCATGTGCCAGAATCAGCATCTCTTCCTCAGAATTTCTTTTATTTAGTATCTAAAATTCAGAGTTCTTTGACACTGAGCGGAACTGACTACTAAGAAAAACCGTTGAAAAGACCTTCTGTCTCTCTTCCCTGCTGTCCTCTGAGCTTGCCAGCAGCTTGACTACATGTTACTTATGGAAGTAGTTGAGATCATGTGGATCTATCTATCAAGAGCTATGCCGAGACAAATGACTCCTCGCAAGTCCAGGAACAGCTGTCAGATGGTTAAAAACAACACAAAGTTTTTTTTTTTTTAATTTTATTTGCATGTAAATTTAAATGCCTGTGGATCAGGAGATGGGCAGGGGGACAGGGTTTCTTTTTTTAGCTCGCGCATTTCATGCCTAAGTGGATTCACAAGTGTTTCCAACGTGCTTTTGAAATAGCAGGCAAGAAGACCCTTTGCAAATGCTAGCTGCCTTGCAGTGAGCCATCATGGTAAGAAGATGAGCAATTGAAAGTGGTGTTTTTTAAGTTGCTTGTAAAGAGTCTATATTTTGATGGCAATAAATGCATCTTTTCTTAATTCTTCAGCTTGGTTTCCTTTCAGAGCTGAGCCTTCAAAATTGGCTAATGCAGTAGTATGCCAGCTATCCCTGTGGGACTTCCTGTGGGAGTCCTCAGCCAGTAAGTTAGTTTGGAAGATCAGGAACTGTTCCAGAAAATCTAATTTTTCATAAGGTTTCACTTCTTAATGAATGTGGAATTGGGGATGAACGGAGGAATTCATTTTTTTTTTTGGATGTTCACAGAGTAGTTATGAAGAGTCCTTTCATAAGGCCTTGGTTTCAGTGGTGGGGTTTTGATTAAGAGGCCCTTCTGTCATGAGGAACGCCCAGCTGAACAGCAGTGCCTTTAAAGCCTGCCTCCTGTCTGAAACAGAGAGTTCAAAATATCCTATGGATCACACAGAGGGTGCCATGGCAGCAGGTGTGTCTCATTTCATGGGAAATTCCCCAACCGTGTGGGCTCGGGCTTCACATCACTGGTTGCTAAGAAATCAGGCCAGATATGCTTAATATCTTCACACCATCCAGGCGGTTGCATGCAGACGAGGGGAAGCCAACAGTGTGTGTCTGCAGCTGCAGATGACACAGCTTTGAATCACAGGGACTAATGGCATCCACTGACTAATTGGGTACGTCAGTGGGCAGCCTCTTGGCGCTAAAGCAAGGTAAGGAAAGTGTCTAGCGGAAAGTTGTCTGGCATGTGGTATCGTGGATGCTGTGAAATTTGGCTGCAGATAAGTCAGGGCAGTTGCCCAGAGCTTATCTTGAGTCTGAAAGTCCAGCACTTGGGTATTAAAACAAAGGTTGAGAAGGAAATAGTGATCTGGCTTTAAAATGAAGCATGATAAAGTATTGCAAGGAAGGAGGAGGCAGGAAACCAGTAAGTGGTTCTCAGACATCTGAAGTCAAATCTCTAGGAAAGCGGACACAAATAATCAGAAGGGTGATGGAGCTCTGCAGGACCTTCCCTGAGAGCTTCTGGGCTGCCACAGCACTGGCAAACTCTTCTGTCCTGCATCGCTGGGAGGCTGTTTTTCTATATTTAGTAAATAGTAGTGGCTGAAGGCAGATCTGGGTTGTGGCTCGGGACTTGGTTATGGGGTGGTTGTCCAGTAAGGGTTGGTGTTGAGGCTGGGAAAAGCCAAAGGCTGGCATACTCCCACAAGGGAGCTGTTTGCATGCAAAAATGTCACTGCTGGTACTTTCAGGAGAAAGAGATAGCTCCCTGCAGAATGAAGAGGAAAATATGAAAATATTTCCCCCGCCTTCTATCATAAACTTTAAATGACCAAAGGAAGAAGTACTTAGTGCTCACAAAAAAAGTTTGGCATGCTGAAAAACCCTGGAGACCACAGAGCTTCACTAATTTGTATAAAAGCTTCACACTGGTAAAGAACTTGCCAGGTTTTATACGCTGCCCCACCAATCTAAATTAATTTGAGATCTTTGGGACTGACTCCAAAGGTGATAAAGTCGGTCAGCTTTCATTTCCTTCCATGCTTTGATCTCTCTCCTGAGGCTGCTTTCAATGGAACATAATGAATTGATTTTATTGTTATTCTTGATGATGAGATGACACCAGCCCAGTGGGAACAGAACTGAACTTGAGGCGGTTTTTGTTGTTTTTTTTTTCTTCCTTATTTTGTTTTTGTTTTCTCTCATAAGATTTCAAGGATTTTAATTTACTAGGACTGTATTTTGGATAGGCTACATTGCTCTGTGCTGATATCTTTTCTCTGTCTGGAAGCTGGGGCTTCACAGTGAGATGTCTCGCTGGTGTGAAGGGACCTTTGAAACTCTCTAGCCTTCTTTGTGATCCATCCTGCAGCAACTCTTGAAGGAAATGAGAGAGGGAACTAGCATTTGGCTGCCAAAAGATAAATGGCTACCATTTTGTTGAGGAAAAAAAATGGATTATACTCACCAAGTAATTACATAAAGAATTTTATTCAGTCTTTAAATGGACCTTTTTTCCATGCAACTTATTAGGAAAAATCCTTGCCTATTCTTGTTTCCAACAAAGAGTTGACATTAAAATGGTAATTCTAAAATGTTTTTTTTTTTTCTCCTTGTCTATATAAAGAAAATATTTGGAATAGCATTTGGTATTACATAATAGTTATATGCATTAAGTTTATTTATCCAGACCTATGGGATAGGCTGACTGACTATGGAGACTGGCACCAGAAAATAACATTTTAACCCACATTAGGAGTATTAAACTTCTGAGATTGTCAATGACATAAAAAAAAGGCATTTGTTTGACAGCTGATGTAAAGCGAGGTTGATCTTAGCCTTCTGAATGACTTCTTATGTAGTCATTGAAGAAACTGCCACCATAATGGCCATCTCTACTGGCAATTTGATAAGAAAGTCTGTACCTTTTTACTACTCTTGCCTCGGATGCAGACTCTCTTTGAACATATGGAAATGCCTCCTCCCAATTTTCTGACCTTCCAATAGAAAAGAAATGCCTCAAAGTTGCTAATATTATGCCAGTATGGATAGTAATAGCCTTTACTTGCTAATTCTTCAGTATATATCCTTAGTGTTTTGGTTGTATATCAAGTGATAAGAAAAACTGTGAATCTGATGGACCTGAAGGCTCGTGGAGATTATTTTTTTCTTTTTCATGTGGGGGTAGTTTAAGGTTTCATAAATGTTGAGATGGGAAAAATTAACAAACAAACAAACAAACCAGCCCCCCAAATCCTACTCAAACTGTTTATCCCAAACCAAAATTCTTTATTTATCCATCCGGTACTTAATTCCACATTCCTGTTGTCTGACCCATCAAGAGTATTTGGAGTATTGGTCACTCAGGGTTTGTCCGCATTAGGGGTAATAAATGAGGAGACTAGTCAACGCATAAATAATTGCTTAAATGATTTAAGGATTTTGTAAGCATTGAATTCTTTAAGCAGCTAGGAATTATATTACCTGCCCCTCCCGCTGTTTCTTTGCACTGAGGAGGAAGGATTAACGTGCATTTCCTCCTCCCATGGACCTACCCAAGATAATTCTCAGTCTGGTAATGGCTTGTTTAAGCAGAGAAACCTCCCTGCCTAAATAAGAGCAAACTTTCCAATCTGCCTTCTTTCTCTACCTTTACTTCTTTGTGTATGCTTCCAGTATGTCACTGAATGACTGTTTTTAAAGGAACTAACTCCATCTTCAAAGAAAAGGAAGCAAAGCTGCCCAAGTGTGGCTTAAATGGAGGCATAGAAGGAGCTAGTATGAGGCACTGAGATATTGCTGAATCTATACCTGGAGGAGTCTTTTCCTGCTGTAGCAACCATCCTGTTATAAACTGATTATGCCCTATCTTGGAACAAATCTGTTTTTTTTTTTTTTTAAGTCTCATTCCTATTGGAAAGGTATTCCAGAAGAGCTAAATCGCTGATTTTCTTCTAACTACCAGTCTGAATTTATCCAAGCCTAATTTCAATCTATTTACCTCTTTTACCTAACATTATCTTTTAGCCTACATAACTCTCCTTGTCTGGCGTCTTTGGTGATGTATACAGACAGGAATCTGAAGCTTTCTTTTAACCTCAACTCATAGGACAGACTGTCCATTTCTCTCTTTATCTTAGCCTGATTTGGAACCTCCTCACTATGAAGCTAATATTTCTTGGCCATGAATTAAAGAATAGGACATGCAAACATCAGCTTGATGCTCAAAAAAAACAAAAAAAAAAAAAAAAAAAAAAAAAAAAAAAGCAACAACATAACATAAATCAAATGTGGGAACTATCTGGAAAGGAACAGAGAACAAAACATCTTTATGCCACTGTATAAATCTATGGCTTGAGTTGAGTGCATGTCAGTGCAGTTCTGCTCTCTTTAGTTTAGAAATGGTATACTGAAACTGGATAAGGTTCAGTAAAAGGTAGTAGGGACGATCATGGATATGAAGTAACTTTAAACAAGAGACCTGCTCAGCTTGTAAGGAAGGCTACCTGGGAAGATACAACAGGGCTCTACAGTGGGTACTTTAGTGGCATGGAAAAGTTGGATGGGAGTTGACTGTTTCCTGTTTCATCCAGCACAAGAATTAGGGACCAGCAAATGAAACAATTGGGAACTAGATTTGAAACAAACAAAAAATGGCAGTGGTTCTTTATGAGATGAGCAATAAACATGACAAACTTTGCTGAAAGGCACTGTGGATTCAGGGGTGGACTGAGGATTGTTTGGATGAGACATCTATCGTGGGCTACTTAACAGTCAAACCACAACTAGCTAAGGAAATCCCCTGAGATGAAAATGTTCTGAGGCTGTGAGTCTATCAAAGGGAAGTCTTGTCTTATTCTTATTCTTCCTGTTCCTACTCTGTTGAATAATGGCTGAGGAGGACCCTAGGTCTGAATAAGTATGGCTGTTTTTATGTTATTACTATTCCATGTTACATCACTGTTTTATGCCAAGACAACCATTACCTGTCTCCTCTAGAAATACCTTGACTGACATATCCTAGGATCACATTTGCTTTTTCTCATAGTTGCATCACTTGGTAGCTTAAGTCATCCCATAATTAATTAATACTCCCTTGCCTCTTCTCCTCTTCAGTCATCTCTAGTTAATGAGTTCTCATCTTATGGTAGTAGTTCTCACTGTTACTCCATAAATACATGATCCTGTTTTCGGGAGCTTTGAATTTCATTCCATCTATTGCTCCGGTCACACTGCTCCACCAGTTCATGGGTTGGCAAGCCTCCCTGGAAAGAATGGGACATTTCTACTTTATGCGATGAAAAAGATGATCTACAAACTAGCTTTGTGTGTAAAGGTCATTTAGGGGAACATTAAACAAGACTGGGTCAAGGCTGCTCCTTGGGTAGATCTATTAGATTTTTTCTGTACAGACTGATACTTCCCCTTTTGTCTATCTCACTGCTGTCTCTTCTTTACCTACTTCCTTCCCACTTTGAAGTTCTGCTATTTGGGCTTTGGTTTTGAACACCCTGGGAATGTGAAATTCAAGGACAAGGCCTTCTGGGCTGGATTTTTCAGTAGCTGTCTTCCCATGTCTTTCACTCCAGTGGTGGTGGTGATGGTGGACTAGCACAAACATCAGAAAAATGCCACTTGGGTGTTTTTTGAAAGTGTAAATCCACTTTAGGAGCCAAATATTTGTTTTCTTTCTTCAAAAAGCACAGAAATTAACAAAAGAACCAAATTGGGGGTTTGCTCCTCTTTAATTTAGAAAATTGATGGAGTGGCATTGATAACTTCTGGTCAAAACTTTCTTCATTTCCTTCTCAGGTACGTTTACCTACACAGTGTTAATTGGTAGGCTGTGGTTAAAGCCTGTGGGCTTTACAATCTCATTGCTATGGTATATGTAACATGAGGCAAATTACAGAGATGCTGCTGTATTACTGCAAGTTAAGAAACATTTTTAAATAAAAGAGATCTCTTAGAAAAGAGCCAGTAATACCTGATTATATGTGCAGATGAAGGCAGAACGTGTGAGAATGTCATCCCTAGATGATCACTTTGGGTCAGAGTTGTGGAAGTATTTAGCAGGTGAAGATGGACAAGGCATGTGGTGTTAATGATGATGGGTTCCAGGGACCTGAACTGATTTCGGTGAGAAAAGGATATTTCTGAGCTTTGAACACTGTTCTCTTCCTTCTAGACTTTTGGGTGCTTTTCTGCATCTTAAGAGACATTTCAAAATGTCTAAGTCACCTGGGCAGCCGAGCCCTGTGCTGTTATGTCTGTGCACGCAGAAACTCTGTGCTGCTGTGCTGGTCCTCAGGCACCAGCATTTCAGGGGTCTGCATGAGACAAATGGTGCAAGTGGCAGTGTAGACATTTGGGGTGGGTGCTGGTTATGCCTCTCCTGCCAGGTCATTCTTAGCTAAATTGCAGCCTACCTTTAAGACCCTGTTTCATGATCTACAAAAGAGGAGTAAGAAGCATCTTCAGTATAAAGAAGAGTTACTGTTGCTCTTTATCTTAACAGGATGTTCTCCATTTCTTGACAAGTAGAACTTGAAGAGAGAATTGGCTGATGTAGAGCCTACAGCCATGCTCCCACCCCCAAAATCCTTACTACAGGCAGTGGCCAAACAAAAATTGACCTTTAAAGCAACATCAGCAACAGTGCTGTAGTCAGGTAACAAATAGAAATCTTTATTCTTTTTCCCATGTATCAGCTGTTTTTTTGGCAAGAACATATAACATAATTGTAGCTTTAAGAAGTGAGCTCAGCAGAAGTGTGGTTAAGGAGGCAAATGGTGTAGAAATGCTGTTTGCATGTGTGAGTGAAGCTACCAAAGAGCTGCTCTCTTACCCCGCATTGCCTGTGCTGCTAACCAATCGGCTCAACAGCATGGCTGTAGGGAAAACTAAATTACTTGGAATTTATCGAAAGGTTGCTCACTTAATCACTATAATGACTCACCTGCAATTTCCTTCAGTCTGTGATATCTGTGTTTGTGTTTTACAGAGACTTGAACAATGATGTGCACATTGATTATAACTAGATAGACTTTCCATTGGCATAAATGGGCAAGAAACCATGGGTTTCGGGATGTGCACATTCAGGTAGCATATGGGGTCTATAACTTAAATCATTCTGCCTTTAGAGAAGGGATGTTTTTTCTACTGTCTGTGCTCACTGTGGGCATTCACTGATTGAATAAAAATCCAGCCTTTTGCGAACACTTGCATTGAATTTATGGGAGTATGACAGAAGGTGTTTAGTTACATTACTTATTCTTGCGGATGTGCATAGTGAGGACTGTTATTTTACTGTCCCCAGTTTTAAAATTAGAGTTAGTGAAAATGATTTCTAAACAGTGTCAGAAGCAGCATTTCTTCCTCTCATGCCATCTGGTCAAGGGTGTTTTCCAATTATATTTTGAGTGATTGAATGATAAAGAATTATGTTTTCCTCTTCTACTCATGATAATGTCTTTTCCTCACTGCTAAAGGATGTTTCTGCATGGTGCAGAGATCTGTTAGAAGTGTTACAATCCCCTAGACAATACTTAACACTTATCTCATGGTTTTGTATTTGTAGATCACCAAAGACAGTAAATATTTACACTTCTGTAAATTAGGCTGATAGAGGTCTAGCCAAGTCAAGTGACTCATGCTGAAAATAAAATACATTCTTCCTTTTTCTTTTTTGCACTTGCCATCACCTCTAGTTTATTGTGTACCCCAGCTCACCCCCTCTAAATGAATTAAAGTGGATTGAGCTCAAGATATCACTTACTCAAGTGTTTTATTCTTATCTATCTCACAGCAACATCTGATGGAAACAGGTTTAGAGTTTCCTTTGGTAAAACTAAGTCTTAGGTAATACATGTTTTACACATTAAGACAACTCAGAAATAAATGGAGAACTTGAGGAATTCATGCAGTTAATCAGTGTGCTCAAGCTGTAATTAGAGAAATAATGACAATATCTACACAGACTTGTGAAGCTCTTCTTAAGGACTGCTCCATTAAGGATACTCCAAGCTAGAGTGCTCCTTTGTGCTCATCTTACCCAAGTCTGTTCCACCTTTGGTGTGCTCCAGGTGCATCTAAACAGTGTGGAGCAAATTTGAGCATGAAACCCATACAGCTAGCCAAGCAGAGATAAAGCTGAGGAGACCAAGAAGGCAAGGGAGAGGATGTTTGGGAGCCTGCTTGTTAATAGTAGCCCCTTCTCTGGATTTTAGCATTTCTTTCTATCTGAGTTAGGCATCTCTTCCCGCTATGGCCTCCTGTGACACATGGATAATCTCTTCACAACACTGTGAATAGCCTTCCCAAAATTGTCTTGTCTCTTCCAGATGAAGAAGAGCGTATCCGATGTCCCATATGTATCGCCTATGCACAGCCTGTCTCTGCTAGCATGGCCAATACAGCTCACTAAGTATCTGATGCCAAAGCAGAGCTGCTGTTCTAAGAAGGCCCTTAAGAATGGGTGTGATGTTGAGACCAAAGGTAGCTTCTCTTCAGCAGGCTCGTAGCGGACACCTTAAAAAGGGGATAAGCAGGGCAGTGTGTGGTAATACTTTCATGGAAAAGTTTCCCAGCTTTCAGTGACTAGCTGTCTATGCAACTGCTGTATAGATTTTAACTTCCCTAATAGATCTTTTTCTTTTCCTCCAGGCTTTCAAAGTTTTTACATTTTTTTTGAATTTGCTCCATTGTCTTTATAAGTATCCACAATAGCCTTTTGTGAGGAGTACACAGTTGAACTCTGTGTATGTGTTTCCATTTGCTTGTTTTGAATCTGCCATCTGCTAGTTTTGTATAATGTCCATTAGCTCTTTGCATATAAGAGGAAAATGAAGAACTGTTCCCTGTTTTCTCCATACGAACCATTTGATATTTATGCGATTACATATGATGTGATTATATGTTATCTCTTCCCCACAGTCTCTGTCTTTCCAGCATGAAGTGTACTTGTTTCCAGCCACTGCTCATACGGTTGTTGCTTCCTGTCTTTGCCTCATATCAACCTTGTGGCCCACTTTACACTTTTCAATTCTACTGTATCATTTTTTGAGATGGAAAGGCCTAAATATGCTAGAGCATTCAAAGTATAGCAATAGCACCGTGAGCATGTGTCCAGCCTGTGCTAAGGAGCACATGAATGGGTCAGCAGACATGTCATAATTAGGTAGGTACGCTATGCTGCACGTCTTTGCAGGATCTCTGTTGGCTAATATACGTAAAACATTCCAACTGGAGATATCTGTACAATGGCAGATCTGCCCAGAGAGCTCAAAATAGCGCTTTTTTTAATGGGAGCTTTCCCATTTGTTACAGCAAGGGACATGCTCCCTTGGTAGACTAAGGAGTCTCCATAGTCTGGACAGAGTAGGTGATGGTCAGCAAACATGGCCTTGAGGGTGCTGCTAGGAATGTCAACAGGTCAGTGCAGCACAGTCAGCACTCACTTCTGCTGATCAGTTTGATCAATGTCACTTGATATCAATGAGCAGTTCGTAAATCACTGCAGGTGCTACTCCCTCTCTTCCATTTAATCTATTTACTAAGTTAGTGGAAAACCATGTTTAGGAGTAGATAAAAAGATTTAATCCTCTCCACTGATCATGATGTAATGAGGTCATGTTCCTTGATGTTCTTGAGTGAAATATAGTAGCTACTGATATGTCCCTCTATTGAACAACTTCCTAATTCTTTCTGCTAGTTAGAAGAGCAAACGGGATTTGCTTTTCTTTTGAAAAATTCAAGATAAGAGGAGGAAAATGTCTCATGCCCATGCACAATGCAGTCGCCATATCTTGACAGCTTAGATTTTGCTTAGTAAAACAGATGTTACTGTTAATGAGATTTGTGCTTTACAGTCCTGACTTTGGAGACGGGGACCTGGTCCACCGTGTCTAAAATGTCTTGCTCTCATTAAAGTTCCATTTGCATAAATACTTAGAGTAATAACACTAATTAGGCATACCATCTTTTCTGCAAAGCATATTATAAACTAGGGAAAAGAAAGATTCAGTAACTGAAAGTAAATAATTAGCTCTAAGGTAAATCTGCTGAAGCTACTCAAAGCCCTTAAAAGAGTTCTTTTTCTAAGCTAGGTCTATGGTAAATCACTGTAAACACTAGAATCATTAATGCCAATAGAACCTGTGCAGCAAGAGGCCTGTATCTTCAGAAAAGAATATACTCTTCATATGTCTTAGTCCTAAAAAAGTCCTAAATCTGTAAATGAGACTAATACAGAATCACAGAATCACAGAATGGTTGAGGTTGAAAGGGACCTCTAGAGATCATCTAGTCCAACCCCTCTGCTCCAGCATGGACACCCAGAGCACGGGGCACAGGGTGGCATCCAGGCAGGTTTGGAAGATCTCCAGAGAAGGAGACTCCACAGCCTCTCTGGGCAGCCTGTTCCAGGGCTCTGTCACCCTCACAGGAAAGAAGTTCTTCCTCACATTGAGGTGGAACTTCCTGTGTTTCAACTTGTACCTGTTACCCCTTGTCCTGTCACTGGCCACCACTGAGAAGAATTTGGCCCCATCCTCCCTACATTTACCCCTCAGATACTTATATATATTGATCAGATCCCCTCTCAGCCTTCGTTTCTCCAGACTAAAAAGGCGCAGCTTGCTTTGCCTTTCCTTGTGCAATAGATGTTCCAGTCCCTTAATCATCTTCGTGGTTCCGTGCTGGACCCTCTGTAGAAGCGCAATGTCTGTCTTGTCCTGGGGAGCCCAGAACTGCACCCAACACTCCAGGTGCGGCCTCACCAGAGCTGAGCAGAGGGGCAGGATCCCCTCCCTCGACCTGCTGGCAACGCTCCTCCTCATGCAACCAGGATCCCACTGGCCTTCTTGTCCCCAAGGGCACATTGCTGCCTCATGGTTAACCTGTTGTCGACCAGGACTCCCAAATCCCTCTCTGTGGAGCTGCTTTCCAGCAGGTCAATCCCTAATCCGTCCTGGTGCCTGGGGTTATTCCTCCCCAGGTGCAGGACCCTGCACTTGTCCTTGCTGAATCTCATGAGGTTCCTCTCTGCCCAACTCTCTCCATCCTGTCTAGGTCTCTCTGAATGGCAACACAGCCCTCGGCAGTGTTGGCCACTCCTCCCAGTTTGGTGTCATCTGCAAACTTGCTGAGGGTGCACTTTGTGCCCTTGTCCAAGTCATTGATGAATAACTTGAACAGTACTGGGCCCAGTGCTGATCCATGGAGGGACACTACTGGCCACAGGCATCCAACTAGACTCAACCTCATTTATCACGACCCTCTGAGCTCTGCCATTCAATCCACCTTACTGTCCACTCATCTAACCATACTTCCAGAGCTTTCCTATGAGAATGTTATGGGAGACTGTGTCAAAAGCCTTGCTGAAGTCAAAACAGGCAACATCCATGTCTTTCCCATCATCCAGCCAATGAGTCTACTCATCGTAGAAGGCTATCAGGTTCGTCAAACATGACTTTCCCTTGGTGAATCCATACTGACTACTCCTGATCACCTTCTTTTCCTCTACATGCCTGGAGATGGTCTCTAGGATGAGCTGCTCCATCACCTTTCCGGAGAGAGAGGTGAGGCGGATCAGCCTGCAGTTTCCTGACTCCTCCCTCTTGCCTTTTTGAAGACTGGAGTGATGCTCATTTCTTCCAGTCCTCCAGCATTTCCCCCACCCTCTATGACCTCTCCAAGATGATGGAGAGCGGCTGAGCAATGACCCCTGCCAGTTCCCTCAGCACTCTTGGGTGCATCCCATCTGGACCCATAGATTTATGGCTGTCCAGTTTGCCTAAGTAATCCCTAACCCAATTCTCCTTGACCAGTAGAAAGCCTTCCTCTCTTCTGGTTCTCTCTCTTGTCTCTGGGGCCTGTAGTTCACGGGGACTAGCCTGAGCAGTAAAGACAGAAGCAAAGAAGGCTATCTGCCTTCTCTGCATCCTCCACCGCCAATGCACCCTCCCCATTCAACGGCAGACTAACATTTTCCCTGGTCTTCCTCTTGCTGCTGATGTATTTATAGAAGTCCTTCCTGTTGTCCCTGACAATACGTTTCTGTTTAGTAGAGAGTAAGTACTATTGCTCATAGCAGCAGGAAAGGGGAGGGAAACTTCGGTGTGCTTTATGAGTGAAAGGTCTTTAAAAGGATATGCACACAGGGGACCCCAGTTTTCAGGAAAGGGTTTTGAGTTAGTCATAGACAAAGCCTGTTTATAAAGCCATGAAGGCATGATAGACTAGTTGTGCTACTACAGGCATGGTAGACTAACATTTAGGGGTTGTTTCTGGTGCTGCTGCAAACAAGTCCACATGTTCCTCTGCTGCTGCAAGAGATGGGGTTTGTAGGGGTGTGTGTGTGCATGTAGCTTTGATTATCTTCTACCTATCCCAGATAACACTGTACATCTTTTTCCTACTGCCACGTGTTCTCTAGACATAAATATATTTTAATATAAATGCAACATGGTGAAAGGGCTTCTCTCTCTAACACAAACCTTGAAAAATCAAAGCAGGCACTAAGAGCAAGTGACTGGGAGTTGCACTTTATTTTTCACCTCATATGACACCTGCAGACCATGCCCTTCCTGGGTAGGAGGCAGGAAGTCTTCATAACCAAGAATGCTAGCTTGACGTTCATCCGTTCTGCACATTATTAGTGTGACTCCTAAAAACACGTATGCTGTACAGTTGTTTCGTGCTGAGGTGTGGGCAGGGGGATAGAGTATGAGGTTTGGTCACAGACTGCAAGCAGCAGCAGCGAGATGGGTTTGTCTGTGATGCTGAGGTTTGCACTGGTGAGGTTAGCAGTCTTGCAACCTCACCTCTAACTTACGAAAGGTTTTGTACAGTAACTTGTCAAATGAGTTTGCGTCTGAGCTGATATTCACACAGATAGTGTACCACACGTAAAGTAGATCTTTCACCAGACATGTACTCCTTTTGTAACAGCCTGATCTCTGGTGCTTTTCCCAAGCATGGGATTGGCATCTCAAAGCAATTTTGTTTCAGCATCATGCCTTCCTCTGACTAGACCTTCTAATCTAGCACAATCAAAGAGATAGGACCATAATGCAATCATTTTCATATTTTTAACAGAATCACAGATAATCAGAATCAGAGAATGGCTGAGTTTGGAAGGGACCTCTAGAGATCATCCAGCCCAACCCCCTGCTCCAGCAGGGATACCTAGAGCAGGGGGCACAGGGTGGCATCCAGGCGGGTCATCTCCAGAGAAGGAGACTCCACAGCCTCCCTGAGCAGCCTGTTCCAGGGCTCTGTCACCCTCACAGGAAATAAGTTCTTCCCCACATGGAGATGGAAGTGCTTGTGTTTCAGCTTGCACCCATTACCCCTTGTCCTACCACTGGCCACCATGGAGAAGAGTTTGGCCCCCATATTCTCTCACAGCTGATTCTCTATTTGCTCCAGATTGCATGAAAACGTATTCCTCTCCTGTGTTTCCCATGATAGAAAGATCTTATTCATATGCCCAAAAGGCATAGATGCTCAGCACCTTGTGGAGATGCATCTTTTACAGTGTGGTGATTCTCACAATGCCCTACCTAGGAGTTTCTGTTTCTGCCGAATGATGAGAGTAGCAAAATTTGGTGTGTTTTCGTCCCCCATTGCCTGAAAGCCTCACACAGTAGCTGACAATTTGGTGGTCTGGAGCACAGAACTGGGAACTGGGATCTACCTTATGCCTCCTCCATCCTAGTGTTTCACAGGGATAATTATGCATGAAGTTGAGCCCATTGCTCTCAGCAGTGCAAGAGCATAGACATCTTTGACAGAAACTTTTCTGACATAAGAAAATCTACCTCTGAAGGCTCGCTCATTAGACACAGATGCTGGACCACTCTGTTGTGAAGAGGTTGCTCCCACAGCCCCTCCCTGCCCTGTGGTTTGTGGTTTATCAGGTTGCTGGCAGCGTGGGGAGGAAACACACTTGCTGCTCAGCCTGCCTCTCCGGAGTTTGCAGAGCTGCTCCTCAGGTACGAGAAAATGTGCGTGCTCGAGACAGCACATTAGGGGCTGGGTCCTGCCAAAGATTGCCAGAGAAGCCCCCCTGACCTCTGGGTAGTTACTCCTGCATATGCAGGGTCTGTCCCGCAGCTCCTTGCTGTTAATGGCACAGCTATTTTACTCAGAGACTTGCTAATGGGAGTGCATGGTGGAAAGAGCAGGCCTTGTCTTTTGGATAACTGCCCTTCATGAACTGAGGCTGTACCAGGTCTAACAGACTGTGAAAGATCTCGGCATCAATATGCAGGGTAAATTTCAACGTATGCAGGATGATGCAGGTAGAGCTTCACCCACTGTCCTTGGGTACTAAAGGGATGTGTTCATCCACTTTTTAATTTTTATGTTATGTCAGTGTCTAGCTTTGGACTTCACAGATCAAGTAAATGAAGTAAATGAAGTACTCCATCAAGCAGATGGAGTAAATGAAGAGTAGCAGACAGAACTGGAGACTCTAATACACTGTGCCTTATATTGAGGAAATTGGGCCTTTTTGTATTTAGGGGCAACTTCGGTGTGCCATGGTAGAAGAATCTGGTAATTAATTTTGCCTCTTTAATATCGACATAGTACAGACTACTGTAGAGTTTGGGACAGTATAGGCCTTTAAACTAGCCACCTGTCCCCTTTTGCCTGCATTCTGTTACAGCATCAACTCAAGGTAGTAACAATTCCACCTGGAAGAAAGCACAAAACAAGATGGGAGGGCAAGCAGTTGAGTCAGGTGTGCCTCATGACAGTGAGGAGGAAAAAGCACCAAAAATAGGCAGAAAAGGACACTTTCCCTGAAGACTTTTAATGTGAGGGAACAGTCTAAGATCTCTTTTTTCCAAACTGAGAACCTCCACCTGCAACCAGTGTTGGATGAAAGGGAGGAGGTAGGTCATTTGACTAAGATAGTGTTTGTACTGAACGGATTGCATCTCTGGGTGTACTGTTTACCATGATCACTAAGCTTTACCATACTCTTGCTTTAGGAATGAATGAGTATGTTTATGCAAAGATACTTAGCATATTCTAGCAGCTCTTTATAAAGATCATTATCTATAATTAGGTAAGTGTGCATAACTGTTATTGCTCTTGTGCTAAAAATTGCTGCAAATGGAGCTGAGGAGGGAGAGGATTATAATTTAGACACCAGATAATTGGACTTAATTTACTTAAGAGAACTGCTAGTTGTGGCCACTTGAAACAGGAGGTCTTAAGCCCAGGAATAAAATGGTTTTCTAAAAGTATTTAGCATTGCTGTTCATATCCGTGTCAATATTTCCATTAGAGATAAGTGGTTTTGTGACTGAAACTTAGCATATGAAAATGTCAGTCAGCTTGCCACTGAGCATAATGTCTTGATTTTGCCTTTTCTCACAGAAGTCTGAAATTAGAAGCAGCCTGCCATTTCCTAAGCCCTAGCCAGCTCTCCTTAACTATTTTGAGATTCACTGTCCTATTTCAAACTGACCACATTTCCAGGCTTGGTGTAGAGGTGCCTATGCTACTCTGGCCATCATAAGCATGGTAATGGTGAATTCAACTGTGGCTAATAAAGGTTTTTATGAAGTTAGTGCATGTTGCCTGAAGGCTGAAATTCACCTTTGAGCAAAAGACTGGCAATAGGTTCACATATCACCGTTTTGTGAAAGATTTTGCTGTTATTACTTGGTTTCGGAAAGGAATTGCTAACTGAATGTAACAATCCACATCACCATCTGCTACATCATGTTGGTACCCAGCTGCCCTTTCATTTCCTGCATCTCAGATGTGGGACTGGCCTGGACTAGCTTAAAGGGCACAGAGAACCTGGCACCTGCATGGGGTGACTACGACACCCGCAGAGGGTTGATGTTAGGACGTGTGTGATGTAGGGTCACCCAGTACTTGTGTCAGTTTGGGTATCTTTCATACTACCTGCCTGATGCATAGTGCCAACTTGTTTGGATGCCTGCATGAGGATGAATTTTGCCCCTACTCTCTGACGCCCTAGTCTATAGCTAGTTCAAATGTCTTTTGGAGGATTGTAATATACTTTTTTTTTTTTTTTTTCCCAGAAAGAACATACTCAGCTTTCATGCTTTCAAAGCAGGTATTTCTTAAGTGCCTGCACTGTATTCTCAGGTTTGTCACTGAAAATCTATCTGGATTCATTTCATTTTCAGTGTTGTCTCCAACAAGATTTGACAGTTCTGGAGCTGGAAATAAGATGTTTGTCCTGGTGTTGATGTGTGGGGGAAAAAAAAGTTTAGCTAAGGTGCTTTTACAGAGCTGACAGTCTATATATAATATTTGGATCACAATGTTATACTCTGTATGTGAGTCAGTGCTACCTAAATGGTTGTTCATTTGCTTGGGTTGCTGTGCTGGAATCATAACAACTTAAGAGTACTGGCAATATGGACTGATGGACTCCAAGGACTGGCCTGTGAAGGTAACCCTGTAACTCAGGGGGATGATGGCCTTCCACATGCTGATCCTCTGCAAGCTTTGTGACAAGAAAAAAACACTTTTCTAACTCCAGAATGAGGAAGAAATCCTGTGAACATGAATCTGGATTTTTTGATAGACCTTAATCTGAGGAAGGGATCAGTTTGGACTAATTTGGACCAAAGTTCTACCATAAAATAAGCAGTCATGGCACAAAAGCCACAGGGATAACAGAACAGTATTTTCCTGGTGCCTTTCCCACCAGCACTGCAATTATGCATAAGGCCTGGGTTCTAAAATACTTAACCAATAAAACTGTGTTGCTGTCTTCAAAGTCATGGCCACTAACCCTGAAAACTGCAGCCCTAGGCAAGCACACAGGAAGGAGAATGGAGGCTACTTATCCCACTGCTGCTGAGCTGGCTCCTTCCTGGGGTGGATATTCTCGAGCAGGGCCTGCAGTTTACTTCTCCTTGTAGGTATTTTGCTAACTCAACAAACCTTACAGGTGTCCTCAGAGCGTGTCTTTTGTATACAGTAGGTATCAGGCAGGCAGGAAGCATGGAAACCTGGACATTAACAGGCCTCCTATCGGATTCAAATTCCCTCTCACGGATTTAAAGCAAGAAGTTGAACCTTCATTTGTGGAGCTTCATAGGGTGAGGTTTTCTTAACGTTTTGTGTTGAACTCTGTATAAATGGCTTATGTGGAGGATCTAAACTTCAATCTCTCACGTCTCAAGAGGAAAGCCCTCTTCAGCAGGTTATACAGCAGTCTCCAAACAGATGTACAATGATGGAAGAGACGTGAAACAGCTCTAACTGGAGGCCCACCCCAGAATGCCTGGAAGCCTAACTGCAGATATAGTTTATTCCAGCTTAGGCAGTGAAGAATCTCCCACAAATCACCAAGTAAGTAACCAAGGTGATGTCTATGCAAAGACAAATTTTAAACACTGCCTTCTGCAAAAATTATATGAAAGTCTTCTGAGAACATACAGTCATGCTCTATGTGTATGTGCTTGCCAGCCTTCCTCCCCCATGCTCTGATAGCTTTAAAATCCATTAGTTAATTTCAACCAAATTCAGCAAAGGGAAAGAAGTCTCAAAGATCCAAATTCCTTCAGTGGACTTTTACAGTGTATAGCCTGGATACAGGCTTTTGCAGCCATTTTGTTGCTTCAAGAGCAGAGTTTAATAGGCTGTGCTGCAAGTCAAGAGAGCATTTGGACAGCCAGAAAGCACTAGTTAGGCAGTCTGAGCACTAGTTAGGCAGTCATACACACATTACTGATCCATTTGGCTTCTTGGGCCATGTCTGCATTGCTACTGTTATGCCCTTCTGCAAAGCCAACAGACAACAGATCCCCAACAGATCCCAGGTGTAAATTAGTATGTAATATGACAGGCAAGGGGGCCAAGATCCAGGAGTTTGGTATTGCTGAGCACAGAAACAAAATTATTAAATAACGGAGATAGCTGTTACATACCTGAAACATCAAATCATTCTTCTCTCTGTCTCTCCTCACTAGCTTAAGTAAATTCCAGCTTAGCTGGTTTCCAGGACTCCTTTCTTTAGACGGTACATACAACATGGGCACTACATGTGCTTGTGAGTGAGGATTCTGCTAGAAAGCAGCGTGTCTACGAGTAAGGCATTACAAAGGTAAGTTTGGGATATCTTTGAAGACATAGTCTAAAGCAAACAGTAAGATGGAAAGATGTGAAAGAAGTGAACATAAACACTTGATTTAGAAGAGAAGCCGCAAAATTTTTTTTTTTTTTTTTTTTTTTTTAAGCAATTATTTAATGATGATTATTAATGCCCTGATTAGGTGTGGCTGTGGCAGGGAATGCTTCATCAACCAGCCTCAGCTATTGCAGCCTCACAGATAAATGACTGAAAAAATAAGATAACTGTCTACTCAAGAACCACTGTCTGTTACCATCACCTGGGGAAAAGGGAGATAAAACTGAGTATCCATCTGCACTAGTTATTGTTGACTTATTGGCTTGATTATTCTCATTGGATATGTATTCACTCAACAGATCACAGCAACCCCAAAGAAGTTAATTACGTGTATTTTAAAATTCCCTAAGTGCGTATTTGCATAACTAGCATTTTAAAATATTCATAAATACATATTTGCTTGATAGATTGTAGCAGCATCATTTGCAGCTTCAAAAGGGATCTTCAGTTAATCAAACCAGAAATGGTAATCATTTCTTTAGGCTCAGATATATCATCAGCACACTGTGGCACAATGAATATATTGAGCATCAGCTGTGGTACAGTAATTGAGTGCATGCTCCTAGGCTATGGCACATGTGAGGAAACCTGACCCAACTTAACCCTCTATCACTGTGGTTTAGCTGAGTCTTCTTTGCATTTACTATAGATAGGAAACAGGCTCATAAATAGTTGCCGTGGATCAACTTGATTGGGGTGCGGGGATCATACATCTTGGCCCTCGCTTTCTGACCTCGCTTCCTGCTCACTAGCAGTCTTGCAGACCTGCAGGTGTGGACACTGCAGGGGAAGGTGTGCGTCTGCACAGTGCTCCGCACCCTCTGCCTTGTAGGAAATACTCATAGGCCCAGGAAATAGGACTGATTGCTGGACCCGTGATTGACTGTGCTGCTTAACTCATTCTCTGGCCCTCCTCTGGGCTGCTTCAGCCATCTGTCTCCAAGACACAGCCTTGGCAGAGCTGCGGGAAGGGCACATACTGCCCACTGGGAGTGCACGGGCTGCGGGTACCTTCAGGCTATGCCACCTCCAGCGCTAGCTCAGACTGCTCTGTATCCTCAAACATGCCCTCATGCCATGCCAAAAATATGCAGCGTGGACTTTTGGGGCTGTGCTCTGAAAACACAGCTGCTATGAGGGGAAACAAAACCCCACTTTATTATTTTGAGTTAAGAAAATCATGCAAAATACTACCACTGCCATTAGGGGAGCTACCGTGGTGGAGATCCAGGGTCCTGTAGTATGCCGTATAAGCACAACCTGTTTGCAGTGGAGGGGCTAATGACAACGTCTGTGCCATGTGGGCCCTTTCCTAGGCAGCAGTATAGACAGATCCCCTGGAGTCAAGAGCAGCTAAGGCAGCTACTGTTAGCTCAGACACCGCTGAGCCGGGTTCGCCACACGGTCTGCCTATGGGCTTACTTAATTGTGGTTGCAGGCGAGCAGTCCTGACTGTCGCGAGCACGAGAGAAAGGAGAGCGTGAGTTTTATTCGCGCAAGCAGATCGTGACCAGGTGTTACACCAGGAGGGCTTTCTTCCCCCCCTTTTCCTTCACTACACCAACAGTGTTTGCAGCATCAAAGCAGGAAACCTCAAGGGAGGGCCGCAAGGAAGTTAACTCCTTCCGAGCCCGCGTGCATGGGAGTGAGTCAGAAGTGGAGGGTGGTCCCTCCTCAAACAACTGAAAAGGAAAAAAGAAAGGCGGCAGCTGTCCCCAGCAGCTGGGCTTTGAGATCAAGTGCAGGAAGAGAGGTGCGCGTGTCCGTAACGCACGAGAAATGCCAAAGTTAGTGCTCACACGTAGCAGCCCGCGCGCTCGCGGCTCGTAGGAAGCGGGGCCCCAAGAAAGGGCTCAGAAGGACCGTGCTGCATGTGGGGCCCGGCAGGGGCAGCGGGAAGGGGTGCCGTGGTTTCGGAGGTGGGAAATAAGGAAGCAGAGAGAGAGAGAATGATTCACACGCGCTGGTGTCCCTGGTGCTACCCAGCACCCAGAGGAGCTGACGTTCGCCTCGGAGGAGTGAGGCAAGCGGTGGGGAAACGGCGATGGGAGCTCATGTGAGAGCTGGCCTAACCCGACCACAGCCCTGCAACCCCGGTTCGCTGCGTCAGTGGGACACGTGCGTTTTAGTTTTCCTGCTGGGCAATATTGCATAAGCTGCAGCATCTGCGGCAGCTCAGACCCTCCCTGCCTCGACGAGTGGAAAGCGAGGGTTTGGGAGTGAAGACAAAATGTGATTACAAATATACAGTTTTATTTAAAAATGGTGTTCCTTTCTCATACCAGCCCCTGCCCACTGGTGCACCCCATGTAGCCAGTTGTCTGGTTTGGAAACATACACATTCCAGTCAATCAGACCAACAATTCAATCTCTGAAAAATAAATTAACTTTTATAGTAGCTAAAAGTTAATCTTAGTAGATATCTTTTAAATATGTTTTTGACAAGAACCTGCTGATCTTTAAAACTTCACAGCTGAGAATGGTGGAAGATCCTGAGGCATCAAAGTATCTGTCACTTGTGTTTCACTGCTGACAGTTCCTTTCCTCAAGGATTAGGCCACCTTTGTTTTTAATTGGAGCTGTAAAGAAAACTTGCCAAACATCCCTGTTTTGGATGAGTCAAGAGTGTGGTGGCAATGGATGATTAATATTAATTCCTGCTTCAATGGTGCTCAAATAAGCACCTTGCATCAAACAGGGGAAGCAGCTTCATGTAGAACAGGCCTTCAGTGAGGAATAAAAAGCAGAAAGGAATACAGAAATTTATTTTTTTCTTGTACCAATGTGGTATCTAAAAGGATAAGCACGAAAGGAGTCTAGCAATGGATAAGGGAACTGAGAGTTATCAATGCCATTAATTAATCTTTGAATTCTCTCTTGACTGGCTTCCCTTTGAATGTTCCTTTTCTAATTTTCATGTGGCCAAACTCTTGTGGAAGTAAGGAGTCCTGACCCACCTAGCACTGTCAGACCTGCAGCTGGGCAGGACATGCAGCTGCCAATCCTGGCAGCAAGGATTAAGATTACTGGGTTATCTTTATTATTACCATGTAACCAGCATGCAAGATAAAACTGTGCATGCTTATTCTTTGTAAAATGAGTTATTAACTAGTCCTTATTACAAAGTGACTCTGGATGACCTCATGGTAGAAAGGAATGAGCAGAAGTAATTCAATTATGTTTCTTTTTCACCTTTTCCTGGCTATTGATGCCAGGACAGTTTTTGCTGCAGCTACAAGGAAGCCAGGACAGTTAAAAGTCCTTAACCTCCTTACCATTAGTTATGTTTTCGTTCAATAAAATGTCTAGCTGTAATTCCTAGGTCCACTTATTACTGAGACAATTTAAGACAATTTACACATTGCTAATGGCAGAGCTTCTCTGAATCACTAGGCATATACAACCTGAAATTAAATAATTATTCTCTCCATTTTTTCCTTTTTATGGCCTTATAATTTGGACAAAAGAAAATGTCAGAAGAGTTGAGGACTCTTTACTTACCCTACATTCAAGTCTAGTCTCTTTTTGTGATTAAAAAGAGGTATTTGAGGATGAAGGATGAGGATGATAGAAGAGAAGCACCCAGACCTGCATGGACATGTCAACCCCTGCTGCAGGAAGCACCTTTGTCCAGAGAGCAGCAATCCCAGCACCTCAGAGCCGTGTTTCCTCCCCGGCTGGATACCCCCAGGACACGTGAGCAGCTGACCGATTGGCAGCCCTCTGTGAGGTAAACACACTGCAGCCTCAAAAGTTGACTTGCAGGGGGGCACCGAAAATTAAAGTCAGTCGAGTACTCAACTATGAGAATGACAGGCTGATCTGTGATAGTTCACATTCTGTAGCACAGGAGGGTTGGTTTGGATTAGGGGTTGTTGCAACGGCTCTCCCAGCCACAGCCCCAGTGCTGCAAAATGAAGGGGTCTGGCATGGATTCCTGACTGCAGTCAGCCGTTGGTATTTCTTAATGATCGTGTCTTCACTGACTAAGGTCCTATTGACAGAATACAAGAGGTTTAGCCTAAGACATAGGATGCATTATTTTGGGATAATCTTGCCTTTGCTTTTTTTAGGTCCTGGAGAGTAATCTGCAGGGTATAACACATGCAGACACATATATATGTCCACACACACACAAGAGTACCACACATGAGCATACACACACATAAGTACCAGCAAGAGCCAGAAAGTAGACACCTAGTTAGGTATTAGCTCAGTCTTGTAGGACTGCCCTGTTGTCCATGTGCTGAGGAATCCCAAAAGGATAAAAAATCCTTTCTCTATTCTGGAGTCAGAATAGACTGACTATATTAGTCAGTCTATTAGCTAAACTATATTAGTGATTATTTCACGGAACATCTTATGAGTCTTCCCACTTTTTCATGGGTTGCTGTGTCCCCAGAATCACAGAATGATTGAAGTTGGCAGAGACCTCTAGAGATCATCCAGCCCAGCCTCCTGCTCCAGCAGGGACACCCAGAGCACAGGGCACAGGGTGGCATCCAGGCAGGTTTGGAAGATCTCCAGAGAAGGAGACTGTCTGAGTGGAAATGCTCAAAATCACTGCCATATTCAGCTCTTTTTTAATGTAGTTTGCTTCATGTAACAACTGGTTCTGTCTTGGAGTTGAAGAATTTTCTTGTACATCATAACATCCCTCTGCATATTTGAGCCTTCATACAAGCACAAGGTTTGCTGGATAATGGGAGCAAAAACTGATGTCTCAGTGGGAACTCTAAGCCATCATTTGGATGAGAAATGAGTGAGTCCTGGACCTGAATAGCATTAAAAAAATTAATGGAGGAAATGTGACTGAGACTTAGGGTTTCTTTTTTCTTTTTCTTTTTTAACTCATTTTCTGGTTTCCATGGAAGCTCTTTGAATAGACTAGGGTAACAGCTTCAATATTTTTCTCACAAAAGTTAATAAAGAAATGAGATGCATCTCTCTCTCTCTCTTTTTAAAGACAGGAATCTCAAGCATGTAAAATTGAATTATCCAAAATGGATTGAGTGGTTGCTTCCTCCCAACCTTTGTTTCCCTGCACTGTGAAATATGCACACCGAGTAAGAGCTGCTGGTCAGATCACCTCTGGAAAAGCTTTTTTCTCTAGTGCCATTAAACAACTGCTCTTTTTTTTTTTTTTTGGAGAGGTATTAGAAGAGCAATACACAAAATAAGATGTCATTCACTAGCCCGTCTATCACTAAAGTGATGTGATTATGTTGCAGGCACAGCCAGTTTAAACTGCAAACTCAGTCAGCTTTCTTGGAAGTTGCTGTTTGCTCATTAGCAGTAAAAACTTGGAATATATATTTGGCCTAATCCAGTCTAATCTGATCTGTTTCACAATGTCATCTGGATCTCATTGAGGGCTGGATGCATTCAATATTTGATCCAGACACATTTTTGTTCTTAATGGCTATTCTTTAAGAATTAAGTATTTTGCAGATGTGCTGATCCCCATTCATTCTTATTCATTCTGTGAAAGATACTCCGGGACAGTCGCCAAGATATTTACTGCCTCTAAGGAGCCAACAGCTAATTGAATCTGAGTCAGTTGCTATCAGCTATTGCCTTGGGAGCGGCCCAGAAAGATTCTTAAATCTTTCAAGGATGGCATTATCCTGACCAATGTTAGGGTTAAATATGCTCCTGGTGGATTTGTATGACAGCACCGTGTTATCTCAAAGCGTTTTTGAGTAGCTACTCTATCTCAGAGTAGATGGTTCTACATATTTGGAAGAAAATGTTTCTAATGATAAGGTTAGTTATGCCCTGGCATCAATTGCCTAAGGAAGTGATGAAATCTCCATCACTGGAGGATTTGAGAACAGGTTAGACGAGCAGCTGTCAGGAATGGTTGATATATAGTCAACTTTGCCTTTGGGCAGCAATAGATGACCTCTTGAAGGCTCTTTGATTTTTCTGATCACTGAACCCAGAGCTGAACTATGAACTGATCAATAACAGATAACAATTAGACAATTGGAAGAAAGTAAAAAATCAGACCATACTTTAAAACATTTCATTTAAAAAAAAATCTGAATCAGAGGCATCTGTGCCTCTTAGGAAGTTAGGCATGAGAAACCTCTTCCACCCCTAAACAAATTGGAGAAAACCTAATACTGCCTGGAAACTTAATCTATAGGGCTTATGCAGTTTTATGAGATGGCCTATTAAACTATATTTAAGTTACATGGGGATAGCTGCACTGCACCTTATACCCAAAGCGTTTGGATGGCTCTGCTCCTGAGTTGCAGAGCCATCGTTTAAGACAGAACATGATCAAGACAAATTTATTTCATGGTCTTGTACATATGAGGATCATGTTTAAGACATATAGAAGGACTTAAATCATTTTGCATACCAAGACACTACACGAACTTAGAGGCATCGAAATGTGACACTGAAATAGAGACGCTAAGACTAATTAAATGGCAGATGAGATAAAATTCACCTCGTACAGAAAATCATTGGGTCTCTTGTGCTAAAGTATTGTCCTCTCCTTATCTCAGTGCAGTGGCTCATTTTTGCCTTCATCCAGTGACAGCAAAGTTTCAAGCCTCAGTGTGCACTGTGTCCCATGTGGACTTCCAGTATACTTGTCAGCGGGTTTAAAGTTCACTCAGGAATATATCGGGTATTTTTCCAGGATATTGTGTTTATAAACAGCATTCTTAAAAATATACCTTCACCATTGGACTAATGCTATATTCAGAATTGATTTTAGTTGCATAGACTGTAAAAGTCTTCCTAGATTGTGCTTTTGTATTGCAAACAGCTGGTATCCCTTGCTTTGCAACCTCCAAGTAATTTTAAAAAGTCATTAAAATAGAACAAAGAGTATTCGAAACAATTTATATTCAGTCTCTTTCACTTCATGATAGTGAATTAATGTCTTCTCTTATTAGAATAGTAAGCCTGCAAAATAGCTTGAGCTGCATGACTCAGTTTCCCCAGGAGCAAATCTTTTGCTTTCTTACAGGGCTGTCCAAAAGATAGCTATTTCTCAACAGAAAATACTATAATGAAGCATTGCAGACCTGTGAGACCAGACTTTTGTCCCAGATCTTTGAAAGCTGTATAAATGCAGCATTGTTCACTTCTTGGTGCATAGAAATCTTATCAGCAGGTTTTGGGGAGATGAGGAGGAGCGGGAGCCTGCTGTCCCCACTTCCCCCCATTCGTGAGCGTGTCCAGAGCGGTGTGCTGCACACTGTGCAGCCATCGCTGCTGGGAGACAGCGCGAGGAGCTTCTTCTGGAATTGTTGAAATCTTTAGTGTCTTACCCAATTATTGCTATAGCCTGAAGTTTCCTAGCGCACACAGGCATCAAGCGCAGGAGCACCATGGCACTCCAGAGGAGCCAGCACAGCCCCATAGCCACTTACCCAAGAGCCCAACGCTAGCTCACTGCTGCGTGGAGGAAAGCAGCATGGATCCACAAGGCTGGCAGGCTCTGATCCAGACTTACTGCCTTTCCCTGTGTGCAGCTTTCTCTCCCTGCAGTGATCTCTGAACTGCTGTTCTGGAAAACCCCTGTTTGGGGACACTCTGACTTCCACTGGGGCTCCTTGTACCTGCTGCCTACAAGGAGAGCTCCTTTTACCCACTCCCTGACTCCACTGCTGGAACCTCCTGTAAGTTCCCACGCTCTGGATGTCACTGGGGCTTCCCAGGCTGCCCATGCCCTCTGCCGTCCTTGGTTCTGCTAGTCCCTGCAGCTCCTCAGAATCTTTATGCTCTTTAGGGGACTGTCGGGAGAGGTAAAAGGGGGACAGAAAATGAAGCCTGGAGAGACTGCTCCTGACTGCTCTTCCTCTCTTTCACTGTTGTGAGGACCTTTACAACAGAAACTCCTTTCCTGTGGTTGTGGTTTTGCTTTGACATCTAAGATCCTCGACTTTCTTGTACAAATGGTATTTAGACTGACAGTATGCATAATCTCTCATTATTTGTCTGTTTTAAGATGGAGGCACTTAAAATATTTCTCCCAGGGTGTCAGTGGCCCTCTTTTCATTTTTTTGGAAAAAATGTTTCTACAGACTGTCAGTGTCATCTCTGTTGAGCTGATGCCTAAGGTTCTTTTCCTGGTTCTTACTTGGCCTTTATTCACATCTCCCATTGACTCATTGAAATTAGTGTGAGCGAAAACTTTATTTTTTCCTTTCATATACTTTTACACCTTTGAGGACTGATTGTACAATGAAACCACTGATTAGGGCAGTCCTAAACGACTCCACAAAGCTCAAAACCGTGGAGCAGTAGGTCTGATGGGAATTTAGCTGATTAGTAGCTAAAAATGCCAGGGCTTGGCATTAAGTGTATAACCTATCTTAAGAAATGGAAATGAAATCTAATGCTAGGAAGCACTGTTGCAATACTGGAAGAAAAGCATTTTAGATGTTTCCCTCTTAGCAGAGGCATGTGAAGACATGAGGGATAAGAATCTATGTTCTCAGTGTCTCATGAGCAGGGTATTCTGATCCTGGCATCATATTAGATCAGGTTCCTAATAGACTGCACTTTGGATCATTAATTTTTTTAATCAGTGTGCCTGTGAACCAGCTTGCTCAGTCATTTGTGTGTTGCAAATACAGTTCTTAGTACTGTGAGATATAGATCTGGAGTGTTTTCAGGATTAAAGAGGAAATGGATATTCCTTTTATATGAAGGAAATTCGAAGATCAGCGTGATAAAGAGATGGATGTGATTGTACTCATTTTTTTATCCTGCATAACGTGCTGTAATTGTTGTAATAAATATGGTAATGGGTGATAGATTTGTTTTACAATCTGTTGCTCCTGTAAGCTGCTGATCAAGGAAAGCAATTTGCGAAGGCCACTGAAATGAATCCAAATGCCTTTGTAGATTATGCATAATTATTGCTTTCAATTAGCAAGCAGATCTGGACTATATTTAAAGTTTAGATCAACTGGATTACTTCCTCCAGCTCTTCTTATATGTCCAGTGCTATCCCCTAAGAATCACTTTTGTCTCAAACTCATCCCTATAGGTTGCAATAAATCTGTCAGCCTCTATTAGTTTCTTGCTGCCTTTCAAATCTTTTGAACTTGATGCTTTCATGGAGTATGTAAAGCTTTGACACAAAGATCTACTGAACCTGTGTAAAGGGATGTTATGATACTGATAAAAGCATGTGGGAATGAGGACAATAGCAAAAGTTCAAGAAGGAAATAAGAAATGAGGGGGAAAAGTAACTAAAGATTTAGATCAGAAAACCTAAAATCACACTTAGAATGACTACAAGGAAAGAAAAATAAAGCTTGTGCCAGGGGTATATGTGCACTAGTGGACAGAAATAGGAAAGATGATTTTGTATCTAAGACCAAGGTTGAGTCCCTATTCTGCTATAAAGTTAATAGAGCTGGTTAGGTCAGGTACCTAATCTTTCTGTGCTTCAGTTTCCTATCTGTAAATAGGGATGATAAAACCTTGCTGATTCGCCAGAATGCTTTGTAACTAGTTCTTGCTATTAGGAAATCAGTTGCTGAAGATGCAGCTCCCACGTGGCTGGAAGAAAGAAAGAAAGAACCAGGACAGAACTGACAGAAAAAAAAAAAAAAGAGGATGAAGTTTTGGGAACACTGGCCTAAGTCAGACCAGGGGAAAACTGTCTGTTTCTGCACACTTGTAACAGATTTTTCGTCCAAAGATATTCCTCATGCTTAGTGTGGCTGAGTTGCAGGGACTGCTGTTTTGAGGAAAGGGATGGTGAGAAAGTGAGGACACTGAACAAATTTTGACTTTTGCTTTACAATACTCTAAACTCTTGTCAAAAACAGGGACACTTAATAAAGAATCAAGTCTGCATCTCTCCCTCAAGGACCTGATGGATTTAACCATTTGCAGCATCAAATTCTTATTTCTTTCCTCTAACTCAATGAATGCAAGATATGGTTGTTGTTTTCCGCTGTCAGCCCCTGACTTTCCTTTCAGCTGACACTGAAGATCAGCTTCAAGCTCTAAGCTTGTAAAGTCTTTGAGGAAAAGCTTTAATGAGGATCTGATCCTTCTAAACTCTGATCTAATTATTGTTAGAGCGAAATTCTATTTTGGATGCTGCAAGCGGATCAAGTTAGCATGTTTCAAGGTGGCACCATTCTGTGGACAAGAAGCAAACCCCACCCTTCAGGTTAAATAAATTTTCATACATAAATAAAAACAAGGTAGAGTCTATGTAAAGTAGCTGGCTTTATTTCAGAGGGCTTCTGGAGATAAACCCAGGAAACTACAAGAATACAGAAAGTTATTTTTCCCCTTCATTTTATGTTTACTAGTTTATCAGTAAGGCCACAGTGATGTAATCTATTCAGCATCTTATGACGGAAGAAGGGCAGAGAGGGCTGGAAACCTTGGACTCAGTCATGATGAACCTTATGGAGTTGCAGAAGCATTTCCCAGGGCATGAATGAACCCTCATAGGCTCCACCTCAGCAATGGCAAAGAGAGGAGAGGACAAATTCTAAAAGCCAATACTTTCATTTCACCTGTTTCTGCAACTTCAGTGTTCTGTGTGCTTTTATCACCGCAGAGTCAGCCTTTGATATTAGTTGAATCCAAGCAGTGTTTGAAGACTATCTCCTCACTGCCGTTGTTAGGTGCAAGAGGTACCTTGACCACTTTGGAGCATGCACACATGTGCCTGTACAATTCGTGCTCATAGGGAAGGACTGTTTGAGAGCCTGCAAATACAGACGTGGCTGATTTACAGTCTTTGCCTGAATCCCCCCATGCTTTCTTTAACAGATGGAAGAAAGTTGCTTGCTCTCCTGGCTGTAAAACTGTCAATCATTGCATGGATCCCTGTGCCACTATTTGGCTTGACTGGCAGCCTCCTGAGTATGAAATGGTACCACTGGCAAGCCAGGTGTGAAGTTAATTTTCCATGTCCTATTTAATGGAGTGTTATGGTAGCTTCAAACCCTCATAGTGACCATTTACAGCTTAACACCCTTCTATAGCTAACCCAGACACTAACATTAAGCAGAAGAAATGTTAAAATGCAATTATGAGACATAGTTTTGTCCAATTAGCAGGCTCTGCTTCAGGCTTGACTTGAGCAACTTGTCTATATAAGGATGTATTAGTCACTTTCTTTTTTTTTTTTCTTCTTTATTTTGACCATAAAAACAACAGATGTGATGTTCTGTGGTCAGCATAGACAAGGATGAGTCATGGCTAGGCATATTTTTAAAGCCCCACTAGAAAGCTTACATATGATCCATCTGAGACCCTCTCCACCTCTTCCCCCTCATTCCAGACACCCGGAGCCAAAAGCACCTGTCACATACTACAACTCAAAATTCTTCAGTGATTCTCTCCGTATGTCTTAGTTTGGAGATGGCCAAGAGATATCAGCTACTCCTGCCTTCTCTTTTGGGACTTCATGACCATAGCAGCACTAAGATTATGATAGAGAAGACACTTCTGTGCAGCGATGCTGTGAGTGGGTGTAGGATCTGTTATTTCTGAGCAAGGATCAACTCACACATGGTAACTTTGTCTTGGGAAAGCTGGTACTGCCCTGTAGCTTGGTCTGTAACACTGAGTAGGAATTCAGCTAATGATAGAGACATTTCATGTGGATTTTTCGTCTTTCCTCTGAAGAGACTGGAGTTGAATGGGCTCAGAAAGTAGGGAAATAGAGCTATGGACACGGAGATATGAGAGGCAGACATTCAATGCTCCTTCTATGGAGTAATTGGAAGAGGAGCTTAGAAGCAGGAATCAAGCAACTAAGGCTGTTTTGGGGGCACTAGTGTTTGGGCAATGAGACTAACAGTAATCTTCTTACATATGGCTTGGGACCCTGGACTGGCCAGGTGGCATTTGTAGAATGAGATAGGGCAAGAAGAGGGATTGGGGCTCCAAGGGGATAGGGAGTAGAGAGGGAAAGGCACAACCATTGGCTAACAAGTAACCTATAGCTAAATCTGTGTAGAATTGCCTAGAGCTCACTGAAAGTGAGCCTGAACTGAAATGTGTCTGCCTATGCACACAAATGGATGTTGCTCAACGAGCTTGGCGTAGCTTGTGCACTAGGCCTGGTAAGCTCCCATGTGTGTACTATTGCCCTCTTCCTATTCTTGTCACCATATCCATCCTCCTCCTGCCACTTCAGTAGTCTCTGGCTATCCGGTGTTATCTGAGATTGGTACACCTGAGTAGCTTGCTTAGGGCACTGTTGAATGGTGGCTCACAGCCTGAGAGTGACACCTGCAAAGGAAACTAAAGCGGGAACAGATTTGAGTCCCTCTGATGACAGAAACAATAAGAGAGAAAAACATTATTGTTTCAAATGCATGGAAAACACAGCACAATGAAATCCAATGTAGGTAAAAATAAGCCAGCCCTCTAGAGGTAATGTAAGGACTCCTCCCACAGAAAAGAGAAACTGGTGGAGCAGTGAGCTTGAAAAGGTAGGACCTATAATAGAGATGAGACTGCCCTAGTGAGCCTTGCCTGACTACTGATCAGACATGAGATTAGGACCTGTAAACTGTAGCACAAGCAAAGCAGCTCAACTGAACTTTTTTGGCTGAAGAGTCAGAAACAATAAATCGCAAAGAAGGGAAGTGATGATATTGTATTCTTGGTTTCAAGCATAGAATAGACTAGATAAAGCACAGATGTGCGTGCACACATAGAATCATAGAATCATTATGATTGGAAAAGACCTTCAAGCTCATGCAGTCCAACCATAAACCGATCATCACCATGCCTAAACCATGTCTCTAAATGCCTCATCTCCACATTTCTTGAACACTGCCAGGGATGGTGACTCCACCACTTCCCTTGGCAACCTGTTCCAATGCTTCACCACTCCTTCTGTGTAGAAATTCTTCCCAATGTCTAACCTGAACCTCCTCACCTGCCCCACCTCCGGCACAACTTGAGGCCGTTTCCTCTTGTTCTATTGGTAGTTATTTTGAAGAAGAGACCAACCCCTGCCTCACTACAACCTATTTTCAGGTAGTTGTAGAGATGATAAGATCTCCTCTGAGCCTCCTCTTCTGCAAACTAAATAACCACATCTCCCTCAATCACTCCTCATAAGGTCTGTGCTCCAGGTTCTTCACCAGCTTCATTACCCTTCTTTGGATACACTCCAGCACCTCAATGTTCTTCTTCTAGTGAGGGCCCAAAACTGAACACAGTATTTGAAGTGCAGCCTCAGCAGTGCCAAGTACAGGGGGCAGTCACTTCCCTGCTCCTGCTGGCTGCACTACTCCTGATAAAACCAGGAGGCCGTTGGCCTTGGCCACCTGGTCACACTGCTGGCTCATGTTCAGCTGGCTGTTGACCAACACACCCAGATTCTTTTCTGCCACACAACTCTCCAGTCACTCTGCCCCAAGCATGTAGTTTTGCATGGGGTTGTTATGACCAAAATGCACACAGAGTATACAAGAAGAATGCCGAGACCGCAAAATTTAGCTTATCAAAATTAGACTGAGAATGAAGGATCTGCTGCCTGTTTAATTCAACTATAATTAACAGTCCTCCCTTGTATCTGTGTCTACTTAGCTTCCTCAGAGGCACTGCTGAATTCAGTCTACAAGATCAACATATCCTTGTGCTTTGCCTTTTGTAAAAACTGGTTCTCATTCATTTCTTCATTCCTAGCCAGCCTCATTCTCTCATCTTCAGCTCTCCTATCCCAGATCCTCACCCAACAAGTGCTCCATTGACTTCCCATTGCAAATTCCCCACCTGGCTTTAGCTGTAAGATGTCATTTCTGCTTGCTATTATAGCACTTTCTTCTTGTCACCAATGTAGTCTTTTTTGATGTTTATTTGGCTTAAGTCCATGGCTCAGTCTCCCTCTGGGGCTGCATGTCCAATATCAATGTCCTGCACCTGTGTCAATCTGCTCACTTCACCTCAGTTCTCCTTTATCTTTTTCTCAGTCATTGCTTTCATATTCAATGACGAAAAGTGAAGGGCTCTCCCAAGCAATTTGTCCATTCTCAGACTTCTTCTTGTTCTTTGGCTGTCAGTTGTTCCTTCTATTTTTCTTTACACTTTCCATTTATGTCTAACTGTCTTGTTCATCTCAGTCTTCAAGACATGGAAGCATTCTGTAAATCCTTGCGAAGGAAAGAACAAGAATTTTAAAGGTGGAGAAAATAGATGTAGTTAAAAAATCTGTCATTTCCTTTACTCAAGAAAAGCTGGATTCTCACCATGAATATTTTTTAGTTGTATTCACTGGATTTCCTGTGATCTCCACCCACATGGGTAAGCTCAAACCAAGGGCACTGGATCGTGGTAGCCTGAGAAGTTTATGAAATCTGTGGGATAGGTGCCTGTCATGAGCCCATTCAAAAGGGAAAGGGGCAGATGGGACTGCCCCTCCACCAGGTAAATCCCTAATCTGTTTGTTAGGAGACTGTTTGTTGAACCTCTTGAGGTTCCTCTCTGCCCAACTCCTCACCCTGTTCAGGTCCCTCTGAATGGCAGCATAGCCCTTTGGGGTATCAGCCACTTCTCCCAGTTTGGTTTTATCAACAAATATGCTGAGGACGTACTTCGTTCCCTCATCCATGACATTGATGAACAACTTGAACAGGATTGGACCCAGTACTGACTCCAGAGGGACACTGCTAGCTACAGACCTCCAACAAGACTACACAGCACTGATCACAACCCTTTGAGCTCTGCTATTCAGCCAGTTCTCACTCCTCACTGTCCACTCATCTAACCCCCCAATTCTTGAGTTTGCCTTTGAGGATATTATGGGAGGCAGTGTCAAAAGCCTTGCTGAAGTCAAAGTGGAGAGCATCCATTGCTCTCCCTTCATCTACCCAGTCCATCATTTCACTACAGAAGGCTTTCAGGTGGTTTAAGCATGATATTCCCTTGGTGAATCCATGTTGACTGCTCCTGATCACCTTATTCTCTTCCATGCTTAGAAATGGCATTCAGGATGAGTTGTTGTGTCACTTTTCCAAGGATGGAGATGAGGCTGACTGGCCTGTAGCTTTCAGAGCCCCTTCTCCATCTCCAAAGAACTCTCCTGCTGCAGGAGGGGATGCAATCTATGCTGCTCCTCAGGAGAAGCTTTCCGACTTGCAGGAAGTCAGAAAGATGTCAGGAATGGGTGGGAGACCTGCAGATGCAACAGGAAAGGGCTCACTGGAATGAGATGTTGTGCTTCCTATGAGAACCAGGATGAGGCAAAGGTGAAATCTAATTGCTCTGGAGACTTCTTTCAGTCTGCTACATGTGTCTCAGCTTGCACAGAGTGCAGCATGGAGTGACAGAGGAGGATGGGGATGCACCACAGGTGCCACTAAAAAGCAGTAAGATGCTCAACTCAGTGGCACACCCAAGAGTTTACTGTTCCAAATAAATCATCATCAGACCTTTACACTTTGCTGTCCCTAGTGTCCACTTCAGAGACAGGAGTTGGTGCATGTGAGTTGGCAGGGGCTGTTGGTTAAAGAACACCGAGCACAGAGTCACAGAGCACTTGGCTGGCTGGTGAGCTTCACTTCTTTATTCATTGCCTAGGGGGTTCCCCAGAACAATGTGCAGCTGCCCGGGAAAAGTGGCCCGCGGGTCATTCCTGAGGCTCATGGCCACCCTGACACCAAGGTGGGACCAGTCACCTTTTACAATCTGGTCGCAAGGTAGAGCCAAGTGTTGCTCAGAGCTGGGAGATCTTCCCCTTTGGCAGCTCTGGAAAAGGCTGTCCATTTGCTCCACATCTTGGTGTTGAACGTGCTGCCAGCACAGCCGCTGCCCATCCCACCTTCTCACTCTTCCTGAGCTGAAGAAACTTCGGTGTTTGGTTCCTGTGCCTGGCAGGAAGCCTCCTCCTGGCCTCCAGACACAGGCGCTGCCACTTGCTTCGTGTGTAAGGAGGGGAGAAGTGCTTAGAGGGCAGAGGGAGGAGCTCTCTGCCCAGGCCCCCACCTCCCTGTGTGCCCCCAGCCCTCTGCACTGCAAACAGCGGGGCATCTGCCCCGGCCCTCGCTGCCATGACAGGACAGCCCTGGTCCCGCGGGGGCTGCGCAGCGCCCACAGCGCCCGTGCAGGGCAGCTCTGCTCTCGCCGTCTGCTCAGCTCTGTCCTCCAGCTGCCATCAGGGCACGCAGGGCCAGAGGCTTTGGGCTCCACTGGCTCTTCCTCCTCCTCACAGGGTGGGAAGAAGAGCTCGGCCTTTTCCTTTTGCTGTCAAAGCAGAAGACTGAGGAGCTGAGTGCGCATCCCTCAGGAAGAGCAAGGAAAACAAGGGAAAGAAGCACTGAGATCCTGGGGAGTGCCCAGCCAACAAACATAGGGAATCCTTGGTCCCTACCAGCTGCCTTTTGGCCTCCCCCCACTGCTGTTCAGTCTCTGCCAGCGGCAGCGTTTGCTCAAGGCAAGCAAGAGCCCAAGGCTGAGCGTGGCTGGAGCAAGAGGCTCTGGGGAGCAGGGTCGTTGCCGGCATTGCCGCCTGCTGCCCAGCACTGCCCTGCCCCAGGCACCAGGTGAGCAGGAGCAGCACTGTGTGGGTGCGGGCGAGAGGCTGCCTGGGCAGCTCTCCTACCTCAAGGCGTTCCTGCTGCACATTGTGCTTTGGGTGAGGACCTTTCTTCATGGCCACCCCAACATCCTGCACAGGAGTCTGCTGGAGCAGCTTGGATGGCAGCTTACCCCTCCGGCGCTGGTCGTCTTGAACCGACCAACCTTTGCTTGGAGCTCCTCGGCGAGCTCCATTTCTGGAAGGAAAAGGCAGAAGGTGGAAAGAGCTCAACGCCCCCAGGACTGCCCTGCTGACTGGGGAGCCTCTGACACAGCCCTTGAGGGCAGCAGGAGGGACACAGACATGGGGCAGCTCTTGCAGCCCCTCTTTCCTGCCCAACAGCCCCCATTGCTTGGTTCCCTCCCGCTGGGGCTCCAACCCTCACTCTCCCCGCTGGGCTGCCTACCCAAGAGAAGGCCAGGACCATGTACGCAGCCAGGGCCTTCACATATTTACACAAGTAACGGACGGCCACATTGATGATCTCATTGCAGATGGGCTCGATGGGCTGCCCTTCTGCTGCGAGCGGTTCCTCTGAGCCACGGTAACCGGGAGCAAGATGGGGAAAGGGGGGAGAAGGACTGAGTGCTTGGCCCAGCACCCAGCATGTCCTTATCCCGCCACCCCTGTGCCCTGTGCACCCAGGCGATTCAGCACTTACCCCCTCTCGGGCTCCTCTTCCACATCAGGAGGCACCTCAGATGCCTCCGCACTGGGAACCTCTGTGTCGAGGCACTCCTCGACCTTTGGGGACAAGCCCCTTGCATGAGCAGGGTCATCTAAGGCATGTTGCCCAGGAGTCTCCAGAGAGATTTTGAATATCTCCAGGGAAGGAGACTCCACACCCTTTCTGGGCAGCCTGTGTCCATGCTCTGTCACTCACCAAGTCAAAAGGTTCTTCCTCAGATTCAGGAACTTCCTGTGCCTCAGTTTGTGTCCGTTGCCTCTTGTCCTGTCACTGGGCACCACCGAAGAATCCGGTCCCATCCTCTTGACACCCTCCCTAAAGGTACCTGTACAGACTGGTAAGATCCCTTCTCAGTCATCTCTTCAGTGGACCAGGCCCAGCTCACTAACCCATACTCCCTGAGCTTGCCCATGAGTACGCTATGGGAAAAGGCATTGAAAGCCTTGCTGATGTCAAGTAAAGCCACATCCATGGCTCTCCATCTACCCAGGCAGTCATTTCATTACAGAAGACTTTCAGATGGATTAAGCATGATTTCCCCTTGTTGAATACACACTGACTGCTACTGATCACCTTCTTATTCTTATTCACTTGCTTAGAGATGGCGTTAAGGATGAATTGTTCCATCCGAGCCCATAAGGACACTTTCTTGAAATATACTGTTGTCTTTGGGGCTACATTGCTGTGCAGGGTTTGTTTCACACAAAGTGCCATTGCATGTATATTGGCATTATTAGACCCAGTCCAAAGTGACCCCAGCACTGAAGCCCTTCTCCCCAGCACTCAAGCTCTTCTCTAGGGTTGCATGTGGTCTTTTCAGTTGTTACTGAAGTAACTTGGGGAATAAAACAACCTTATGTTAAGGTTGGACTTTCAGATGTTTTTTTTTAATACTCTGAAAAGCAATTTTATTAACTCTTAAAACCCTTGGTGGAGGGGGTGAAGAACTGTATATTTGTCTTGGCTTAGGGTGAAAGATGAAATCTGGGATCAGAGGCACTTCCCATTTATATTTGGATCTAAACCTCAGTTTAACTGAGCAGAAATGATCTTCTTTTTTTTTTTTTTTTTTCCCCTGGGGAAAGCCTGTTTACGTTTTACGTTCTGAATCCAGACCAGTAGCATAACAAGATGTTACTTACACCTTGAATTACTCTGTGAAGGGTTTTTATGTATTTGTCTGTCTTTATTGATTCTAAACACAAAATTAGCTTAAATTCTACTTTATCTGAATGTGACCTTCCAAGTAGTATCCTGGCTGCCTTTTAGGCGTGTAAAAGTGCCTTATGTGAACACTGTCACCTCCAAAAGCTCCATAGTGAGCCGATCCAAACAACTCCTGCTGCCTTGAGCTTAGGCTCTCAAGTAGGAGTGTTTGGCACTATTTAGGTAGTCCAACTATAGCCCTAGGCTATATATTTTATATTAGCATTAGTTTATTATATTAGCATAGTGGTCAGTAAATAGCTAGGATTAATCACAGGACTAAATATGAGCTGCACTTTATGCTATTGGTATTAGTCTGCCATCAGCCGAGTACTGTCAGTTTAAAACCATATATAAAGATATCCAGATATAATTATACTTTTTTGGTCAAACCTCTTGAGAGAGTAGGCAAGGAGGGAATCCAAGGACTGGGTGCTTAACTTAGTTTATCTGGAGAGATAAACAACAGGACAGATGTGTCAGATATTACCTGCTTGACAACCAGAACACTTGCCAGGTATCAAGAATGATGAATATATAATAGCCAGTTAGGTTAATGATTTTTATTTATGAGCAAGAAAGCTTACTGCGCTGTTCCATGCCAATAGGTAACTGATGTAATATAAAGTGAATTCTGTTTTTATGGGGTAAAAACTCACATGATCCTCCAAAGAAGCAGCACCAACCGAAGGAACCAAAGACTGAAGCGAGTGTCCAGGCTTTAACTACAGTAGGGTCACAGCAGGTCTTCACACTGTAGAGCTCATTTCTGAAGGAGCAGATACTTCTTCATGAATGTGAACTTAAAAAGCAATCTGTGCTATCAGTTGGACAGGACTGTCCTTAACCACCTAACTGACCTTCTTTACTTTCCATGTCTTCTTTGGTGAATTGCAGACTCAGTGCCCCTTTGCAGCAGACCCTGGTGTTGAAGGGTCTGCATTTCTTGAAAACACCATGGGGCTAGTGCTGTCCCAGTAGCATTTGGCAGTTCACATTCCTGTAGGCAGGGGGTCAGCAGTCCTCTCTGGGATATCCTTTTCCCCCTTGGGAGATGTGGCCACAGGAGGATGAGCAATGGGGAAGAAATGCCAGTAGTGCTGAGTGCCCCAGGAGGTGTGCAGGAAGGAGCTGTGCTCTCCCTCTCCTGCCTGGTGGCACTCTGTGGCACTGCTAGCTCTTGGAGCAACCCTGGGATTGGCAGTACATTACTGCTGATGGGGCTGAAAGGGTCTGCAGGACAAAGGAAGCTCAGAGAGCTCGTATCGCGTGTTCAAAACATCTGTATGAACGGACTTTGAGCGTCCATAATGCTGCAGTCATTCAGATCTTAGGCTTTGCTTTGGGCCCCTCTCTGTGTTGGCTTTTTCTTGCATTGTGGCTGTCTAGTTCAATCCAAGATTTTTAAACCCCTGACAGCTCCTATTTTTAGTTAACAAAAAGGAGACTATTAGCTTTATATTCAAGAAAAAGGTGGTATGAGGATAGGTTTAAAGCTATCTTTCCAGATGCAGTCCTTTGGCACTACTACAAATAGATTAATGTTCCGTGCAGGGACTTCTTGCAGCCTTCCTGATGATCTGATAGCAAATTAACTGCTCCTTCACAGGCTACCATCGATCTGCTCAGCAAAGAGAGATGAAAGCTGGTAGGACGGTTGCCTGCATTTTAGTTCAAAACATTAAAGCTTTCAAGATTCTCCATTTTGAAAAGTCAATCATAGTTCCTGTGCTCCTATTATGACTTTACTCTTATAATTTATGCTACTAATAATGAGTAGTAATATTAAAATAACAGTGGTATAATCACTAATCCTATTAGCTTTACTGAAATATATTAATATCTTAAATGTCCTGTTTTATTTTCAGAGTGTTTGGAAGCCCCAGATTAGCTGGGACCTCACTGCATGGAGCATTATTTAAACAATTTATTCTGATTTCTATCACAATAACCCTGTGATCTTTGCTTAGGCCTTGCTTGGCAAAATCCCTAAGCATGTTCCTAACTGTGATTATGATGTTTTCAACTGCGGCGACATATATGTACTGAAAAAAAATGCCTTAATGCATCCTGGAGACAGGATAAGTTGTAAGTGGAGGGTGAAACGGCCCGCTATTCCTTTGCACAAAGCTCCTGGTAAGGGTGAGTAGGCATTTTACACAGCTGCTAGGAGTGGTGGTATTGTTGGGCCCTCACAGATGTGCCTGAGAGCTCTCAGGGTGGCTGGAGCAGTGTGCCCCAAATTGCAGCAGGGCGGTGGCAGCGGTGGCAGAACATCTTGTCCATCTTTCTTGTCACACAAAGCAGCTGCAGATGGAGGCTTCTGCTACAGGAACCCCATCTCACTGCACTCCCTGGGAGTCCTATTCCAGGAGCAGTAGAGGAACTGATTTCTGCTTTCAGAAGTCATCTTCAGCTTTCTTTGACCTTCTGCCGTCATTTGTGTTCTTCTACTTCCAACAACTGCAGATTGGGATTGGGCATTCCCCCTTTTTGTTTTGCTGGCCAGTAATTTAACAATTGAGAAATGCAGGTTTCAGCTGATTACATGTTATTGTAAATTTTACTAGAATTAATGGGAGAGATGCAACAGAAAACTTTCCCTTGAAACATCCACAGAATGGTGTGGGGAATAATTACTTAATTCTATCCAGTATCTGTGATATTGATTATTTCTCCTTCTGCTTCTTGGTGGGACCTGAATGCTCATCCAGGTGAGTATTTTAGGATGGGTTCCCTCCGATGGCTCATGTTCACACTGTTCCAGGTTGCCTGGATTAATGATGGGCTATCTAGATCCCTCACTGCCTACGTAAATACTCCGATACTGTCAATAAGGCCATTCCCCAGGCTCTTTCTTTCTTCCATTAGGCAGTGGACGAATACAAAGAGAGGAGCAGCTCTAATTGGGGTGGAGAGAGGCCTCCCTCCCCATAGTGCTCTCAGGTCATCTCCTGGTCGCCTGCTTCCTCCTGAACAAACCCAGTTGTGGGTCGTTACCTCTGATCTTTATGATTTGTTTCATTAATTCCTTGACACTCTGCCAGTATATTTTGGCAGTTTAAAAACGATCCCTATTGCCTCACAGTTGTCTCACAATAGATGCAGTGGTAGGTACATGCCCAGCCTTGTTTACTGCCTGATCTCTCCTCCATTTGTTTTTGCCATCATAGCAGTACTTAAGAGACTGTTGACCTAATAGAAGCATTGTCTGTCTCTGCTTAGGTGGCGATTAAATAGTTGTACACTCACCTCTTACTTAAGCAGAGTTTACCCCACATTTATAGTCTATTGGGATAATAGTGGATTCTCCCTTGAGCAAAGGAAATCTAAGGTCAGCCTGTGGGTTTTCACTGACAGTCTGAAATTACTGTGTGTTATCTCCTGCGATTGTATGACACCAAGCTCTGCCGTGCCCTGGATGCACAAGTCACTCCTGTGGGCGTCCACTGTGAGCTGTCTGTGCTGCAGCTTGGACACATCTACCAATAGAAAAAGGTTGATTTATTTAATTTGAATTTTATGGATTAGACTCATGCTGCTATGAGTACACTTTCCTTAGATAAATCGTGGAAAATGATAGCAACAAAGTGTAAAATTTAGAAGAAAGTGGGTGGAAACCTGAATTTTGTCACTTTAACTTACTGCTTAAGCTGGCAATAAATAGGAGTTTTCAGCTCCCCACTCCCTCCCTCATTCCCTTCATGGAAGGAGAGTGTGATTGTGTCTAAATATGATGCTGTGAAAGGGTCACAGAGAGCTCCTCTTTCTGCAGTCCAGGTGGAACACTGTGTACGGAAGCGTCATTGCACAAACATAAGCTCTTAACACTTGCAAATGTTACACCCAGCTACGGTTACAGGGAAAGGGTTTCCATGATGCATTCCTGGTCTTTTGACATAGTCGCAACAATTTATATGTATACTGAGGTGAGGCGGGGGAGTTTTGGTGAGCAGCAGGTGTTTGGGAAAAGCTGCTTCCGTTGGTGTCCCTTGCTAACCTCTGTGGGGACGCGGGGCACTCTCTGAGCAGGGAGCCTGGCAGTTGCAGCCTGGTCGTGTAACCTCAGCATCTGCTCTAGTTCCTCACTGCTGAAGTGTTTTGCTCTAAGGCAAAGGTTTTGTGTGCGGTTCAGAGAGAATGTGAAAGCTGTTTTGGGAGTATTATATAAGCAGAAGAAGAGCTAGACCAGACCTTGTGGTTGGGAGGATGGTGTGAGGAAAGGGTTGAAGCTGAAAACTAGTAAATATAGCGACGTCAAGTATGCCAGTATCCCAAAAGTGCCACATGGCAATTTCCCCTTCTGTGTGGTTTTATGTATTTATAGATTATGTAACTGGGGCCATTGGTATGATGGGTATGGATGAGCAGTTTCCAGAGGAGGTCTCAGTGATATCCACTGGGCAAGTCATTCTACATCCTGTGAACCTAAAGTGAATATTTTCCACCCACTTAATCCTAACTTGCCTTGCGGACTATTAGCCAGCTCCTCGTGATGGCGTTGCAATAGATGCACACTGCCTGCAGCTTCATTCCCTCCTGAATGGCACGTCTTGTTTCCCTTGTCAGCTGGGCAGGCTCAGCTAAGCGTCTCCGTTTAGTTCAACATATTAGTTCAACAGTAGGATAGTGAAGCACTGTAGGAGGTTGTGCAAGGATCCCCATCTTTTGGAGCATGGAAGTGTTTAGATTGTGTAAGGTATAGATTAACACATAGTGGTGCACGGATAATGGGGACCTTGTTTTGGAGAAGCTTTATGGCTGACCCCTTATGTGACTCTGAGCGCAGGGCTTCCCACGTGCAGGAAGTGACAGAAACACAACCAGGATTATGCAACACAACACATGGAGCAGATTCACATGCTCATATACAGCAAGTGAGCCTTAAAGTATAAGAGGAAAAACCCCTAGCTTTCCAAAGTCTTTCCATCATGCCAGCTTTGCACTTCTTTAACCATTTTTAAGATCAGTGCTATGACTTCAGTGAAAAAGACATGTTGCAAGCTGCCACATTTGGGTGCTGAATTAAACTTCCCCAAAATGCGGTTTGTGCGGACTCTGTGTTTCATCTCACTTACATCTGACTGAATCAGGAACAAGAATAAATCAGAAGAAGACCCAGTGTGGGCATTTTTTTTTTACCTTCTTTATATAAAGTCTAGAGCAGAATTCATCCATTGGGAAGAAGGGGGTAGAAAATTTTAGAAGCAGTGTCTGAACTTTAGGGAATGAAGTTGGGTGGAAACAACGTTATGCTGTGCTTAATCTTTTGTTTTTATTCAAAAGACATTTATTACAATCAGCATGAGTAACTGTACTATTACTGAAGTTCATAGAAACACTTCCTCCTAACTGTGTCCGAATTTTCTCACTTGCCTTCAATGTTTTGCCTTAATGGAGAGTCACATGAGGAAGGAAAAAATCCAACCACACTCACCCATTTCCAAGAAGAAAACCTGGAGATTACATGTTGTTTCATCCATACTAAAATATTGTGGTGGGCTTTCCTCATTGACCTTCCCTATGCTGTGACCCGGTTTCAAATTTGGCAGAAGGCCAGTCTTGCATGAGGGATGAACCTTTGTATCTGCGTGGAAATCTGTCCATGCTTGCAAAACTCTCAGTGTTTTACAGACAGGCTGCTTGGTGCAGCTTTGTGCCTTAAGTCCATAAAGACTCTGTTCCTTTTTGTACACTTGAGCTGAGAGGATCAAGGGATTGAACAAAGGTTCCCCCACTGCCCAAACACTCAGTCTTGCCATGTCCATGTCCAAATATAGAAATTGGAAGCAGGAAGTGTATTTGTTTGTGTTCTCAGTGCTCTACCATGCATGCTCTCAGTGCAACCTCTCATAGTTGGGTCCCTCTCCAAAATCAGGAGCCAAGTTTTGGCAGAAGGGGGACAAGAGAGCTGATCGTGGGTAACCTGAGGTAGGTTGACCTGATAGCCAGTGGAAGGAGGAGATTCTTCCTAGGAGAACTCAACATATGCATGAAATCATGGTGGGATTGTGAGGTGGTTGAGACTGGAGGAAGAACCACAGAAAGAGACTTGGCTGAGAGAGCCAGAAGGGAAGCCAAAAAATGTGTAATGGATCTTGTCAATTAAGGAAAGTGCTTTTTCTCCCTCTCTTCCTTTGATCTGTGAAAATAAATTAAGTATAAATAAATGCTTTCACAGAATATGTGCACAGGAAGTGAAGGAACTAAAACAAATGCAGTTAAAATAAAAAAAAGCCATGAGGTGGGAGAGATTTTTACTATTTTCTTAAAGGACAATAATAAAATCATAGAACTTATGTAACATTGTATTTGCAGGGGAAGTATCAGAGCCAGGTAGGAATCATTGCTGCTAGCCTGCAGGTGAAACTGAGGTGGCGGGAGAGACCTGCCGGAGAGACCTGCCAGAGAGACTTGCCAAGGGTCGACACGGATGGAGTTAATCTCACATAACTATATATCTTCACCTGAACCAGACACCTACATTCCCTTTATAGCCAATGGGGAGCAATTGGTATGCCCTGAGACTAACTGTTTTGACCTCTTTTAAACACCTACTTTTATGTGGGGTGAGTCTCACTTCAGAAAGGCTTCTTTCTCTCCAGTGCGTGTCCAGGGTAGCCCTTGGGGAAATATATTTCATCTGTAAATGTCTCCACTGTAGAGGTTAACAGTTAAAGAAAGTGAATTCTGTCCTGAGGATTCAGGATCAGTGCCGAAGACATGGCAAAATGGTGCTCTGAAATTTAGACGCTATCTGGTCAGGATGAGGAACATGCTCCTCAACAGGCTTTTCTCTAAGAGCATGTCACATATAGGTGTGTGTTCTGCCCAACAGTCCTGCCTCAAGCTGCTGTTTTCTCAGAATGACTCCTTATTTCTTCCTGCAGCTGCCTCTGGGTACAAAGACACTGTTAGAATCATAGAATCACAGAATGCCTAAGGTTGGAAGGGACCTCTAGAGGTCATCTAGTCCAACCCCCCTGCACACACAGGGCCACCTAGAGCACGTGGTACAGGGTGGCATCCAAGCGGGTCTTGAAGATCTCCAGAGAAGGAGACTCCACAACCTCTCTGGGCAACCTGTTCCAGCCTGTTGGGTTGATTTGCTCTGTCTAGAGCTAGACCTAGATAGTGTGATGCAAACATTAAGGAAGGGTAGGAAACTCTGGCAATAGCAACACTTTCCTCCAGGAAAGTCATGTATTTCACTCTTCTGTAAAATCATTTTCTCTCTGAGCACTTAGTTACTCCTGTGCTAGGGGTGGCCCTGCTCAGTACAAAGATTCAGAGTAGGGTTCAGCTGTATTGTGCTGATGTTATGCCAAATTCAGTAGAATGACTCCATCGTTTAGGAGAGTAAAATATAGCCATCTTGGTCTGAATGGCTTAGAATCAGTCATTTTCCAATTTACCAACTTGAGAAATATCATGATCTGGGAAGGGTGCTTGCTTTCCCTTTCTTTTTCTGTGTACATGTAGGGGAAAAAGGGCAGTGGAGGTCTGTGTGCAATCTTGTATTCCTTGTTATTCTTAGGTTTGTTTTATATTTTCCATTAAAACCCGTGTTTTGTATTTCAGCGCCTTTGTTTTCCTTTCCTCTCTTTTTGGGAGGTTAATGGCAAGGACTATGTTATTATTAGGTTTGGCATTACTTGATTAATTTTTTTCTTTGCTGCCTCTGTGTGATTGGGATTTGGCTTTTTCCTGCCTCTGCATTGTAATGGTGTATTTGTTTTTACAGTCAGCATCTTGCTGTGCAGTTGCTTGAAGGAGGAGGAGAGCAGGCACGTTCCCCTGCTCTTGTTTTGCAAGACATTTTTAGTTTTCCTCCATATGTTAGTAACCAGGCTTTTCCTCCTCCTCCTCCGTCTCCTTCTAATGGAAACGAACAAGTCCCTTCTCCGGGACTGTGTCAGCTTTGGGGATTTCAGGTTGGATTGGGCCGACTTAGAGCAATGGTTGTTGAGTGAAATGTTAGTTTGAGAAACGTTAACAACTGCCACCATCATCACAACCCCACAGCACTCTTTAAGCTTTGGAAGCAGCTTTGACATTGGGGAAGCAAAAATCTTTGACGTTTTGTAATTTTTCACTTCATCTGACATTATTTATGACTAACTATTGCCTGCTAGAAGCTTTATTTTAGGGGTTAAATGACTGGGGTTTGCCCAGCTCTGTTCCCCGAGCCACTAATTTGGTCTTGTGGGGCTTGAGGGCAGCACTGCTGTTTGCATCTCCCACATGCAGCAAGAGGCATGACCACCCCAGCTCCACCCGAAACCAAGCTTTTAGGCTCCACATGTATTTCACATTGCAGAACAAAATGTTCCCCAGACAGCCCAGCCCTTTGCTCTTTGTTCAGCCAGGCACCACTGATGGTGCTACTGCTCTCTTTGCATAAGGAGAGTGTGAGCGAACCGCCCACTTCCAGACCTCCCCGGTGGATGGGTGCCAGCCTCCTTCAGAAATAAATCATGACTCTTCTCCTCCCCAAAAACCTCCCGTCAGGCTGTCAGAGTACTGATGGGGCCTGAGTCTGCCCTGAACATTTGAACACGTTGCACTGGTGTCGGTGCAGCTCTGCTTGTCGTTAGTGGCGGCAGGGCTGCCAAGGTCGGCTACCTCTAGGCACTCCAAGGGCTGTGTTGTCTAGACCAAATCTAAATGCAGACATGACAGAGACGGAAGAAACTATTGCCACTGGTGCAAAACTTCCCGAGTTTGCAAATCCATCTACCTACTCAGATGACCTTAATCACCATAACATCTGTATAATTAAATTCTACTCCTGCGTTATCTTTTTCTCAACCTACCATAAACTCCTTGCTCTACTGGATCTTTCTTCTTTGCCTATCAGTTATCATCTGGCCATATAAGATAGCTATGAGTTCAGTTTTTAGAAGGTGAAGTGTATGTTGTCCCCTGAAGGGAGGGAGCTCTGGGAGGCAGGAACACAGCCAGCTCTTTCCTGGCAGGCATGGGAACGCCGACGTGGAGCTGCCAGTCGGTGGGTGGGCGTAGTACAACTGCCTGCTTGAGTCCAGCCAGGCTCTGCAAGCATTGGTGAGGGGTTCACGCGACCTGCCCTCCCTCTGTGCCAGGGCTGAGCAACATCTTTCCCTCTAGCTCTTCTCTGACATCAATCTGGTGCCTGTGAGTTCATTTATCAGGAAGAAATGAGGCCAAAGCAAGTAATGACTTTCAGAAAAAGAAAAATTTTCCATGGCAAGTGAGAGTGGCACAGTTTTCTCTCCCATTTGTCCCAAGCTGTATGTGTCAGCTGTGGTCTCCATATGGCATCTATATCTCTTGGTACACCCACACTGGATGTATACATTGGTAGATTGGTGGCTCCGTGGCGCCACAGACAAATGTTTAGCATTCCTTAGTCAACTGGAAACTCAGTGTGTGTGCGTGCGTGTGTGTGAACGGGGTGTGTGTGTGTGTGGGTGAAGCACAAGGAATATAAAAACAGACATATGGCATTTTTAAACTCATCACACAGATTAAAAGGAGAAATAAATATAAAGCAAGGCACTAAAATAGCATCAACATCTTTGAAGTGAACCCACTGGTGAGAGAAAGTGAAGCGGAGGCTGCTGCATCAGCCTACAGCTCCCAGCCCGGCAACTTGCCCTGCATTTTTGAGCACTCCATGTATGCTGCTCATGCCGCCACGGGAGCATGGGAGATACCAGGCTGCACTCCCTCGCGTGAGGGCCCTCAGATTCACAGCAGGGCAACTGCCACTCAATGCCACAAAACGCTGTGTGTTGTCGTTCCAGACCACGTGGAAATCTCTGTCCTGCTCATTTTAGTGAACCCAGGTTACACTGAGCTGAGCATGAGGCAGGTGCTCCGAATCCTGCAAGATGCCATTGCGTGTGAATGCCACAGACCTGATTCTGTTGCTTAAACATAGGCATGTAGAACCATCTTAGGCACACTTGGAAATCTAGCATGGCCTCTGCTGCCTCTCCAGAAGGATTTCAGCTTGTGCCGATGGAGAGACTGAAATGATGAGTGAAGATCATCAGAAAAATACTCCTGTGAAGTAATGAGCCACATTGATATCTTATGGAAGGTCCTTGTTTTCAAAGAAGGTGGATGGCTGATGAAGAGGCAAGTTTGGTTCCTTAGGTGGTAGCACATGTGAAATGCCAGCTAGGCATGCTGGTGATGTGATGTGGTGCTTCTGAGCTTCCTAACCTGCTTGGAAATACTTTCAGCAGGTGTCCCAGTAACTGAAAAAAAAGCCATATGGTGTGGTCTTGGATTAAATGGATTATAATGTGGGGAAATTCCTTTCTCCTCCAGCATAAGAGGAACCGGGAGAGACTGCTTACAAACAGCAAAACCGAAGTAGCCCGAGAAAGGGTGGGGGATTTCCAGGGAGAGAGCAAGAGCAGCACTGTCGGGCATGCAGGTGCTGGGAGGAGGAGAGCGGATCAGGGTGGTGAAGGGAGTCGGTGACCCTGCCAGGGAGCAGCACAACCAAAGTGAGCAGCAGCGGGGCCAAGTCCCCAGATGTCACTGGTGCAGGTGGCTGCCGTGCCTGGGATCGGCCGCTTTTCTTCAAGCATCAGTTATCAATTATTCCTCTTTCACATAGTTGTTTTTCAAAGCACTGAAAGGAAACAGTTGTTTTGAAGATGAGCCCCTCTCACTCATGCCTTGTTGTCACCTCCCTACTAACTTGCACTTTATCATCCCTTGCCATGTTTCGCCTGACATGTATTTTCATCTGGGTCTATTTAGCCATTCCTGAATGACAGAACCAATGTACATAGCTCTCTGACTCCCAGCACTGTGTTCATGCTGCTGTGGCAACCTTGTGAGAGCTGGGGAGATTTCCATATCCTTACAGAATGAGTGGCAAGGTCTGGGAGATCCATCATATCAATGCGCTAGCAACACTCTGCTAATACAGCGCAGTGCAAGGCACAACTATGTCTCTACAGAGAGCAGGAGGAAACTTCAAACTCGGCCTTTTAGGTTTTTTTGGAAGTGAGGTTTGGTCTGCAGAAGATTTTGCCGTTTAGAAAGAAGGATCTTCGGCCTAGGTCTTGCATCAACTTCCATGCAAGGGGAAACAAGGACCTTCTCTGGGTTGTTTTTGCTTCTGGTTGTCCATAGGCTTTTATCTTATCCTGTTTTAGGCATTGCTTGGGTCAACTTGGGTTTTACTGGCTTGACTCTGGGCTAACAGAGTGAAGAACCCTTTGAACAAGGGCACTTTGTCTTCAGAAATATTAATGTCATTCCTTTGGGACAGGTAGAGTTGTTGGTGTTTGCTCAGTGGACTTGAAATAGCAAAGGGAAATGTTTTCTGCTTTTGCCCTGGAGTTGTTTTTCTAGGCAGAGCGTCTGAGGTTCAGATATGGGATGTCTATGTGGGGAAATAGGCAGCCCATGTAATAAAGCACTGGCTTGTGTTACAATAAACGGAAAATGATTAAGAGGTGAGAGTAAATAGTGCTCTGGCACTTGTCTTTATTTATTTTGAAATGCCTTATGTAGGAAAGGGGGAAAAGTAAGAGAAGTGGTTTTGCTGTGTTGGGGGCGATGAGGGTTTGTTATTTGCTGAGGGCCTGCTGCAGGGCAAAAACCCAAATGCTGTCCACAATCTGAATTATGAAGCGGCCTCCCAGAAGTGTGCTGCCCAGGGTGCAGCCATTCCTGCGTGAGTCCGGAATCGAGGGAAGAAAGCAGGGAGGAGAGGAAGAGGAGGGATGAGCTCGGACCCTGATGCCATTGGCCACCCCTGTGCAGGAAGTGGGAAGGAGCCCCAGTAAATCTGTGCTCAGAATACTCAATTATTAACCCAGACTGTTTTATTTGTTTAATGCAATCTACAATACATACATAATAAATTTCAAACACAAAGTGCTGGAGTATGCGGAACCTTAAGTAATTATTGTTATTCAGTAAAACAGCAGGACTTCAAAGGCACCAATGAGTTCATGAGCCCATATGGACCTCCTTATTGGTAAAACATCTGAACACTTTTTTCTTGGTGGTATGTGATTTAGTGTATTGCACAGCAGTTACAATATTTGCAAAATCTCAAAACAAACTCAAGGCTCATATGCAGTACCGGTTACGTGTGGGCTAGCAAGTGCTGCAAGTCACTGAAGGCAGCTGTCCATATTTGCACTTTTAGCTTGTGATAAATACAAGCTATTTTGATTAACTGACCTTAGCTCACAGTGAGACTGTTCAATCAGATGCCTTTGCATATGCTAAAGGTGCCTGCTTAATTGATGTCATGCTGGTAACTTGATCTTGGGTCTGAACTTGCTGCTTTAATTCTCTAATTATATATGAAAAATGATATTTTCCTTCATTTTGATGCAAACTGCCCATCCTCAAGTTCATTCAGTAAGTTTGAAACTGCTGGTGAACCTTCGGGGGAATTTGCTTCTGAGCTTTGAGTTGGCTACGGATGGACCAAATTATGTTCCTTTGTGTGGGTTACAGAACACAGCCTAAACTGCAATGTTTCCTGAAATGTTTTCTTGAAGAGTTTGTTCTTTGTAAAAGTGCATTGATGACAGCTTGGTACTGAGCTCACACCATTCATTACCAAAAAAAAAAAAAAAAAAAAAAAAAAAAAAAAAAAAAAAAAAAAAAAAAAAAAAAAAAAAAAAAAAAAAAAATAAAA
>JAWLRI010000933.1:2342928-2360462 GCA_034781795.1 Crypturellus tataupa | reverse complement strand
CGGGTGCTGCGGGCACAGGGGGCTCTGGGGAGCGCGGCGGGAGGCACCGGGAGAGGGGGGCGGCGGCGGCGGGAGAGCGGGGGACGCGGGAGGCACCGGGTGCTGCGGGCACGGGGGGAGCGGGGGGCTCGCCGTGGCGCCGGGAGAGCGGCAGGGAGGGAGGGGGGCAGCTGGACGGGGGGCTCTGGGGACGCACAGGGGACAAGGTGGCCCCTGGGGGGTACTAGGAGAGCTGGAGGGGGTGGCACTGGGTGGCACCCGTCCTGCGCGTCTCTGCCCACCCCCGCCAGCAGCCCGGACCCCTCCAGCTGCCTCTCGGGGGGCTCCCTCCCTGCAGGGCAGCAGCCGCCCCAGGACGGCGGCTCCGGCTCTGACTCCCTCCCTGACCTGTTTTCCCCTCGCGGTGCCTGGGTGACACCGTTACATGAAGCCCCTCCTCGTCCCCCTGTCCCTGTCCCCCCTCCCAGCACCTCGGAAATGCAGGAGCTGCCTGGGAAAGGCCTCATCCCCCCCACGGACACCCATGGGTCCCCTCCGCCCCCAGGGGTGCCCAGGGGCAGCCCCGTCTCCCTGCAGGTGCCGGGAGGAGGCGGGTGTCACTCCGGTCCCCCCCGGGGGGGGCCCCCCCGGCACGGCCGTGCTGGCCGCAGCGGCTCCGACCTAGATTCCTCCCGCTCCGGCAGGGACCCGGGAGAGCCACTGCGGTCCCGAGCAGGGGCCACGTGTGGTGGCACCCGCGGTGACACCGCGGGCGGGTGGGAAGTGCAGGCAGGTTGAGGGGTTCGTGCCTCAGTTTCCCGCGGTTCCCACAGGCACCTCCTGGACAAGGACACGTTCTCCAAGTCGGACCCGCGTGAGTGACCGTGAGGCGGGGGGGGATGGGGGGTCCCGCGCGGCCCCGCTCACCCCCCTCTTGCCCCCAGTCTGCGTCCTCTACACCCAGGGTGCCGAGAGCAAGCAGTGGCGGGAGGTGAGTGCCCCCTGACAGCCAATCAGCACGCCGGGGTGCTGACAGGCTGGCCAATCAGCAGGTTGGGGTACTGAACAGACAATCGGCAAGTTGGGGTGCCAATCCAGCCAATCAGCAAGTTGGGGTGCCAGCCAGCCAATCAGTAGGTTGGGATGTCAACTAGACAACCAATGAGCACATTGGGGTACTAGCTGACCAATCAACATGTTGGGGTGCTGGCCAGCCAATGAGCATGTTGGGGTACCAATCAGCCAACCAATCAACATACCGGCCAACTGGGCAGCCAGTGCGCTGGGGTACAGCCAAGCAGCCAAGCAGCATGTTGGGGTGCTGGGCAACCAGCCAATCAGCACCCTGGAGTGCCCACTGGCCAATGAGCTCGCTGAGGGGCAGCTGGCCAATGGGGTGGCACATCAGGGTGCAGGACGGCTGGCCAATCAGGATGTTGGGGTGCCAGCAGGCTGGCCAATCAGCACTTTGGGGTGCTGCCTAGTCAGCCAATCAGCAGCCAGTCAGCCAGCCGGCTGGGCCGGGCATGAGTGGCCCCGAGCCACCCGCCTGCTAATTAGCAGACAGTTAATTACCGGGTGCTGGGGCCTAATCAGTGGGTGGGAGCCAGGGGAGGGGGACAGGGGGACAAAGGGGCACCTGGGCCCCCGCGGCCAGCCCTCCCCAATGTCCCCTTGTGTCCCCTGCTGCCACCTGTGTCCCCTCCAGCCCCTGTGTCCCTGCCAGCTCCCAGAGCCACCCCCGCGCATGCATCCCCCTGTGTCCCCTCTGGGCACTGCTCTCCCCTCCCGCGCCCCTCGTGTCCCCGTGTCCCCATCCCTCCCACTGCCGCCTCCAGCTGCGAGTCCTTCCCGGCCTCCCCGTCTCCCGCTCCCTCCCACCGTCTCTAAATAGCTTGTGGTCCCCGTCCCCTCCTTCCTCTGTCCGCAGAGATGTCCCCCCCCCCCATGATGTCCCTTTGTCTCCCTGTCCCCAGCTGCGTCCCTCTGGCCACAGCCAGCTCCCCTCTGGCCACCCCTTGCAGCCCCCTGCCCCCCGCGTCCCTCCATCCTTGATGCCACCCCCCCTGCTGGGTGCCGCTCACGGCCGCGTCCCCGCAGTTTGGCCGCACCGAGGTCATCGACAACACCCTGAACCCCGACTTCGTGCGCAAGTTCATCCTGGACTACTTCTTCGAGGAGAAGCAGAACCTGCGCTTCGACCTGTGAGTGCCACGGGCCTCCCGGCCCTGTCCCCAAAGCCATCCCTGTCCCCAACCCTGTCCTTCTCTGCTCCCTTCACATCCTCATCTCCATCCTCATCCCCATCTCTGTGTCTGTTCTCATCCTCCTCCCTGTCTCCATCCTGTCCAGGTCCCCGTCTGTCCCTGTTCCAGCTACACTCCTGCCCTTATCCTGTCCCTGTCTCCATCCCCAAAGTTGTCCTATCTCTATCCCTGTCCCTTCCCCACCCTTACCCCATTCTCAGCCCCATCCCTGTCCCATCCAGGTCCCCATCACAACTTGGTCCCTTTTCATCCCTGTCCCCATCCTTGTACCATCCTCATCTGCATGCGTGTCCCATCCTTGTCCCCATCCCTGTCCCCTCCCCTCTCCCTGTCCCGTCCAGCTCCATCCCCGGTGCCATCACCACCATGTCCGCGTGTCCCCGCAGGTACGATGTGGACTCCAAGAGCCCCGACCTCTCCAAGCACGTGAGTGGGGATGTGAGGGACACAGAGCTGCGGGGGGACACGGGGTCCTGCTGACGCCGTGTCCCTCGTCCCCGCAGGACTTCTTGGGCCAGGCGTTCTGCACGCTGGGCGAGATCGTGGGCTCGGCCGGCAGCCGCCTCGAGAAGCCCCTGATGTGAGTGAGGGGCCTCTCGTCGGTCCCCCCTGCCCAAACCTGCACGCAGGACACAGGGACAGCCCTGGGGACAGCCCTGGCCCTCAGCCGCGGCGCCCGCTCCTTATCGCGGGCGTCTGGGATGGAGAGCAGAGCCCGGCACCGGCATCCCGGCTCTGGTGTTACCGGCGCCTCCTGCGCCAGCGTCACTTGGTGTGGGGGGGCGGCCCTTGCTATTTGTCCTGGTTGGGGACAGCAGGGTGTCACCGGGATAGGGGGGGCTGGCGCTCTGGCTCTGCCTCAGTGTCCCCACGTGTCCCTCTGCGCCCAGCAGGATGGGGACGGCCGCCGGGCACGCGCGGGGCAGGAAGCCGGTGCCCGCCCTGTCCAACGGGTGAGTCCCAGAGGGGCCCTGCTCGGCATTGGGCGGGGGAAAACGCGTGGCCAGCGCGGACCTGCTGCCTCCTCCGGCAGGGGCGTCCCCGGGAGGAAGTGCGGCACCATCATCCTCCTGGCCGAGGAGCTGGGCAACTGCCGGGTGAGTGGCGGATGCCGGGTCCGGAGACACCGACTGCCGCCCCCTCGCCCCGTGTGGCCTTCCCCAGGGTGAGGAAGATGAGGGGCGTCGCCCGCCGGGGCCCCTCACCCTGTCTTGGCCGCAGGACGTGGCCACGCTGCAGTTCTGCGCCAACAAGCTGGACAAGAAGGATTTCTTCGGCAAGTCCGACCCCTTCATGGTCTTCTACCGGAGCAACGAGGACGGCACGTGAGCCACCACCGCTGTGGGGACGTCCTGGTGGGGCTGGGGATGCCCTGCGGATGGACCTGGCTGCCGTGGGCCCCAAAGTGTCCCCTTCCAACCTGGTGCTGTCCCAAACTTGGGTGGATGGTGGTGACCCTCTCCACCATAGCAAGTCCCCCCTCCGGGTGCACTCCCATCCCGTTTGCCGGGATCCAACATTTAGGGGGGAGGATGGGGGGTGTTTTCCCATTGGAGGTGACTCCCCACACACACACCCTGCTCCCCTCCCTCCCTGTGCGGCAGCTTCACCATCTGCCACAAGACGGAGGTGGTGAGGAACACACTGAACCCGGTGTGGGAAGCCTTCGCCATCCCCGTGCGCGCCCTCTGCAACGGCGACTACGACCGGTGAGCGCCATCCCACCGCGTGGGTGCCGCGCTGCCCAGGGCTCTGCCCCCGCCACCCAGGGCTCTGCAGGCGGCCACCACAGGGGCCTCACCAAGGTCCTCCGCGCCCGACGGGGCCGCTCTGCACCCTCTTCTTTTAGTCTCTCTGGTCTGTGATTGCCGAGGCCTCTCCATGGCACCGCGGTCCTCCCCACCCAATGGGGGCCGCTCTGCACCCTCTTCCTTTAGTCTCTGTGGTTCACAATCAGTGAGGCCTCCATGGTGCCTCCTTGCCCAAGGGGGACACTCCGCACCCTCTAACATTAGTCTTTGTGGTCTCCCAGCACCAAGGCCCAGATGTGGGTCCCGTTCGATGCTTCAGTTTACCCGTCTGTGCCCCGGGCCCATCTCCTACGAGGGAGCACCCGGGAGGGCCCGTTTGGCTGTCCTGCGGCTGCAGGGGGTTACAACCAGCGGTGGCTCCGTGTGGCGAACGGAGGCTGCGGTGACTCGCGAGGCGCCGCGTCGCCGGCTTGGCCCTGTCGGACGTTGCTGTGGCAACAGCGGATAAAAATATCCCACCGAAAAACCTGGGCAGGGGAGAGGAGGAGGAGGAGGAGGAGGAAGACGGGAAAAGGCCCGCGGAGGTGTCAAAACAACCCGCTGGGAGCAGCGCCAGGGACGGGATGCAGTGACAGGACGGGGGGAACCCGCGCGGGTGCTGCCATCCTGGGGCCGGGGACTCCATGCGGGGGGGATAGGAGGGCTGCGAGGTGACGGGGATGGGGACATCCCCTGCTGTCCTTGCCACCGCCCCAGCTCCACCTTGCCCCACAGGCCCATCAAGGCGGAAGTCTACGACTGGGACCGCGATGGCAGGTGAGACTCGTGGCCCTGCGACCCCATGTCCCCCCCATCCCCATGTCCCCATATCCCTGTGTCCCACGTTGCCCCCCTTTCGCCCCCAGCCACGACTTCATTGGCGAGTTCACGACCAGCTACCGGGAGCTGGCACGAGGGCAGAGCCAGTTCAACGTGTACGAGGTGAGTGGCAGCCGCCCGTGTCCCCCGCGCTGCGGGGACGGCCCCAGCACCCAGGGGCACTCACCTCTTCCTCCTCCTCGTTCATCCTCCTCCTCTTCGTCCTTCGTCCTTCTCATTTTCTTCCTCCTTCCTCCTCCTCCTTCTTCCTTTTTCTTCCCCCCTTCCCCTTCCTTCTCTTCCTTCCTTCTCTTCCTTCCTTCTCTTCCTTCCTTCTCTTCCTTCCTTCTCTTCCTTCCTTCTCTTCTCTTCCTCCCCTCTCCCCTGCCACGGCAGGTTGTGAACCCCAAGAAGAAGATGAAGAAGAAGAAGTACCTGCACTCGGGGACAGTAAGGAGGGGTGGGGGAGCCGGCCCGGGGCCAAGGTGTCCCCTGCGGTGGCCCTGAGCCGGTGCCGCCCGCCCAGGTGACACTGCTGTCCTTTGCCGTGGAGTCCGACTGCACCTTCCTGGACTACATCAAGGGCGGGTGAGTGATGCAGGAGGGGGACACGACGGCGCCTCCACTTTGTCACCGTGTGACACTCGTCCTGTCCCAGCACCCAGATCAATTTCACGGTGGCCATTGACTTCACGGCGTCCAACGGTGAGTGCAACCGGGGGCCGTCCCCGCGGGGACGGGCGTGTCTGGGAGCTCCAGGGTGCCGTGACGCCACAGTGACGCCTGCCACCTGCCCAGGCAACCCATCACAGTCCACGTCACTGCACTACATGAGCCCGTACCAGCTCAACGCATACACCATGGCACTGCGGGCCGTGGGCGAGATCATCCAGGACTACGATAGCGACAAGATGTTCCCGGCGCTCGGCTTTGGCGCCAAGATCCCGCCGGATGGACACGTGTCCCATGAGTTCCCGCTGGTGAGGCTGCACGTGTGGGGTGGCCCGGTGTGGCCTCAGCTCGGCTGGTCACCCCAGCCCATCCCATCCCATCCCACCCCGCAGAATGGCGACGCCGCCAACCCGTCGTGCAGCGGCATCGAGGGCATCCTGGAGGCCTATCACAAGAGCCTCAAGAGCGTCCAGCTCTACGGCCCCACCAACTTCGCCCCCGTGGTCAACCACGTGGCGCGGTAGGGCGACCACGTCCCCGTGCCATGCCGGGCACCATGGGGAGCGTGCGCTGACGGCAGCTTCCGTCCCGCAGTGCGGCCGCCGCGGTGCCCGACGGCTCCCAGTACTTCGTGCTGCTCATCATCACCGATGGTGTCATCTCCGACATGGCGCAGACCAAGGAGGCCATCGTCAACGTGAGCAGGGGATGCGGGTCTGCTGCCATTGGGGACAGGGACCAGCTGGGGACAGGGGCACCCTGAGCTGCCCAGGTGCAATAAGCAGCCGGGGACACGGGATGCCCCAAGCCACCAGGGTGCAGTGACCAACAGGCCCCCTGAGCACCCCTGGGTGCCGCATCCAGCTGGGAGTCCTGGGAGCAGAGGGTCCTTCAGGGTCCTGCTCTCCCGCGACAGCTCCGCAGGGCAGCGTGGGGGGAAGCACTCAGGGAAGTGCATCGGGCAGCACGCGAAGCGGCTTGGGAAGTGCAGGTGGAAACGCTCTGTCTCTCAGGGCTGCGCGGCTCTTGCCCTCCTACTGCGCAGGGAAGGAGCCCGAGCGCTGCTCCAGCCCTGCCGTGGGAGCGCAGGAGCGCGGCGGGAGCTGCCGTTCCCGTGATTCAGAGAAATTCAGGATTCCTCCTGCCGCCTCGGCCGGGGGAGGAAGGAGTGGAGCCTGGGGAATATTCGCTGCTGCCTCCTCAGCGCTCGCTGCGCGGGGGGCAGGAAGGCGGCAAGGGGGCACTCGCAGGCGGCGGCGCCAGGTCCCAAGCACCCCCTCGATCCCCGGTTAGGGTCCCCAAATGCCCCCCCAGGGCAGGGAGAGCTTCCACAGGGTGCGCAGGGGTGTGGCACATGGAAGCTGAAACTAGCGGGGGTGCAAAGGCCAGGCAAGCTCATTGCACCCTGAGGAGCCGACGGGGCGGGAGGCTGCTCCGGGGTTGTGCGGATCCCCAGGGTGGGCTCTGCAGGGCCCATCCTGGCCCTAGATAGCGCTGGATTCGGTGCTCTCCTCCCGCGTCTCCGCAGGCTGCAAAGCTGCCCATGTCCATCATCATCGTGGGCGTCGGGCAGGCCGAGTTTGACGGTAAGAGCGGGGCCAGCCCCGCATCCGGGGCTGCGGGAGGAGGATGGGGGCCAGCGGTGGCAGCGTGGGCTGGGCTGGGGCCACTGAGGCCGCTCGGGCCCCCACAGCCATGGTGGAGCTGGATGGGGACGACGTGCGCATCTCGTCCCGCGGCAGGGTGGCCGAGCGCGACATCGTGCAGGTACCGCTGTGCCGTGGTGTCACCCCTGCTCTGCGTGTGACACTGGGGAGTCCTCATGGCCCTGGGGTTGTCCTGTCCCTCCCCTTTCTGCTGCGGCTGCACCAGGACGGCAGGGGGGACACGGGGACAGGCCAAGAGTCAGGGAGGGAGGGAGGCCTGGGGACATGCAGGGATGCACCGGGACAGGGGGACAGGCCAGAGGGACAGACTGGGGAGGGGGACAGTGGGATATGGGGATGCACCAGGACATGATGGGACATGGGGACAGAGGGTTGCACCAGGACCTGGGATGGGACGAAGCCACCGGGGGGAGACAGGGATGTCCCAGGGATGCACCCGGACATGGGGGACACGGCGGGACACAGAGACACAGGGCCACCCCGGGTCTGGGCGAGGTGGGGGGGACAGCAGGACGTGGGAACCCACTGGCTCCGCGTCCCCCGCTCTGCCCTGCCAGTTCGTCCCCTTCCGCGACTACATGGACCGCGCGGGCAACCAGGTGCTCAGCATGGCCCGCCTGGCCAAGGACGTGCTGGCCGAGATCCCCGACCAGCTCGTGTCCTACATGAAGGGCCGCGGCATCAAACCGCAGCCGGCGCCCGACACCGCGGGCCCCCCCGTGCCCCCGCAGTCCTGACGCCCCCGTCACCTCCGCACGGGGCTCCTCCTCCCGCCGGGGTCCCCGCGCTGCCGCGGGGGACGAGCCAGGAGGTCGTTCTGCCCCCCTCCGATATAAGGAACAAGTGACAGCGGGTCCCTGCAGCTGCCCCCCGGCCCAGGCTGCGGAGGGGGAACCCGGGCCCAGCCCTGTGCCCCCTCCCCTTGTCCTGTGGCCCCCAGTTTCCCCTCTGCCCCCCAACCCAGCTGCCCACCATGGGCTGGGGACAGACGAGCCACTGCAGGGCTGAGCCAGGGCGTCCCCAGGGCCTTGGCACCTTCTCCCCGGCCCCGGCTCCGTTTTTTACTTGCATGAACAGGTCCCCCCTGCCCCAGTCTCTCTTGTGCCTGGCTGCTGTAAGGTTCAATTGCCTTAAACCCCAATAAATTTAGTCTTTTTAACTACTGTTTTCTTGCCCACTGCTGTTCCAGGCCCCACCAGTGCCCCCCTCCCTGCTCCCCACACAGACCAGCTCACACAAAGTCCAGGTTGGCTTTATTTCTAACCCAAATATTGCAAATATACAGAAAAATACCAGTACAAAGTTATAACACATCCAGGTTTATTTACAGGACTCTACACAGGCCTCGGTCCAACCCCCCCCACCCGCTGTCCCCCCATCCCCCCGTTTCCCCCTCCTGGGGCTATGGCTTTGGGGACGGGGCTGCACCGCCCCGGGGAGGGGGACGGTGCCACTGCGGCACCCGGGGGTGCTGCACGGGGCAGGGCCACCACCAAGCGGGTTCTGCATCACCCCCACCGCCCTCGGGCCCGGCGGCCCCCCCAAAGCCACGCCAGGCCATCACGATAGCGAAAGGGCCGTCGCGACGGGTGGGGGGACTGCGGGCAGCGCGGGCGGCGCTTTCCAGTGTAAGGAGACAGGGAGCGAAACCTGGCAGGGGCAAAGCGCGGCGAGAAGGGGGGTGGCACCAGCAGCGGCGACAGGGACGACTGCGACGAGTGGGGGCTGCTCTCGGCGCCACCTCCGCTCCTGCTCGAGCTGCCCGGGCCACGCGGTCAGGGTATCTTCAAGCTTCAAGTCGTTATTGCTGCATTTCCCTCGGCCAAAGCGAGCACGGCGGGGACGGGGGACAAGGGGCAGGCGGCAGCTCCAGGGTCCGTGTCCCGGCTCCTATTGCTTCGGGGGGGAGAAGGGGCAGCAGCGAGGAGGGAGCCAGGGGGAGCGTCGCCGCCGGCGGCCCCAGTTAGAGCGGGGTTAGGGGCTGCTCGCCGTGGGCAGCCACGTCCAACAACGCTAGCACTTAGTGAAGGTCCTTTCACATTCCTACTTTAGTCGTCCTTAAAAAAACTGTCAAAAAAAGGAAAAAAAAACCAGAACAATCAAAAAAAAAAAAAAAAAAAAAAAAGAAGAAAACAAAACCACCCCCTGTCCCCCAATGGCTGGAAAGAAATATTAAAACCAAGTGAAGTTAAAATGCTGCATGTCCCCTCCGCCAGCCCAGCAGCGACGCCTCCGCGGGAGCAGCGGAGCCGGGGGCTGCGGTCAGGGTTGTCCGGAGGCGCCGGGCAGCCCTGCGGGGTCCCCGGCCGTGCGGCTACTCCAGCAGGTCCTGTGGAGAGACGGTAGTGTCACGCAGAGGGACACGGGGACACGGCCCGCGCCGATGCTGCCGCCGCGCTCACCTCATCCGAGTCGTCGTGGTAGCCGCCCTTGGTGGCCGGTGCCACGGCGTCCAGCGCATCGATGCCCTCCCCGCCATTGGCCTCTGCGTGCTGCCGCAGCACCGAGTAGCGATGGACCAGGAACCTGGCGGGGACAGCGGGGTGAGGAGTGCGTGGTGCCATCACCCGCCCTGGCCAGAGAAGTGGACAGGATTCGGACTCTGGTGCCCGTCCTTCCCTTCCAGGAAGGGGGATCGGTTGGACTCTATTTCCTCCCCATGGTGGAGGCTCGAGGAGCCGGGGACCGGCAACGGGAGCAGTTCCCAGCGCAGCCCCTGAAGGGAGCTCAGCAGCGAAGGCCCAGGCAGCAGCGCAATTAGCAGCTGCCTTCGTTATGCAAAGGCCAGCAGAGGCTCCGCCGAGGAGCTCCAGTTCCAGCGCAGGCGGCTGGGTATCCACGTGAGTATCCGGGCCCCGCGAAGCCTCACCTGCCTCCGCACACGTATTTCTTGATGAGCAGCACACCGGCCACGGCGGTGACGAGCAGCAGACCCAACACGGCCAGGATGATGGGAGTGGGGCTGGAGGACGCTGCCTGCGGGGGAGACAGGGGAGCGCGCGGGGGTTTCGATGGGCGCGAGATTTAAACGCCCTCCCCAGCCCAAATGGGGCTCCCATCAGGCCCCTATTCAGCTGGGGGCTGGATAAGCTAGGGGCTGGATTTAATGGAAATGCCCTCCCCAGCCCATACGTGCCTATCCAGCCCCCAGCCCTGGGGCAGGTGATTTGTGAGGGCAGATTTAGGCAGGACAGTCCTGCAGTTCAGCAGTGACCACTGCGCCATGGGCAGAAGACGGCCCCGAGGTCGCTGCTGTCACCGCTCCCGTCCCGCTGTCACCCACCAGCTGGCTGGGGCTCAGCAGGTTGCTGGTGCATTTCTTCTTCATGTCAGTCTCTTCCCGGCTTGGACTTTCTCCTCCTGAACATTTGTCTCCTGGGATCTTCCGGTACCTGGAACGGAGATGAGGCTTGAAGATTGCTGCAGGGATCCGACTCCGGCATTCCTAGCTCCAGTGCTGTGGAGACGCATTTGCCGCTTGGTAGCATCGGCCCCAGGAGGAGAAGGGGGTGTGAAAATGCTTTACCCGCTCGTCTTGAGCAGCTCCTGTCTGCCGTACAGGCAGAACTCCAGGTCGTGTCCCTTCAGCTCCGGCTGCTCCACACACGTAGACTGGTTCTCCGGGCGGTAGTAGCCGAAATCACTGCGAGCAGAAGGGCAGAGCGGGAGCTCAGAGGGAGCCCCAGAGCACGAGGGAGGACCCGCTCACGCCAAGGGGGTTGTTACTGGCAGGAGATGCAAATCAAGGGCTACCAGAGAAAGTCCTCAAGGGTGCAGGGACAGACAGACGGCTGCTTGGTCACCACGTAGTCCCGGCCGTTCTGGCACACCGAGGACTTGCGCAGGCGCCGGTACTGCTCCTTGTAGCCCAGGATGCAGCCGTCGCTGGGATCGCTGGGGTCGCTCGAGTGAGCCAGCCAGATGGTGTAGTCCTTGTCCTCGCCTGCACGGGACAGGGCTCAGCCATGCGGCCCCCAGCGCCCCCAGCCCAGCTCCCCCGCGGGCGGCACTCACAGCTCCTGCTGAGCAGCTCGCTGAAGTCGATGGTGTAGGAGACCCACTTGCGGGATAGGAAGTTGCCCCGAAAGCCCCAGATGCTGACGTTCATGGACCTGGCTCCGGGCTCGGAGGCCAAACCGGTGAAGAAGATGGGATCCTTGGAGAAAGTGTACTTATACCAGCACTGCCCTTCGTCTGTGGAGAACCTGCCGGGAAAGGGTTGGCGTGGGGAGCGGAGCCGGTAAGCTGGGCCTCGAGCTGGAGTGGGGCGAGCTTGCACCTACTCGATGACGTTGACGGGCTGGCTCGTGTGCTCGATGGCCACGATGAGGCCGCCCGAGTCGAGGATCGCGTAGTAGTGCGGCCCCTCGAGCATCCGTGCCCACGTGTAGCCCCCGTCGTCTGAGATGTAGACGTCCGGGCTCATCACCGAGATGGCCCCCCCGACGCTCCCTGCAATGCAGCAACGGTGTCAGCAGGAAGGACACGGAGCCGGAGCTGGAGCCCTCCTGCTCGTGGGTGCCAGCAAGGAGCAGCGTCCCCTGGCTGGGCCTGGCTGTGCCCCCCCAGCCCCTACGGGTCCCGTGTCCCCCAGCCAGCTCCATTCGGTACCATGGGCGATGACGATGCCGACAGCGTTGGGCTCGGACAGCGGCACCATGGGCACGTTCAGCTTCTGGGAGATGCTGTAGGACGCGTGGATGTGGAGGCTGCACTGCAAAGGGGAGAGCAGAGCCCGTCTGGGAGCGAGCGGAGACACGCGCAGCCGGGGGACAGCCCCAGCACCCTCCCGGGCACCGCCGGGGCCAACTCCAGCAGTGACAGCGTCCCCAGCACAAAGCCGAGGAGCTGGACACCTTCCCCAACCTGGTCCTTAGCACCCACTGGGTGCCGGGGATGCCCCAGCTTGCTCAGGGCTGCCCACGCCCCCGTCACGGTGCCACCACAACCCCTCCCGGGTCACACAGCAGGTCCTGTCCCTGCAGCTCCCCTTCCTGGGCTGCAGCATGAAGCCACTTGCCCTCTTGCATCCCCGGCAGAGCCCAAAGGGCTGCAGCCCCAGCCCACTTGTGGGGACAGATGGGGACACAGAGGTGAGACGGTGCCACCAGCACAGGCCCTGGGGGTTACCCCTGGGCAGCAGGTCCCCATGGGCTGGCTCCAGGCCCAAGGAGAAGAGCCCAGGGCATCGCAAGACAGACCTACCTCCTCCCTGTTCTTCGCCGTGGAGTCACAGGTCGTGTTTTTTGGCTTCCTCAGCGGCACCCACTCACCACCGCGGTCAAAGGTGATCACGGACTGGATGGAGTTGTCTGGTGGCAGGAGGGAAGAGCAGACAGGAGGCCCCAGGCTTTGGGAGGGGGCTCAGCATGTCCTCACGCTCTGCGTCACCCACAGGGGACAGCTGCTCTTCAGCCCCACATCTCCCATCCCCAAGACGGGCACAGTGGCAGTCCCGCTCCCCTTGCCACCCCGCGGGCGCCAGGTCTCAGCGTCAGCCCAATCGTGCTGCACAGACGGGGATAGAAGCAGGACGTGCCACCCCAGCCACCTTCTGGCCACGCACCTTCCGAGAGGACGCTGGTGATGTAGATGCCCCGCAGCGAGGTGACATTGGTGAAGTCCGTCTCGCCGCCCGTGGTGGTGTAGAGGTGCCGCTCCAAGGACTTGGAGTACACGATGCCGCGGTCATCCGAGGTGTAGATGGTGCCAAAACCCGTGTCTGCAGGACGGGCGACGGCACAGAAACACCCGGGGGTCAGGGAGCACCGCGGCACACACAGACTCCATCGCTACCACATCCCGTCACGGGCACCCCAAGCAGGGACTGCTGTGTCCCACCTGCCCCAGCCACAGCCTCTTATTCCCAGGGCACTTCCCAAGAGTCATCCCCTGGCCCTGGGGACCAGGACAAGGCGGCTGCAGAGGGAAAGGGGAGCGAGGAGACCCGGGCTGCTTGAACGGAGGAGCACAGAGCGCACAAAGAGGAACTCGGAGAAACCCAGCTGCCTCCAGCGGGTCCAGCACCGTCACACTCTCCACACACCACAAAGAGGAACGAGCTGCTTTCCTGCAGTTACCGCCAGCTAATTAGCAATGTCTTAATGAGAAAATTCTCCCCTAAAGGCAGAACCCTGCCCGGGCAGGTCGAGGGAGAGCTGACAATATGGAGAGCTGCTGCAGCGCATGTCCCCATGCAGAGACCACTGCAGCCGCCCGCAGCGGCGTCCCTGCCCCGGGACGGGTCCCTGTCCCTGCTGTGCCCAGCCCGGCGTGCTCACCTCCCGGCTCGTCCACGTGCATGAACACCAGGTCGTCGTTGGCGGCCAGGATGGAGTAGAACTGCTCGTGGCCCACGGAGGGCAGCTGGGCCATGTTCCAGGTCTCGCCTTGGTCGAGCGAGACGTGAATGCGCCTTGTGCTGCCCTGGAGAGCAGGAGCGCCCCTCAGTGCCCGCTCCTCCGTGCACGGAGCGGCAGAGGGGACGCAGGAAGAGCAGGGACACACCAGCGTGCCAAGGGACACCCCAGTGTGCCCAGGTCCCCATGCTACAGGCGCTCCGGGCAGGAGGGGACGGATACCTTCTCCGTCATGACAGAGGCGAAGAGGAAGCGCCCGCCCAGCCCGAAGGAGTAGATCTTGGTGCCGATGACCTTGAAGGTTTTGCCAAAGTCGGAGGTTTTCTTTAGCTCCAGTAACCCGAGATCAGCTTCTTAAGGAGAAGGGAAGGTGGATTAAGGCGGCTGGAGCGGCTGCGCAGGGTGCTGCCTCTAGCTCTTCTCCACAGCCCAGTTTGGGACCTCACTGCCCATGGACCGTGTCCTGGTGACCCCTGATGACGGGCAATGGCTTTGAGCTTTGGACGATGCCACTAGGGCCTCCAGCCCACCAACCCCTACCTAGAACCTGCGTTGGGCCCAGCTGGGCCTGGGATCTTCCCCCAAAGCACAAGAGCAGGTGCCGCCCTCGCAGGGGTCTCGCGTGGACACCCAGGGCTGCTCCTGCCCCGACACCAGTCTCCTTTTCCCAGGCCCTTTCTCATTAGCTTCCTTGTCTGACACCATCCTTGTCCCTGTCCCCTTGTCCCTTACAGAATTTCTCCCTTTTAGGGGGTACCATCTACCCAGGCGCATTTCAGCTCAGTGCCCTGGGGCAGGGCTGGGCACACAGCCATGTCCAGGGTATTCCTGTCCGGAGCCTACGCTCTGCAGCCTAAGGGACTGCGGAGGGGACAGCAGTGCTTGCAGGTCCCCACAGGGTCCCCGATTTGCGGAGACGGGGAGGACAACTGTGGGACGGGAGGGACTTACTGCACGAGTTGTTCAGGTAGGTGGTGAAGAAGATGGTGTCGTTTGCGCCCCTGCGAAGGGAAGGGGGGGATCAGGATCATGAGGGACCCTCACACAGAGCTGATGCTGGGAGCTGTTTCCAGCTCACACGGATTCTACCTGGAAAGCTGGGGTGGGTGGCCCTGCCCTATCGCAGCCCTCCCACGCTCTCCCTGCTCCCAGAGAGCTCCACGGATCCACCGCGGGATCACACAGCGCTCCAGAAGGGATCCCGGGCGCCACCGGGGAAGCTCAAACCACAGGGAAGCCCCAGGGAAGGGGTTCGTGGGGCAGCCGATGGCTCCTGGGGGCCAGGGAGGCCCCTGGCTGCTCCTGACGCTTCCAAGGCGCTTCCCTCTAAATCCAAGGGGTCTGGCCGGGATGGGCACACGTCCCCTGCCCAGTCCAGGTGCAGTGGGGAAAAGGGGGCAGGAAGGGAGGTGCTTCGTGCCGCCAGCTCTGCAACGAGCGGCCACCGCCGGGGAAGACAGCAGGGGCCGTCCCCTCCGCAAACCACCCCGGGCCACCGCGCAGCCACTCACCACTTGGCCAGGCAGACGGATTTGTGGATCTCCACCCACTTCTCCCCGAAGTCCCTGGACACCCAGAGGCCGTTCTGCAAGACGGGGACACGCTCACCGGTGTCACCGCACTCGCCCGTCACCACCGGTCCCTTCTCAGCGGCACTTCCCCCACCCGCCAGGGCTGCCAAGAGCCGGTCCCCAACCTTCCCGGAGGACAAGCACATCCTCCAGCGGGGACAGGGCCCCTTCCCCAGCCCAGGCGGCCCCAGTGCGGCTCTTCCTCACGGAAGCAGCTGTCCCGAGCCCGGGCTGAGCGGCCGGACCCCATCCCGTCCCCTCTCTTACGTCGGTGCTGAGGGCCAGCAGGCAGTCCGAGTTCTGGGGGTGGTACAGGATCTGCACCAAGGGGTGGAAAGGCAGGTCTGTCTGCACAAAGTTCTTGGCAAAGTCGGATGAGCGGAAGATCCTGCCGCCGCGGCTGCCACCGGACACGTCGCCTGTCAGGATGACCTGGAGCGGGAAAGCGGGAGCTCAGCCCGGAGCGGGAAAGTGGGAGCTCAGCCCGCAGCAACGCAGGGTCCCCGGGTGGGGAGAGCCCCCAGGGGACCGGCAGTGACACAGAGGACAAGTCTGGGAGCAGCCTCACTCCACTGGACCGCAGCGTGGTGGCACCGGCGGTCCCAGCACAACAAATCCATGGACACACTCCCACCTTTCCTGAGTTCTCCGGGCCAATGGCCATGCCGAACTCGGTCCGGATGAACGTGTTGTTGATGAGTTCAGTGATGTCCCTGAACGTCTTCCCATAGTCCTCACTGAAAGGGAGGAAAAGGTGCTGAGCCGTCGGCTCGGCTCCGCGGTGTTCCCGATGCCCTCGCGGTGACAGCGACGGGCCAGGCCCTGCCAGCGCCACGGGGAGATGGGGACAGACGTGTCATCCTGCCCTGCAGCGCTGGCAGAGACACCCCAAGGGTGGCACGGGGCTCACCTGCGGTACAGCTTGGACTGCCCAAAGCTCATGATCACCAGGGGCACCTGGAAGGTGGTCAGGACCAGGATAACCTGCGCGGGAAGAGCAGAGGGTGACACACGGCGACGCTGCACACGCGCGAGGATCCCCCTGCGTCCCCTTCCCCTCCCATCTCCCTGGCCCTTTCCCAGGAGGAAGGCGCTTCCCTGGTTGCTCCGTGTTGAGTCACCGTCTCTGTCCAACCGGTCCCAGGGCCACCCCGGGATCTCCCGCCCAGCCCGCAGCCTCCCGCAGGGAAGCGCAGCCGCTTCCCGGACTTACCCCGGTGCTGTCTCCCACCCAGGAGAGCGACACGGAGCCGCTGAGGTCGTCGAAGACGCACTGCGGGGAGAGAGCGAGCAGGAGAGCGTTGGGAAGCGCGTTGGGAAACGTGTTGGGAAGCGCGCCGGGACGCCAGCTCCGCGCCGCTCCTCTCCGCCTGGGACGGCATCCAGGGTGGTAAAGCTATCCGGGCAGCCCATTCCCTGGAGCCGGTGCCAGCCGGTGCTCAGCTCCCCCCGCTCCAAGCAGCTCCTGCCCCGGGGACACCCCCGTCACGGGCTCCCTTCCCCACCTGGACGTTTGTGGCCGGTGGAAGAAGCTCCCAGATGCCGTGTTCCCGCCGGCATTTCCCCACGGGGGAAGCTCAGGGCCCTGAGCCCCATCCCATCCCGGCTGCTCTGAGGCAGCCGGGGAGGAGGGAGAGCCGGGATGAGCTGGGAGGCCCTGGGGACCGTCCGGGCTGTCCGTGCGCCCATCGCGGAGCCGCGGGGCGACTCGGAGTGGCCCGGAGCACCCACGGGGCCGGGAAGGGAAGCGGGCCGAGGCGGGAAGGAAACGCAGAGCGGCTCTTGCCCAAGGGCCGCGTTCCGCTCCGGAGCGCCCCGATTAGCATCTCATTAGGAGCGGACGGGGGAAGAAGGAAAGGAGAGAAAAAGAGAGGGCAGAAATGTAAATGCGCCGCGTTCCCGGGAGCCACCAGCCGAGTGGGAGAGGGATTAGGGACGTGAAAGCCGCTTAATCCAGGCGGTCACAGAGCTACCGTCCCCGGGAAGGGTTTTCCTGGCCACCTCCTTGCCCGGAAAACTGAGAGAGCCCGACAGGGCACCCTGGCTGCGCGTATCCGGCTCCGCTCCCTCCTCCTGCCGTTCCCAAAGCACCAAAACGCTCCGGGATGGAGCGAGGCCGAGAGCGGGAATCCCGCAGGAACGGGGCCAGGGCTGCGCAGGGAGGAGGCCGGGAAGGAGGGAGCCGGGAGCTTTTCCTTTAACCAAATCCGCGAGGCGGGAGCGGAGCGGATAAGCGGCGGGACGCCGGGAGCAGGGGGGCTGCGCCGGGCGGGCGGACACGTCGCGCACGGACGCGGCAGACACGGCGGGATCCGCCGCCCCGGGGCTCAGCCCCCGCCGTCCTCCCGGCCGTCCGCGTGTCCCTGCCCGGCTGCCTCTGCCCCCGCGTCCGTCTGTCCGGCTGCCCCCG
>JAWLRI010000933.1:2330134-2341890 GCA_034781795.1 Crypturellus tataupa | reverse complement strand
TCCCCGGGCGGCCGCAGTGCGGAGGCCGTGGGGACCCGCGTGCGGCGAGCGCCCTGCTCGAGTGCGTGGCCGTCGCACGGAGACGGCCCTGGAGCCCCCTGGAAAGCTGCGTTCCCCGAGGCGGAGGGCAAGGAGGACGCCAGGGACCGACCGTAGCTCAACACACGTGGAGACATCGCCGGCTGCTTGAGGACTCGCCCTGGGGTCTGGGCTTCCTCACTTGCAAAAAGGGATTTTTCTCTGACTGCTGTGTCAGGCTTCTACTTTTCTTTTTTTTTTTTTTTTCCCTTTTGCCCAGAAAAACAGAAAACCTGCAAGTTTGATACATGAGAATCTTAAGGAATTAGATCTCTGAGGAGCTGTGCGTGGCCTTTGGCTGGTGCAGAGCACCTGGACAAGGAGAGCAGAGGCCGAGCAGCCCCGGCCGGGCGGTGGGCGCATGGGGCTCCGGGACACGCGGAACCGCCCTGAGCCTCAGGCCGCCTGCAAAACCCTCCAGCTCTTCACTGTGCCAGGACAGATCAGATACGAGGAGCACAAAGCCATGATTTTCCAAGGAATCGGCCCCTGCGTGATGCTGCCACCAGCGAACCATGTGATTAGGGAAAGACAGAAAGGCCCGTTTTGTGCTGGAGCGGCGCGTGGGGAAGAATCGGCTTTTTGTGCTTCCCAGGGCATAAACAAGCCCAGGAAGGGCCCTACCTCCAGGCCCGGCAGGTTTTGTCCTGGGGCAGCCCTTGCAGAACAGCTGGGTGCTCCACAGCTTCGTCTGAGGGAGCAGCAGAACGTGACCTAGCTCTAAATTAACATGAAGGTTTAAAATGCTAAAAGGGATCTTGTTCCTTCCACGCACACAGCGGCTGCCACCAGCGCAGGCTGCGTTTCGGGGACGGGTTTATTGGGGCAGCAGCGCCGATACCATCTCTGGCACGTCAGCTATTGCAGGCAGGCGAGCTCCACCCTGGAGCTGGCTCACCGCGTCGCTTCCCAGCGCACCGAGGGTGACGGCGGCAGAGCACGAGCCAGGACAGCAGCTCCACGGCCACCGAGCGCAGGGAAAGTCGAGGGACCCGTTTGGAGGCTTCTGGGAAGCCTCACCCAAGGGCAAAGTCCAGCAGGGAGTTCAGTGCATTCTCTCACCTGCAGACACCGGTGCTGCCTTCGACTCAGATCACTAAACCTCAGGCATCACCCGCTTGCTTTGTCTGAACCCTTATCCACCAAGGGGGAAACCCTCACTGCAGAGACTTGCAAGAGTGATGGAAAATAGGTGGTGCCTAAGGTGCAGCTGCCTTCCCGTCTCTGAAAGTGTTCAGTAACAGCAAGAAATCGCTCAGGATTGGCAATTTTCCATGCTGCACCCTGGCTGAGATGGGTCATGTCAGTCTGCAGCCGTTCGGCTTCACAGTGAAGCACCTGCTGGAGGCCAGCAATCAATTCCTACCTCTGAATTGAGGAGAAAGTCAGGCTTTTCAGGCAAATATCATGCTGGAAGCATCTCCTGCTTACAAGGTGGTCCTGGCAGCAGTGCAGGATCTGCTTCTTTCATGGAAGAGGGTTGTTTTGTTCAGGATGAAACTGCAACTGCTCCCGACATGTAGGCAGCGCCTCACCAGGAGTCTGCCCAGGGCAGAGGCTGTCGCAGGAGCTGCACCGACCGCCCCGTCGTGACGCTGCAGGAAGGGACTTGGGTACTCTCTGCTTAGTCCCCTGTTCTCAGGACCAGTGATCAACACTCGGGTGCTATTTCAAGGACAAAGCTGCCTGCAGGGGTAACTAGAAACAAAAGCAACAAGCCCTGTTAAGCATGTGAGCAAAAGGTCACAGGTTGGAATGAGAATAGTCCCAAAATTAAGTGACACCTGCCCCATTACAAGGTAAGGGGGTTGTCCTCAACCTGAGAGCTATTCCCCACTCAGGGAACTCTACCCTATCCCACAGCCATTGCATCTAATTCCAAGCTCCCATGCAGAAGGAAACACAAGCACCATGTTCGCTTCAGGTAGGAGCGGACCTCAAAGTCTCCTTTATTTCAAGACACCGACTCAAGGCTCTATGTCCTGATGTGATATAAGCCCCGTTCTCCACGAGAGGGAGATGCGCGCCCAGCGCAGCTGGCAGGAGCTCCCGGCAGGCGGTCGGGAACAGCGCCAGGCAGGGCGCGATTCCCAGAGCGCCGCTTCTCCCTGCAGTGGTTTCCAGAGCAGATTCGTCCTCACCTGCTTTTGCTCCAAGCGGTTGAGCACTTCCCCACCTCAGACCTCCATTATGAGGAACCCCAGATAGAGTAACAAAATGATTTATTCTCATTTCCTCTTACTGTAGAGATCAGTTATGTACAGAAACTGTAAAAAAACCTTAAGAGCCTTCTAAGAAGAGCAAGTACAGATGCCGCTGGAAATAAAATCACAGGTACTGGAAGGAACCGGGTGTCAGTTCACTTTGATTGCGGAATGAGCCTTGTGGGGGGGGGTCTCTCTCTTTTTCAAATATCCTTGATGACCTCTTCAAGCTCCTCTTTCGTGTACATGTGGAACTTCATCCCCGGCTCCACTGTGGCAAGCTGGAAGGGAAAGAGCAAGGGGTTAAGGGTGCCCGCGGCCGCGGGGCGGCAGCGCGGGGCCGGGCACAGAGGAGCCCCAGCAGCCGGAGCAGCTGTTCCTCCTCGGCCGCCTGATCTGCCAGCCCAGCAAGATCATTCCACCCTGTAACACGCTCTTTGATTCCCCAAAATAGCTGGCTGCCACTGAAATAGCTTTTAATTGACTCCATCTCCTCTTAGCAGCAGGGAACAGCTACCAGGTTCTGCTTCTGCGGGGAGACACCTTGTTAAGATCCGCTCTTAGCGGGCGCTCAGGAAGGGGGCTCCCCTCGCTGCAGCTCAGGGCAGCCCTTGGTCCCCAGTAGAGACATCGCTGCCTCTCCCAGGAGGTGCCGAGGAGCCAGAAGGGCCTCTTCTTGCCCAGGAGTGAGGGGTACAAGTCCTTGTTCTCCCTGCTCTGAGGGACAAAGCAAAATACTCCAAAGGGGATTGCAAATTAGTTTGGGAATATCAAAGCCAAGGGCAAAAAATGCCTGGGACCATTCTGGTCATCAAGTGCTGACAAGCAAATCTGTCCCTACAGTGCAGCTACCTGGCGCCCTGTGCAAACAGGCCAGGGGCTGGAAAGAAGATATTTTAAAAGGCAAAGCCCAAGGAGCAGAGCTGGGGGACAGAATATGCCACCGTGCCCCTTGGCCTGAGATGAAAAGTGTCACAGGACGAGCCCCAGGACAAGAGATACTTGAAGAATCACAAGAGCGGGACAGGAATGTAAGTGGGACCTTAGCTCACGCCTCTCTCAGCACGAAAGCACCTGATAGCAGCAGGAGAGCCAGAAGGTGCAGGAACCAGCTTGGATGCTGCACGTCCCCATTGCAGAGACCCACACACGAGTTGTGCGAGTCTAGGCCTAAGAAACTAGGTCCAAATGGACCCGACAGCCTCGAACACGTGGCATCAACCACCCAAAACAAATATTGGAGACGTTATCTATGCGGCTCTTCCAGGTCTGCTCACTCCTGTGCATTTCCCTTCTCCCCATGTACCAAAGCTTTACTCAACCATTTCCTCACAAGCCAGGCTTAATGGGGAAGCCGTTAAGTTAATTAGGAGTGCAGTGGTTTAAGGCTCCTGAAGTTTGCTGCGAAGTTATTTGATTTTCCCAGGAACCTTCTTTTTGCTGCTAAATGGAAAGACCCACACAGGAGAGGGAAGCAACTGGCATAAACTGGAGCTCCACATACTTCTGAAAGGCTGGAAAGCGAGAGTAGCTACTTCAGGTAGAACATTTTCAACGACAGGGTGACTCGAGTCAATAGGGACCTTTTAATCCTCAGCACATTCTTGTCATGCTTAACCCTGATACGGTTCCTCAATACGTTCAGCGCTTTGCCAAGCACACTTAAGCCCAGTTAAATGGGGACATGACATAAGGATACTGTACATGTTACTCTGCCTCCGCTTCTTCACACTGTACTACAGATCTTCCAGAGGGGACCTGAAGCTGATCGAGAGCGAACTGAGCTCTGCGTGACAGCAGTGCATCTGTAGAACCAAGTTTCAGCGAGCTGGCATCATTTGGAGAGAGCGTCTCGAGTTTTCGGCGGGCTGCTCCTCTTTCCCCACAAATGGGACCAGTTTGTCACAAAGAGCATTCCCAGTAGCAGTGTTTAATTTAAAAAAAAAGGATGTTTGTGGGTGTGTGGACTTAAGACTCTTCAGGAAAAGGGTCCCCAGGTCTCAGAGGACAGCAATGGGAGAAGAGGGGAAGAACAGCAGCTCGGGAGTTGGAATAACATGATTTGAAAAGGTCTAGTGTCTCATAACCTGCCAGAAATAGAAGCAAATACTACGTGCCAGCTTGTTCATCTTCCATCCATTATCGCTAATAATCTGGAAGGGTTTCTAGCCTTTGCTGCCTCAAAAGGAGGGTTAGACTCTTCAGATCAAGGCTGAAGGGGACAGGTAGAGCTTTGCACTCCCAGAGATTCCCAGGATCTCTCAGAGCGCCGCACGCTGGGCCAAGGCGAGCAGGAGCTCAGCAAGACACGGTCATTCCTGGAAGCACCACCAGGCTTTACCTCTCCACTCCTTCTGCCCAGCAGATTGTTGGTGCCGATCCAAGACCGAATATAGCAAGTCCTGAGGCTGTATATTTTTCATTCCTTCTACTATTACAAATACCAGGGGGAAAAAAGAATGGCCAAAGACAGAGGTGGGGGAAATAAAAAATAGAAGCAATCCTGCTGGCACAACAGGTTCACCCCGGTCCACTGGGTCCACATAAGGCCAGTAGGAACCACTGGTTCACGGATTTCCGGCCCAATCCAGGGAGCCAAGAGGGAGCTGCTTGTGCCGACACTCCTGGGCTAGCCCAGGTGTGCACCCCTGGCGCGGGTCCAAAGCAAAAATTCCATTTTTTTTCTTAGCCGCAGCACGGACGTCTGCAAGCCAAATGCCACGGGCCACCATCTATTGGACGCGCTGCAACAAAGCGGTTACCTCGATGTTGGTTGCATTCAGTTTCTCCTCCATAACTTGCTTGAGGATGACAAGGGAAGATTTGATCGCTTCCTTCAGCGTCATGGACTGTAAAACAAAGAGCACATTAGCTGCATTGTGAGTGCTCGCACAAACACTTGTTGTGCTGTGTGAGCTGTGGCTCCCTGCGACTCCCCAAGCTGCTGCTCTCTCTCCTGCGCTTCTGAAATGCTTTAAGCTGCCACTGGCAGCAAATTTAAAAGCTTATCAGGTTCTCTACAGTATCAACAAGAGATCAAAGCACGCTATTCAGGCCAGACAGTGACAATCACAGAGACGGTGACTTTCTGCTTCTGGGTAACTTTTTACAAAGCTTAAGACCCGTTAATCTTGACCACACAAACACCACTGCCAGCACCAGGATGCGAGGGCTTATTTCCCCTCACCAGTTACTGTTTATAAAGCAGCCCCCGAATAAGGTGGACTCCTCCTGGCAGGAGACTTCAGGCTGTAATAACATAAATCCCTGCGTGAGGGGGAACTAGACTAGAGGCTGTGCAGCATTCAGAGTGGCACTTGTCGTGCTTGCAGTAAGTTTGCACTTGGAAGATGGTTATTAAATCACGGAGTGCAGAATTCGGACAATTCTGCTGCTTAAGAAATTAGGTTATTGAGTCTTAGGCTGGGAGTCTTCTAGAGACTCAACACCATTATGCTTTTCATTGCAGTGTTTGATGTTGGATGACACAGAAGTGACAGTTCCCCCCCTTGTGGTAGGAAGAAAACTCTTTTATTGACTCTTAGGTAGGACAGCGACCTGCAGCACAAAAAGACTTGCTTTAGCTCCATATGCTTCAGGCTTCATCCATACTGAGCACTGATGCTAACTGACGGTGTCCATATAGCGATCTTTTATTTATAGAGTACTTCTTGACATGGACTTAATTATCACCCACCAGAGGGGGGTACTGGCATCTCAGGCGCCAGTCTCATATTCCATGAAACCATCCACGCAGTTGCAGCCCAGTGGGAAGCTGCTGCTAGTCCTCCTTATCATAAAGATCCTCAACCAAACAACTGACATCTAATCACTGGATCAAGTGCCAAGGGCCAAACCCAGTCCCAGCAAGCTCAAGAAAAGGCTTAGGAATCATTTTTGGGTAAGGGAATAGTGGATCCCGCTGCTAGGGCTCTGTGCCTCGTGTGATGTCGAGCCCATTCCAGCTTTTACCTTATGGTAAACCTCTTGCAGGGAGCTCTGTGCTCCTTCCGAAGCCGACCCGATCGCCCTGGCATCGCACTGAACAAAGGTCCCCGACGGGTCCATGTGAAACCTGCCAGGAACACAGGCAAGTGAACGAACAGCAGGCGCATCCCCAGTTTATGCTGCTATTGTGCAAGGGCTTTTCCAAAAGATCCACAGCAGCCTCACAGAATTCCCCAGGCAGCTCGAAGCTGGGGAAGAACAAGGGCTCCTTGGTGAGCGCAGAGCAGTCGCTCACTGCTTGTAGACACCTTAACACACAGTGGCCTCAAGGGACCGCTGTGACTAGCGCAGCGGGTCTCTCCCGCTGGCATTTAGAGGAGGAGGACAAGATTTGAAGAGGGCCAAGATGTCAAAAGGCACCTGCAGACCCAAATATGTAAGCTAGCAGGGCTGTATATTCCTGCTGCTGCTCTCCATTCTCCTAAGGGGAAAATTTTCTTTTTTTCCAGCCCCTTTTTAAAAACGCAGCGAGTTGTCACTGCTATTCTTGGGAGGGAGAGCACTAGGGAGACCTTATTGGGCTGGCGCTGTGGGGCCTTTCTATGTGCAGGAGAGGCCGAGCGCTTGAAGCCCCCGAGTTCGGGTTACAAGCGCTCCGCCGCCTCCCCGAGGAATGTTACAGCAGGCTCCACATATTATGTTACCAGCGGCTCTGCTAGTTCTCTGCAGAAAGGTAAGAATAAACCAGGGAGAACCAGAGCTTTGACTCCTCTCTGCTGACAGGAGGCCACATAAAGCAAAAGCAGCGAGGACGAGGATTCACCGGCCACGCGGCAGCCTGCGCGGTCCTGAGCGAGCTGTCACTGCTCGCACCACAGCAACCCGCGCTCCACAGGAGGGTTTAAAAGCATTAACACTCATGGCAGGTACATAGGGGGATAACCCCCAAGCGTTTGATTTATGTAAATAAATAAATCCTCAAACCAAGTTATTAAACCCCCCCAGGAAGTTTCACTTCAAGCTCTTGCCCCTTATGAGAGCTGGACTTACAGCTGGGGTCCTTTCTCATCAACTCCTCCAAAAAGCAGCGCGACACCAAAGGGACGAGACTGCAACAGAAACCAGGCAACACGTCAGGCAAGACCGGGCAAAGGCAGGGGAGAGGTGGCAGCGCGGGGCCCGCGCACCCCCGGCACGCACCATGGCGCCAGGGTCCGCATCCTCCTCCCCAAACTGCAGCGCCAGGTTGGACACGGCCTGGGTCACGCTCTCCACTGTCATGGTTTCGTTGTAGGTGAACCAGTGATTCTGCGGGAAAAGAAACACCAAAGTGATTGCTTCTGTCCCCAGAGCTGCGGCCGCCTGCTCAGACATTCACAGAGCAGCCCAGGATGCCCAGGCTCCCCGCGCAGGCTCAAGACAACTTCATGCCAGCCCCCTCCTCTGACAGGGCTCAACCACCAGGTAAAAGCACTAGAAAGAGAGCAGAAGGGCAGAACAGGTTGAGAAACTTGGGCAGAGATGCCATGAAAAAACGGCTGAGACATCCTGGATTTGGGATACCAACAAGGCCAGAGCTCTTTGTCTCAATGGCCCAGTATCCATTTCTGAAGGGATGGAATTATTCAATTCTCCAGAGCGAAACAGAGGCCAACCAGCAGGAAAATCCCACAGGAAAAGTCTTTACTCTAAGGCATGGATTTGTACCGGAAACCTTGGAGTACCCGAGGAACAGAATAATTAAGGGTCTGAAAATATCACCCAGTCTTTTGTCAAAACTAAGTTGGACACATGTGATCTTTCCCCTTTGCCACAACTGCCACCCTTAAGAGCCTGTGCCAGCACTGCAGAACCTGACCTAGGACTTCCACCAAATGTTCACTGCTAAAAGAGAGAAGAAAAAATAAACAGAATTCAGGTGTTTGTTCTGTAAAAGCCCCATAAGGGAAGCCAGACTCCCAGGGCACTTCCCACTCCACACTGGTTCCTTTTTTCCCCTATGTCAGAGACTTGAGATGCCCCTAGGACTTAGTGCTATTGCTCAGAGAGGAGAAATGCCAAGTCTTACCTGAGTCTCCACTCTTGCTTTATCAATTAAAGTCTTTGCATCAGCTATTAAACCACTCATGGCACACCCTGCAACACCAAGAGGGAAATCACAAATCATCTAATTGGCTTTACTTGCACCGCCCTTGTCCGGACTTCCCAAAACCCAAGGGGAAATAAGGAAGGCTCTAGAGGAAAGCGGGAGTGCATGGTAATTCCATAAGGACGGCAGCTTGCTGGGAAGCATGGGAGCAAAAGGGATTTACTGAGGAGCACGAGGCTGCAGTCAGCACCTCGATCGCACCCGCTCGAGTGGGCACAAGGCTGAAGGACAAAGAGAGACCTGAACTTTTCCAGTTGTGTCTCCCATCCATCCCAGATCTGAGTCAGCTGAAGGAGACACACTTGAAGCCTTCCAGGGAAGCTTCAGGCAGAATCACAACCAGGGGGATCTTACACCCTGTCCTGTGGGCAGGAACAGCCACGTTGCCCCCAGCTAGGGGGTAGGAAGAGGGCTGAGAAAGGCCAGGACAGAGGTGGCCCCGCAGAGTGGGGCCGCCTAGAGCCATAAGCAGCTACTCAGTGCTCTGCTTGTGGCTAGACCGAGTTTAGGCAGCAGGGATAGTTAAAGGGCACAGGCTGCAAGTGGGCATTCCCGCACCTGGATGCGATGTCCGACACGAGCAGGAACGTTATTGCTGCCAGTTGGGCACCCCCAAGCGGCCCCCTCACCTGCCACGAGAGGGGCAGGGCTGCACCAAACCCTTCGGGAGGCGTTAGGTTCTCCAAGAGCTCCCGAGCCTCCGTGACTCACACCATCAGCACGAGGATTTCAGAGCTCTCCTGCTCTTTAATTGACCTATTTGGTAACGAGCCCCTTCCCAGGCCCCCTCCTGGCACAGGGGGTACAGGCTAACATTAGCGCTGCAGGAGAAGCTGGCCTGGAGTCAAGCCTTTACATTGCAGTAATTCCCTATCCTCCCAGATCTAAATTTGGGATAAGCTTTCAAGAGGGAGGTCATACAAGGGGGCGGGGAGGTTCAGCTGCTGCTTCCTGCTCCTGGAACTATGTCCCGCTGGCCTGGAGCCTGGAAAGGCAGCGAACAGAGGCTGCTGCTCACGGGGAGGGTCCAGCGCTCCCTCTTATTTCGGCAGGGCGGCCTACAGGAAAGGCTTGTCCTGAAATACAATTCCTGAACCTTTTAGGGCACCGCATTTTATTAAACATATCCCAAACTTGTGGGGCTTGCTAGAAAAAAACACACTTCTTACCTATGTGGGAATCTATCTCTACGATTTTCTCGATGCTGCTGGGCTCCATGAGCGGGGAGGTGATCCTCTTCTCCACAGCCAGGCAAACGCCCTCCGAGGTCTGGATCCCGATGGCCGTGGAACCAAGCTAGGAACAACCGCACCGTTACCACCACGGCCCCGAGCACAGAGGTGCCAGGCACCACCCCTCGTTATCTGTAGGGGGGTTGGTTTGGACCCCAACATCCCATCAGCTGTACAGACCTGCTGAGCACAATAAAACTAGATAGTTTTGCAAACCAAACTTTAAAAAAGGTGTTAGAACTGGAACCAGGAAACTGGAGAGGTCAAACCACGCATCTTTCCCAAGTTCATTAGGATGTGGCAACGCGGCTGTTAATTATTAATCTTCCCCTCCGAGAGATGTCGGTTTTTACAGATTAAAGTTTTATGAATTTAAAATAATCTACTTTGCAAGACAGAAGTTAAATTTCAAAGCCAGACTTTGCACAATAGACTGTGTCTCTGGTTGTGTATTAGCCTTTTCTTCCAAGTCTCTTCCGATTTGCAGAATTTAGAGGTGAAGTATTTTGTACACGTACACACACCACTTTCCAGGTGGCAATCACCACTTGAGGAGGGATCTGAGGCTGCAGGAAAACGCATCAAAAAGCAGGGAAGAAGCTGCCGGTTGCAGCTACAGGGGGTTCCGAACGCTGCCCAAGGGCTGCCACCCTTCAAGCACCCAGCTGAGCACAAACCTCGGGCAATGCAGGGATCCTCGCGTCATTTCAGATGTCTGTTTATAACAAAACTATCACAAAGCAATAAAAGCTCCTCCTAAGACCCTAGGCAGCACCCCCAGGGTACTGGAAAAGCTGCAGCGTTTGCATTGGTGACCTTAGCATCTGATCTGGAAAAAGAGCAGAGCCACAAAGATCCCAGATTTCTGCTTTCCCAGAGGCTTTGCAGGAGCTCTCCACAATTCCATGATAAACATTGGGGTTTTTTTGCCTCTCTATTTAAGAACTACCCCAATGAACATCATGACTACAGGGAAGATGGAGCTAGCAGTCCTCCTCCCCATCCAAACAGACCCGTTTCCAGCTCTTTTGCCTCATCGCCCACATTAAAAGCCTCTAGACTCCTTTTACTCTGCTTTAATCTTGCTTCCAATCAACTCCCAAGTGCTTAGGAACAAAAAAACAACTTTTATTTGAACACTTAATGCCCCCAAATGGCCCATCAACTCTGCAGAGGCAGGTTACTTTGCTCAAGGGCTCACTCTCTCTCATCTTTAGCATCAGGTTTTAAAATTCACCCGAGCAAAATGTGACCAACTCCAAGCTACAATAACAACAAGCTTAACAAAAAAGCTATATTGGTACTAATGAGGGAAAAGCTCCTGTTTTCTAGGAGCCTCCATATTCATAACGCAGAGGGACCAAGAAGCAGCACTGCGTTAGCTCGGGAAAGCAAACAGAAGCATCTCTGAGAGCAGCATCTTTGGATCGTGTTGGTTTTGCATGTGAGTGGCCACAGGTAACGTTTTCCTGCTTCCCGCTCCTGAGCTGTGGTGCTGATGGACTCCTCGGGAGCTGCAGACCAGGGGAACGGAGCTGCAGGGAGCAGGGCTGCGGCCCAGCTCTGGGGTAAGGGCTGCTTCGAGGATGCAGCCCAAGGGCACGTGCGAGAGCAGCACCCGGCCAGGCAGGCAGCTCTGCCCGGCATTGCGCATTACCCTTGGGAGCGGGCCAAGCCCTGCTCGACGAGAGGGAAAACCAGCCCAAGTGAACAGAATCTGCCCCTGCTAGGTTGGCTCGTTGGGTCCGGGGTTCAGGACGGTGCTTTGTGCTCCGTAATTCACCGTTCCTGGCCACGCACGAGAGGGGCCCCGGGAGGGCGGCCCCGGCAGAGCCCGCGGTACCTTGATGGCCTCGATGGCGTATTCCACCTGGAAGAGCCTCCCCTCGGGGGAGAAGGTGTTGACACCCCTGCGGGGAGAACGGGGCAGCGTCAGCAGCGGGAACCGCGGGCAGGAACAAGGAGCCGCGCGGAACCGGGCTGCCCCGGGGAGCTGGGGCTCTGCTCCACACGGGCCACGCGGGAACAGAAAGGCCCTCGCAGGGGCCGCACGAGGCGGGAGAGACAGTGAAAACAGGGCGGAACGGGGAAAAGTTCCGTAAAAAGCGGCAAAGTTGAGGGGGGGGAACGGAAAGAGCCCGGAAC
>JAWLRI010000933.1:2272688-2306410 GCA_034781795.1 Crypturellus tataupa | reverse complement strand
GGCGGCCCCGGCCGCTGCCCCCTGGTCCGGCCGGGCCCAGCGCGAGGCGGCTCCGCACGGGGCATTCCCGGGGGGCAGAGCTCGGGTGCCGCCCGCCCTCGCCCGCCTGGTGCCTCTCGGGATCCTTTGGAACAGGCTCCTTGTACCCGGCTCCTCGGCTCCCCGAGCCTCTCTCCTCCCGCTCCTCAATGGGAATGAAACATCCCGAGGAGACGAGTAGGTTGGTTTAACCACCCTGCCGGGTTGGTTCAACCCGCAGAAACAGAGACTCTGCATCAAAACTGGAGTCCGTTGGCTGGGAGAAAATTACTTGTGAAAAGGGTCTTTACTGCCTGTTCCTGATCCCGCCTGTCCCTGCTCCTCCGCTCTCAGGAAGGGCAGGTACAAGCTCACAGATCGCTGCTTTGCTTTCTTCAGTCCCGCCTTGAAAGGAGAGACAGCTCTTTGCCCCTGGGCTCAGTCTGCTGCTCATCTCCATTCCGGGAAGGGCAGTGGGGAGCGCGGTCCCTCCTGGGGCTCCCGCTGTGAAATTCGGGGAGGAAGGAGCTGCAGATCTCTCACAAGTTCCCATTTCCAATTACTTCTTCCCTTGCTTGGGGTATGGGCAGAGGAGCTAAAGGTCTGAATGTCCCCTCTGTGCCTGACACTTGGAGCAGGGCCGGGCAGCAGCAGGAGGGTGTTACCCTGGACAGGCTCCAAGTCAGAGGCAAGATGGGCCTTGCACCCGCTTGGACACTGCCAGGGCACAGGCCTTGCCTCGTTTAGGACACTGCTGCGCTCTGGGACCTTTGTTTCCAGCTGCACTGGACTCTTGTCCCACCATTGCACCTCCCTCCTAGACCGTCCTGCTCAGAGGTGGCCTCCACAACCAGCCCTTCCCCGGGGCTCTCTCCAGAACCGGGTCTCCCTGCAGCAACCCGGGCCAAGGTCTTGTCTCCTCTTTCCCCTCTGCCGGTGTCTGGATTCTGGCATCGCCCATCCCTGCTGTCAGCTAAGACCAGAGAGACTGTGACCACCTTCCCGCTCCCTCCCAACCTGATATATCCGTGTGCTGAAGGAGCAGTTCTCAGTTTGTGTCACTGGGATAAAACACGCAGCTCCAGTGTGCGGCTCTCGCCTGCTTTGGGAGTGAAGAGCCGACTTACCCATGGGAGAAAATTGCAGTCTCCGCGTCTGTGTGTGTTTTACCCCGCATTGTGTCTTGAAAGCGTTTAACTTGCGACTGCAGGAAAGCTCTGTGAAATGCGCCCGGGTTTCCTTCAGCAGCGAGAGGACGGTTAAGTGCAGGACTCGAGGCAGGCGAGTGCAAACTCCCCCGTGGCTGCGCAGTGTCCTCCAGCTAATTTTGCCATACTAAGGGAAGGACAAATACAGCTTTCCACATGAATACGCTCCGCTCTCATAACCGGCATGATACTGATGCACATTCAGGAGAGCTTTGCTGCAGTCAGTGGAGTGAGATGGGTTTAGAAAAGAGCCCAGACGCGGATGATGCGGAGAAAGTGAGTGTTAAACACAACTGGGAATTGTTCTTTTTCCTTCTTTTTCTTTCTCTCTCTCTTTTTCTTTCTCTCTTTCTTAGTCACATTTGGCCTCTGTGGGGGATGGAGCGCAGCAGCCCTACTCCTGCCCCCAGCCCCTTTTTGCCAAGTTCAGACTTTCTCACCCCCTTCTCATTTCAGCCCTGCTTTTCTTTCACACTCTCCCCGGGCCGGGGGGGAGGCAGCGTTTAACTCTTTCGTCCTTGCAGCAATTAACCTGCGGCTTTGGAGCCAGCTGTGAGCCCCAGGGGCGGCATCTCCCGCGGCTCCCTGTCACCCGATGTCACCTCCAAAAAGCTGCCTGTGTGCAGGAGTGTGCGCAAGGGGAAGAAAGTAGCGGGGAAGTTGTCATTTTTATTATGATAGCGGCTGGCTGTCCCTGCCCAGTGGAGGTGCCCTCAGACTGCTGGTGTGATGCAGTTCAGTATCCAAAAAAAAAAAAAAAAAAAAAAGGCATGGAAAGAGTCCCTTGCTTCCCTGGACAAATTTGAAGGGCAAAATCTGCCAACTGCTCGGTATATTGATTCCAACGCATTACTCCTCTCCCAGCAGATCCCTACCCTGGGAAAGGAGCAATCAGTGCAGGTGCAAATAGCTTTTAATTGCAAAATGTATCTCACCATGGAGGCGTTTAGGCTGGATAGGATACAACCGAGGCAGCAGCAGTCTGAAGAAGACCAATAAGCCAGAACACTGCAGGGGCAAAACTACTCCTATACAATACATACGGTGTAGATATTCGTGTTTGGGTTCCTCCACGCACCCCTGAGGTAGGGCACGGTGAGATTATGTGAAGATTCAGACATCTGCAGGGAATGTGCGGGGTCCCTCTGTAACACGGGGCATACGTGAGAACAGGGCACTCCGTTTGGGCGGGACGGGTGTGCGGGACCCACGCAGACCCGAGGGGCTGGCGCGGCTTCTGGCTGCGGGGAGGCGCTGCCCGCGGGCTTGGTGCCGAATTTGGGGCGATGTGGCCGGCCTTGGTGCGCGCAAATCGCGCCGATCCGCCCGGTCTGGGCGCGCAACGCGCGGCTCCGGCGGCTGGAAGCGGGTCCCGCCTCGAGCGCCTATGCGGTGCCTATAGCGGCGCTCGTAGGGTGCTGGGGTTACCGCTCCGCGGCACTGCGCGCTCCAGGGCTAACCCGGGAGCCGGCGAGCGCCTCCCTGCGCGGGGATGCGCCGGGCTTTGTCGCGGAGGCTCAAGGGCGGATTTGGGCAGGCGGAACCCGCGCGTGGGCCCGGGAAGGTCCCTTCCGCGGCGACAGCCCGTGGCGGAGGCGGCCGCGGGCAGGCGGGGCGCGCAGAACCGCGGATCGGCAGCGCGGGGAGGTGGCGGGGACAGGTCGGCTCCCGCGGGCACCGACGGGCTCCGCGGCCGCGACAGCGGATCGGGACGCGCGGGGAGCTGCGGGCTCCCTCGGAGCACCCCTGCCCAGCGGCAGCTTTTAAAAACCATTATCATCCTCATTTTCTTCTCGCAGTGGAAAAAAAAATAAAAGGGAGTTTTTCTGGAAACGCTCCTGTTTGAAAACTGTGCGCTTTTTTTTTTTTCCCCCGTAAAACTGCGCTTGGGAAAGGTGCGGAGGAACGCCGAGCCGGGGAGATGAGAGGGGCAGTGCTTGTTAAGCAGGGGGATGCGGGCACCGAAGTTGGCGGGACGGGATGCGGGGAAGCGCGCGCCCCCCCCGCGCGTCCCGCAGCCTCGGCCGTGGAACCGCGCGATCCCCGCGGCGCCTCGGGGCGGCCGCGGGGGGACATTTGGGGCGGCCCGAGCGGGTTTAGGGCCCTCTGAGGAGGGTCCGGGCTCTGGACGGGGTTGAGGGCCCTCGGGAGGGGAGGCCGGGGGCTCCCGAGGGCCGCGCGGGGAGCTGAGTGGCTCAACGGAGCCCCGGAGGGAGCTGGGCCGGCCGCGGGGGTTGGGGGCTCCGTGCCTCGGCAAGGAGGCCCCTGTGAAGGGCAGCGGGGGCTTCTTAGGGCTCAAGGTGGGTCCAGAGCCCCGGGGTTTAGGGGGTTTTAGAGGGGACGAGGGCAGGGTGCTCTGGGGGAGCTTGGGGAAGGGTTTGCGGGAGGCTGAGGCGGCTCTGCAGAGCGACTGGTGGGGAGGGGAGCGTCTGAATGGCTGGAGAGGGGGCCTGGGGGTGGCATGAGGGTCTTGGCTGCAGAGGGGTTTCCTAGGAGGGTGTTGGGTTAAGAGCTGTCAAGACAGGAGGGCAGGGGCTTGAGAGGCCGGGCTGGGATTCCCGCAGGAGACCCAGGGAGCCTGCGGGAAGGGCCCTGGAGCCACCGGATCAGGCTGGGAAAGGCCATTGGAGAGGCCGGCCCGGCTGTGTGACAGTGCGGAGAGGGACCCTGCGCCCCGGCTCGGAGCGGGGAGGCGGCGGTCGCTCCTGCTCTCCCGCTGCTGTGGGTGCGATGGAAGCCGCTTCCTACGGGGCTCTGCCTGCCGGAATTACTGCTTTTCGTTCATCTTTGGGTGTCCCGCGCTTGCGTGACCAAGATCGCTATAAAACCTCCCGCTGCTGGTTGAATACACACAATATACAGGCACACAGGTTCTTTGCTGGGAATGGGGTAATAAAATTAAAGCCTCTTATCATGGAGTTGGCTTTTTAGGCTGGAGATGGCTCTCCGGGCTCCTACCCTGTGTAAATGCCCTTTGCGGGGTGATGTGATCATTGCGTTAGGTTCTCTGTGCCTTGTCCCACTGCCGTAAAGGTCTCCTGAGGGCCTCTGGCTTGGCCCAAAAGTGAGGCTGGAATTCGGCTATTCCGTAGCAGAACTTGTTCTGCTGAACTTGCAGGAACCTGAAAGGATGAAACCGGAGTGCGCTGCCTCGGTGCGATCTCTGTGTGCACAGCAAACAGCGGCTGCGAGAGGAAGTGCCACTTCTGCGCCCTGGTATTTTTTTTCCAACCAAAATGCGTTCGTGCATTTTTGAGAGGAGCATAAGAGCTGTCTGAATGGAATAAGGTCTTTAGTAGCCAACTATCTTTTTACTGCACTTCCCTGCGTGGGTAAATATGCAAGGATTGCAAACAGGCTGCCGTATTTGGGCTACGCGCAAGCAACCCTGTTGAGAAGCCCTTGTTGGGTGGGAAGCAGGGTATGGAGACAGAAACACTGCTCTGGATATGGGCAGATTCCTGTTCCGTTCCTCTGCGACCTCAAGTGAGCGAAGGAACTGGCAGTGCAAATTTAGGAGGACCATCTGGTCATGTAGGTCGTTGCCTTTTAATGTCTTTTTTGTTGTTGTTACTTTGACATTTGCCTTTTCAGGTGGAGACAGATTGAGTTCACGCAGACTGGAACAATGATGTTTAGTTTCCCTGTCAGACTGGGACGTGTTGACTAACAATTCTGCTTTCCAAGTGATCCTTATCTGGAGAATATATATAATTTTAAACTTGTTTTCGCTTGTAAGAGGTACAGCGTGATATTCCTTGTGGCCATAAAAAGGCACAAAGGTTTTGGGTCTAAAACTGCTTGGCCTCCTCATCAGCAAATGGCAAAAATGAAGGAATTTGCAAAAGATAAAGCAATAATAATTTTCAAAGTATATTAACCCAGACATGGGAAAGACTTTCAAAGGCACAAGTAGCAACTGCAGTCAGGATTGCTGCTCTCTGCGTAAAGCAGTGATCTGTATCTTGCCTCATTTGGAAATGACTCTCATATCTGGCTTGTTCTTGGCCATAATGTGCAATAACTTAAAATGTCACGGTTTTCTAGCTTTAAAAACGAGCATGATGATTGCCCGCAATTAAAAGGAAGACTGGATCATGCCGAAATATACTCGCCAGGTACGCAGCCTTGGTAATGTGCAGGTGAAACACAGCAGGGAATTGCAGGAGGAAATATTTGCAGTAGGATCATGGCTCCTTTCAGTGAGAAGCCGACGGGAAAGTTCACTTTTTTTTTTTTTTCCCATGGTTTGAGCATTTTTTCTTTGGAGCAGAGTTTTAAAATGCCTGGGATAAGTTGTGTCTTGTCTCACTAACTTGTTAAGAGTTCATGTGCCGGTTTATGTAACCGGGTCGCCGGTTACATATGGACTTCAGGAGTCCATATGCTCTTCTTTGGCTCAGTTAAAGTAACTGGCCTAGTTTGCGGAATTATGTAGGTTAGGGAAGTTTTTGCTTATACAAAAGGTATTTTTTGTCAGCGTGGCTTTTAAGACCTGGGTGTTAGGTGCTCCAGAGGAGGTAGCAATGTACCCAGAATCGAAGGCTTTCTCCATACTTCCTCAGCTTGTTCGGAATCCTCCTTTTTCCTGGGGAAGAGGAGGAAGGAGGGGGATTTTGGATATACATCCCATTACAAGCTCTTCTCATTCCTCAAACTTTCCCTGTTTTTCCTCTATGGTGAGGGCAATTCGGGTGCTGCTCAGGTGGTCTCCCTTGCTTGTAACCCTGGGATTGTTGCATGTGTTGGGGCAGGAATCCTGGAATCATGTTTTTATTTGCAGGGTTTCGAATAACCTCCTAGTGCTTAGCTCTCCCCATGCAGCCTGTTAAGTAACTCGTGTTTTTTTTTCTTTTTTTTTATTTGACAAAAGAACCTGAACATTGAATAACAACTTGCCCAAGGTCATAGCAACCCCCTCTGTTACATAATTGTCGCTTACCGTGCGCTTGTTGTCATCGGACCCTCTTGGTTCCAGTCACTGTGTGCATGAGTCCCCAGCAGCAGCAACAGCCGAGGCTGCGGGGAGGCCCCTCGTCGTGGCTCGGCGCTAAACACAACCTCTTTGCTCCACTTCTGCCTCCAGGAACGCGCTCTGCAGGCGCGGACATGCCGGCCCGCTCGCCTGGAAACCCCTGGGATTTCCCAGCAAAACGTAGGAGGGTGCAGAGTCTCTTCCTGGTTAGCTGAGGTGTCCCCTCCTCTTAGTCCTGCTCTCCAGCAGCTCTCAGGGTCTCTGTCTGGCCTATTAATCATGTCGGAGGGCTTGGTGTGACATCAAGTGACAACCCTCGCTGCCGGGTGTATCCATGTGAATCCAGGCAGTGTCGCTTCCCCGTCCGGAATGGCATTTCCGTGGCCAGAGCTGTTTGGACGCATCCATCATTGAACTGTTCATGCATAAAAGGCGCCGCTGTCCAGCCGGTTAAAATTTTACCGGGTTTGGATACTATGTGTAATTATGTTCAAGCACTTCTGTTAATTCATGTAAAATAATTAAAACCATAGGTTTACTCTAAAGTAGCTTGCATCTACCCCAAATCCCTCAAGCCTTCCCAAGTACCACTGCCTGGCAAGACTTGGTTCAGTCTTGGTAAAACATGGAAAGATACATCCTGCAGATGCAGATCAGGGGAAACTGTAAATATTCTGCTTATCCAGTCAAACAGAAGTAGGTTTTTTGGTAGCACAACTGTTTGCTTTGGACAGCATCTCTGCAGGATCATCGGAGTGTCAAACCTGCCTGCTCTTTAGTCGTGGAGCTGCTTAATGCTCTTCAACAGGTGAAATATAACTCTGAAACAGGGAGTGTGCTTCATGTTTGTCATGGGGTTGTCCTGCAGTCCTACCTGCTGCTCTGTAGCCCCTTCCCAGCTGGAGTTACCGGGTCTGAAACAGGAGATTTGCTCCGGGATCAGCCACGTGCTCAATCTGCCCACGGGATCTGCCCGGAGCTGCTCTCTCCTCCGATCCGCGGGCCGTGTCTGGAGCTCCGAGGAAGGCGGCGTCTCCTTGTGACTCTTGCCCATGTGAAGGGTTTCTCACGGATGCAGCGGTTGCGGTCAGCCCTGAGTTACGCTTTCCTAAGACAAAATAAATACCCCAATTAGCCTGAACTGCCAATCGGTGGGAATTACTGCATGCATCGAATCCATGCTTTTAATGAGATCATATTGATGCTCGAATTCCCGCTCGACTTGTGAAAGGTCCTCTTAATGTCCAAGGCATCTGCATTTTGCAAAAAATGTTCCAACAGCCTGCCCGATTTCTAGAGGAAAACGCTTGAGCGGGTCAGATCTGCTCCTTGGAGACTTCTTGTCTTGCGCTTCTTGTCTCCACCTCCATCTTGGAGAGGAACAGAGGTGTCTGGTCCTCAAAGAAACTCCGTCTTGGTGGTGTTTCCTGCCTCCATCCACGGACAGACAATTTATAATGAAGAAATATAACGAAGCTGCAGATGGAGCGAGCGGCTGGAGAATCGGTATTTCTTTCTATCCTCCAAGAGCCCTCTGGACGCAGTTCAAGTTTCATTAAAGGCAGAACATCAAAATAACTTTTCTTGGAAGAGGAGCATGTGCTGCAAAGAGGAATTTTCTAATTACCCTGCAGCTCATTTAAGTTTTGAGCAGCTGCCTAACAAGCCTCGCTGTTGCTGGTGGGGAGGCACTTTCTATTCCTCTTATTTTTAATATGTAAAACTCTTATTCCTCATGTATGCTTAATCTAGTGAGTCTCTTAATGACTTGGGATGGGGTTTGCATTTGAAATGAGTGGCAAGTGCTGGTTACTAGCCTAGTGCTGCCTTACAAACCGAGTGGGAGGACCTTTGGGATGTCCCCCTGCCCTGTTCCTGGTGCCTTTTGTCACCTTCTGCTCTAGTGCTGGTACCCCCAATCAGATGCGTGTGTCTCATTTCATGTTTGCTCAGTTGGTGTTTGGTGACTTGTCCGACTTATTTAACCTTCTCTCCTTACTCCCATGGCACTGACTAGTTTGTCTTTAAAAACAAATAAGAAACCGAATCCAAATCCTTGGATTTGGGTAGCATCCGAGCTAGATTTTCCATAGTTTTGTATTTTACCCACCAAGGACTCCCTTGTTTTGAAGCAATGAAGTTTTTCCCTTGGGGGAAAATTTTTCTACCTTGCCACTTATTTTTATAAGTCTTTTTTTTAAGAGATCAAGACTGTTCTCCCTGCATCAAATTCGATGGACACCTAACTTCAAAAACAGACAAGTTGCACAGAAAGAAACCTTCATAGTGAAGTGAGAAAACTAATAAATCTTATTCAAGCCTTTCTCACCACAGCCTCACCATTTGTCTGGACCTTTGATTAGGCAGCTGATAAATCTCCCATTTGGTCCTCGCTTGTCTGGGCTTTTTTTCTTTTCTTTTTTTTTTTTTTTTTTTTTTACCGGTGCTAGTGAATGTGAGGGTGGGTTAAAAATCCTTAATGCGCTGTCGAAACTGCTTCGCTTGCATAGATCAGACCTTGTCTCTCTCAAAAATCCTTCCTTTGGAAAGAATCCAGCTGCATGATCCCTGCCTGAGGAGGCCTGGAGTTGGAGCATCGTTGCTGTATGGAATTTGGAGGATGCAGGAGACGCTCCGGAGCGTGACGGTCGGCAGACTCCCGCCACAGGCTAGGGGAGGTGGTTGTCACATTTGCCACGTGTGTTGCACCCCAAGCTGTTCCTCCAGCTTCCAATGAATACAGGTCCGACTGTAAAAACCTGGAGGTGAGGAAGGGGCGCCCAGGAGGCCAGCGGGAGGGATGTTGGTTTGATCTGCTGGGAGATGCATCGCCCGAGAGGGCTGTGAGCCCGTGCAGCTGAACAACAGACGCAGTTAGGTTAAACGGCTCCCCAGAGCGCTGTGCAGGGAGCTGTGAGAGCAGGCGCACACCAGGAGCATTGGCTGATGCCTGTGGAGCAGGGAGGGAGTCTGCAAAGTTCAGTTTGTTCAAGGGATTATTTTGTAGCAGAAGTGAAAAGTAGCATCGGTAGAGCTGGGGTTATTGTGTTACTGAATGCTGTCACCTTTATGGCATCACCTGAAATAGCCAGTTTAGGAATTGCTTTTTAAACTGCTGTCGTGTAAATGTGGACATGGAACAAGATGTGCACAAGGCATCACAGAGGAGCATTGACAACCGCTGTCAGTGCGTGTCACGGCTATCGGGGATTGCAAAATAGTCGTCCTCAAACTTAAAGGGGTAACTTTGTACGGTCATTAAGATTAAGCTTTGTCTCAGTATTTTTTTTGGAGGAGGAAGCAAAACCTGCACGTAGCTGTTCTCGTTCGTCAACAGAGTGTTCCCTTGAGCTGGTGCTTCCCAGTTTTTGGTTGTGATTGACGCGACGCTCCCGAGTGTAGCTAGATCCTGTTCAGAATGGTCACGAGATGGTTTTAACCACCAACTCCGGTGTGAATTGGAGCTTCAAACTTGGCCTCTCCAGCCTCTTGCTGCTATTGTCCTGCTTTGCGCCGATAAAACATCCACTTCAAATGCTACCGGAGCCTAAACCGGTTCCTGGTCGCTCCTGGTGTTGGCACAAACCCCTTGGCTCTTTTTCTTTGCTAGATGGATGGTGCTCTGGCTTTGGCACTGCTCAGTGCAGATGCCAGCCCTGTGCCAAGTACTTTAAGATTTATTTATTCTTAAGGCAGCAGGTCAAAAATCTTTGCTAGCAGCTTTAAGATGTTTAAATCCTTCATGTAAAATGAGGCTAATGAAGACGCATGGGGGAGGAAAAAACAGCCCTCCCTGAACCAAATGAACATGTGAAACAGTCCAAGTACTGAGGGGTTAATGCTTGAGTCATGTGCAGTTTTATGGTTTCAAGTCTTCATTTTCTGGCTAGCACAAACAATCCTTTCAGCTGGATTGATGGCTGAATGGTGTCTTTAAAGCTACCTCTTTCCTCGGCTTTGCGTACGAGCTTGTTATTAGGCTCCTACGGAAAATAAAACACCGTGGAGCAGAGGTTGAAGCGCTTGTGACTGGGTTTCGCGGCTGCGAGTGGAAATTTCCAGCCTCTTGGCACGTCTTGCCGGGCAGAGCCGCCGGCCCCAGTGCTTCCCTCTGCGGTGAGAAACCCTCTGGGGCGGCTGCTCTCCCAGAACGTCTTCCTGACCCCTTTGTGCAGCTCCTGTTTTGATCCCAGATGCTCGCTGTGCATTATTACCCTCTGGGGGATTTCTTCCGCTGGAAACGTTTCCGAGTTCTCCCCATGTCCCTGTTGCATCCCCGCCAGCCTCGTTTCTGTGCAGGATGTTCCTCTAAACGCAGCAGAGGAGGAGGAACTGCACGAGTTGCAGCCACGGGTAAAGCGGCAGGAATAGCCCGGCTTGACCTGCCCAAGTCGCAGGGATCTTGGGCCCTTTCCTACCTGCCCTTTCAACGTGGTGTTCCTCGAATCCTTCCATTTCATCCTCTTTGGGAGCTCCAAGTGACGTCTCTGCTAACACTGGCGCCAGGTACCGTCTCGAGCACTTGTTGGCCTCTGCAGCAGTGTTAGCCCTGCAGAGCAAATCATCGACCTCAGGAATTCTCCTCCTTGACTTTTCCATCAATAGCTGTAACTTTTGAGGGCTGCAGGATAACACTGTTGCTCTTTTCAATAGCATTTCCTCCTCTTCCTAATCCTTAGGCAGCTCTGGCAACTCTCTTGCTCTTTAGTTCCTTAAAGCAGGTTAAATCGCCCTCCGTCTCCTCCATCCCAGCAAAAAGGGCTCCGTTACTTTCCAAAAGACCAGTAGGTGCTGCAGTAGGGTGCTTGGTGTTCCCGAGCTGTTTTCCAAGTGGAAAACAAGCCAGCTGAGCAGCACTCTGGAAAATTGTATCTTAGGAGCTTGTTTGCGCATAGGGGAAGTTGTCGTGTTTGTGGGCTAGGGTGGGAGGCTGAGTCAATGTTGACAAAAGGAAACATCTGCTTTATCAGGGAGATAACATCCTCCGGGGCTGCTGCGGGTCGGAATAGCTCCTGCTCGCTGCTCGCAATGGTCCTCATGGTCTTTAAGTGCTGGATTCCTGACAACTTTGTTGTGCTGTTACACCCAGACGCAGGGGCCAGAGAGGAGAGGATCCCTTTGGGTTCTGCAGGCGGCCTCTCACCCAAGCCAAGGAGCTCAGCAGCGCTTGGGGACTGCAGCGTGGAGCCTGGCAGGACGGGGACGTTGTCACCGGTGGCCCTGCGGCTCCCACGTCCTTATTCCCGAGATGCCTCTTACGGTTGGATATTGCAAACACTGATAACTCCCAGCGTGTTTTGGAGCTCAGCAGAGGTTGCAGCATCACTCTGGCTCAGGAATGGCCTGACCGAGTTTCTGCCAAACTCCTGCTGACCTTCCTAAAGCTGATACAGGCTGCTAGGGGCTGCTGCTGTAGTGACAAGCTGTCTGGGGCCTCCTCGAGAGGCTGGGAAGGAGGAATATGTTGGTTTAACTTTCCTCTTCCTTGCTTGTCCTTTAATGCCTATTGCAGGTGCATCTCTTCTGAGTTTTGGTTAAGAATTTGTTCCAGCAATGTCCTGGTTTTTCTTTAAGAACTGTCAGATACTGCAGGACTTTTTCCCATTAATTGGGAAGAAAAAACCCTCACCTGAAGTTTGGACTAATGCAGTTTTGATCTGGTTTTAGCAAAAGCAGTTAAGACGGCTTGTAGCTTTGAAACAGTGAACAGCTTCAGCGCTCTTCCTGGAAGATTTGGGCAGTCTTTGACCTCACTATTTATTTCTCCCCTTTTCCCAAGCAGAGCAAATCAAAAAGCAGTTATAAAAGCAACCGCTCGCTGCAGAGACCTGGGGAGTTGTTGGGGTTTCCAGCTCTTGCTGCAGGAAAGTCCTGCAGAGAAGGTGCAGGAAACACCGAGCTCTTTGGAGCAGCTAAGCTGCCGCTCGCTTCACTGCTGAGCAAACGGAGCTTCCCTGCTGCTTATTTGGGAGATGCTGCATTTCATCAGCAGTTTTTCCACCGAGTTACAACATCTCTGTTTAGGGCAACCTGGGTTTCTCATGATGAAACGCGATCTGTGCACGACCAGCCTAATCCGAGCAGAAAGGAAAGGCTTGCTGTGTTTTGCCAAGGAAAAATGTCCTTATAATGCTCTGATTTGGATATTTTTTAACCCTGCAGCATATAGAGTCTTATTTTGTGATTTTTTTCTTCATTTTATTTTTATTTTTTGAACTCCTGACAGGTTTTAATTCCCCATCGGTGCTTTCACTGCTGAGTCCCTAACAATTTCAGGTGTAACACGACCCAGCTGAGCTCCTGCTCATTTCTAATGCTGAGCATCAGCTTTCTGTAGGCTGGAAAAGCACTTCAGTGGCATTTAAATTCCCAATTTTTCCCTAGTGGAGGTGCTTGGCTGAAGGTTTAAACTCTGAACATGTATCAAGAATAACCGGAGCTGGGCCCTGACAGGAAGGAACGGGTGCAGATTAAACAACTGTTTCCCAAGTTGTTGTGGCCCCAAAATGGGGCTTGTTATACAAACTCTTCACAGCTATTCAAGTAACCTGGGGGAAAAAATAAGAGAAATAGTGGCTCACCCAGCGCTGGCAGCTGCAAATATTTAGAGAAATTTCAGGTGCCAAAGAGCAGGAGTGAAGAACGGATAGGTCCGAGCTGTGCCTCGAAAGGAAGAGCAAAATGCAATGATTTTGCACCTAGTTTGGGGCCCAATGAGGGGATGAGGAGCAAAACAGATGTGCGGTGAGAGCGGAGTCTGCAGAAGCTTTTTGCTGTACGCGAACATGTTGCCTTGATCTCAGAGGATGGACCACAGCGGGATTAATGCTTCTCTCTCTCTTTTTTTTTTTTTTTCTCTTCCTTGTTGGCACTTCTCCTAAAGATGGGCTCTGGCTTATGGGCCCGTTCAGTTTGAGGCCGAGCTGGGAGTATCTTTAAGGCCTTTATTTTAAGGCTTGAGGGAAGAAAAATGTTAAATTGCGCAGAGTTACGCCTAAGAATAATTGAAATGTCAAGAAACCAAAGCATTTGGCTCAGCAGCAGGGAAGGGTTTTGGCCTGAGTACCGCTAATCTGGGAACCCTTCAACTTAGACTAATTATGGTCAAGACAAATGAACTCGAAGCGGTAGCTGAGCGATGGGCGTCTAAAGGTGTCGGTGCTTGTAGATATGTATATCCTGGTGCAGGACGTGAGGCTGATGCCCATCCTGAGGCACGGGATGGTTTGTGCTTCATCTCCGAACATCACCACGTTGGTCCCGCTGCCCAGGATGGATCCAAAGAAGAGGAATCTGAGTCTGGTCCCAGCACGATCAGAGGAAGGAGATGCTGCTCTGGCAACTCCAGGAGGGAATAACAACCCACTCCCAAAACCCTAAATTCTGCCTCCTTTAGTGTCATCCTTTTTGATGGCTCGAGCCTCTGTCATCCAAACATTGGTCCTGCTGAGAAATATCTTAGATGCCATAAATTAGTAAGAACAGGTAATTAATTCTGATATATATTTATATTTTTAATGAAGTAGTTTCACTTTCATTCCTTGTTTGTGTCACTGTTCCCAGGAGTAGGCTCTCCCCGGATTTAAGGATGCAGGAATGTGCCTGGGATGCTGTGTTGTCATCCTGGGGTTTTGCAAGAGGCTTGGGAAATTCTTTTCAGGCAGGTTGTGCTTCCCAAAGAAGGCTTTTCCGTGGTTTTAATTTATTAGTTTGGGCAGGCTTGGCATGCAACAGTGCAATTTGTGACAGCTTGAAGAAAGGGCCTGTGTTCCCGAAAGCTGCTCCTTTTTCCCCAGTTGATTTGATAAAGCGCATCCCAGGATTTACCAGCTGGGATGTGCCGGTGCCTTTGTGCTGGAAGGGAATGAGATCCTGTGTGCCGTGCAGAATGCAGACGGGCTTTCCTTCATTCCTGTGCCTTGGGAAACCCCAGCCCGCAGCTTCGAGGGAGCCTTGGGGGCTCAGGAGCCCTCAAGCCGCTGCCTGGTCGGGCCCGTTTCCAGGGAGCTCTTGGCAGTCCCGTGAGGTCGAGGAATTAACGTCCTGCTCTACATGGGGGAGCGGCGGGGGCCCGGGTACCGCGGTGGTTCTGCCTCCCCGAGGAGCGGCCCTGGCTTCGGCTGCCAGGAGCGTCACCGATGCTCTCGGCAAACCCACCTCGCCAGAGCTCCCTGCATCCACCTTCTACACGATCCGTGAGTGCCCCGAGCTCCGGAAGCAAAATCCAGGACAGAGTTTGGCATCCTGCCCACAGGTAGGGCTGCCCCGTTGATCTGCAGGAGCTGGGCCAGCTCCGTTCCGGGTGCGCTCCGGCCTGCCCACCGCCACAGCCGGCGCTCATCATCCCTAGCGCTCGCTTCTAAACTCAGCCCGTGCGTGTGTCTCCTCTGTTTCCCAGAAACACAACCCTGGTATTGTGGGAAATGCTAGAGAATAGAAGCTGTTAATCAATTAAAATGAGCGTTTTGTGTTGCAGAGTGGGTGCGTTCGGGTGTGCCAAGGTCCCGGGGTTGTCAGGTTGTAGCGTTTGCCTCTGGGAACCGGTGTTGGTGGGAGGAGGAAACCAAGTCTCAGATGTTCCCGGTGCTGATTCACAGGCCGCTTAGCTGACGTTTCAAGTCTAGACAAGCACCTTGGTTGAATTTGGCTGCAGTTTAAGACCTGCCCTGCTGGCAGGGAGATACTGGTGCTGTTACCACAATGCTGGAGTAAGAGCTGGTGGGAATGTGCCTGGTTTTCCACAGAGAAACAAAAACCTTGGTTTGAATTATCGTGGGCAACCCTTGGATCACTCCAGACTAAGGGAGTTCACATGGTGGGTTAAGGTGCTCTCCCTTTGCCATCGCCGCGCTGGACTGAATGTCCTGAACTGCTTTACCTCGAGTTGCACAGCAATTTGCTTGTGCTCCTGAGCTCGGCTCTGCTGGCCCTGCCTTCACCTGGTTATTTAAGACTAATATTTCTATCTTGCACAGCTGGGGAATGGTACCTAGAAGCAGATGGTGTTTGTGCTTAGCTTTAGGGTCTCTTGGACTGCAGCTGAAGTGAGAGACTGGTAGACAAGTCCTTGTCCCATTTTCTTCTATATAGGTGCCAACCTGGCTTTTTTTTTTTGTGCTTTTCAGGTGCTGGAGAGTCTGGTAAAAGCACCATCGTGAAGCAGATGAAGTAAGTGAAAGTGCAGGTGTCCTAACTGCCCTTTTGTGCAACATAAAATAAGAAATCCACGGTGCCCTTCTGCGTTCCCTTGGGAATGACAGCTTGGTGGGGTTTTTATTTCTAGGATTATTCACGAGGATGGCTATTCGGAGGAAGAATGCAAACAGTATAAAGTGGTTGTCTACAGCAATACTATCCAGTCCATTATTGCGATCATACGAGCCATGGGAAGGCTAAAGATAGACTTTGGGGAAGTTGCCAGAGCTGTAAGTATTTCATTTGTTTCCCTTACTCTGAGCCTGTGCTGTGACTTATATTAATATATCCTAGAAATTCAGTTAGTCATCCTCATAGGGGAAATACCTTTCTGGAAAGACGTGGAAGCAGTAGTAGAAGACCTTTAATCTGTAATATACTACTAGGATGCTGTGGATTATTACTGAGATTACAGATGAGATGTTTAGCAGCTTTGCTTTCTCCCAAATAAAGAAGATTTTAAGTCCAAACTCCTGGAGATTTTAACAAAATATTCAGTTTTTGTTTAATTTACTTGGCCTCTGACGTCAGTGCCTGGAGTGTTTCAAAGCCCTGGTCTTTAAGCTAAGCCAATTAGATCTTGAATGTGAATTTACAGGAAAATATGGCCCTATACTAAAACTTCTGGGAAGAATCTCTCCTGCTCTAGAGCTAAAATACTCAAATCCTGATCGGAGTCTATCCCATCTCATGGGGAGGTGTCTTATTAAGAAATCACTGCCTCCTTTGGTGCTGATAGTTGTTGAAACAAAGCACCATTTATCAAAGCTTTAAACCTGTGGTTCTCCCAATCTTGATTTGAAATGGAAACTTTCCTTGCTCCCCCAGTATACAACACCGTGCTGTAATAAAGCTTTTCCATTTAAAACTATTATTTACAGTATAATTCTTTCATTAGTCCCTAATAAAGCACTGGCTTTCTTGCAAACTCTTTGTGTTCCAGACACACAGGTGCATTTTCAGATTGCTGAAACTGGTGTTTCTGGTGCCAGTGCTGCCCGCTACACTGGAGCGCTACACTGGAAATGGTGTCTGCCACCTCTGGGACAGATGTTAAGCTTAAACCCCGCTGTGTGAAGGTATAAACAGTGGTAGATCCTAACGGGGTTTGGTTTCCCCTTCCTCCCACAGGACGATGCCCGCCAGCTCTTCGTGCTGGCCGGCAGCGCAGAGGAGGGCGTGATGACCGCCGAGCTGGCCGGCGTCATCAAGCGCTTGTGGAGGGACGGAGGGGTCCAAGCCTGCTTCAGCAGATCCAGAGAATATCAGCTCAACGACTCGGCGTCATAGTAAGAAACCATTAACAAACACAGGAAGAAACTGTTAACAAATACATTAAGAAACCATTAAGAAATGCCCCTGAGTTCACGAAGGCCCCGTACGCCAGGAAACCAACTGGGTATTTCCTAGACAAAGGTGCTCCCCCAGAACTAGTCTGGGTTTTCAGCAGGATGTGGTTCTCGAGATCACTTTGTGCTTCAGCTGACTAAGGTCCCTCTTGCTGTTTCTCCTCCCTGTACCCTGGAAAGAATACATTCCTTATTTTGTCACGAGGCAGGTCTGTTTTTAGTGGAAGAACAGTTTGTCTGCTTGCGGGAAAACAAATCGTTACAGCGGGCGACAAGCTGCGTGGCCTCTGTTTATCCCTAGGAAGGAAGGGATAGAACAGAAGGAAGTTGGACTCCTGAAATGGTGTCTAGCTAAAACACCAAATTTACCAGGAGTTGCAATTTTTATTGGGGAAATCTCCTACTAGTGGCAAATGGAGAATTATTGGAAGTGCTGCATAAAGAAACCATAAATGTGTCACAACTCACTTATCTGCAGGCTCTCCCTAAACAGAGAGTGTTTTTAACCAGAAAGTAAGCAATACTTTCTCTAAAATTGTAGCAGGTTGGCAGACTGTGGTGAGTCGAGATCAAGGTAACTGAGTTGACAGCAGGTGGTTTTCTCAAACCCTTGGATGCCTTTGCATTGTGCAAGGAAGAAGCTTCAGATTTAAAAGGAAAAAAGATCCATGAGGAGGGGGAATGACTGAGAGAACAGCCTTAATGAAAAGGTGGTGGAGAAGCAAAGATTAAGGACTCCTCAAGCAAAAGACTGAAGGCAGAAAGCAGATGTAGGGATGAGGTAGGTGGGAGCCTGAGGAGGAAGCTCTAAGTTGGAGGAAGCTCCTTGGGGTGGTCTTGGTTAGCTTGGAGGGAGCCAGGACCAGGAGGAAGGCAGTCTGGAAGAAATGGGGCAGAAAGGGGTCGGTTTGTGGAGAAAGGGAGAAAATAGTGGGTGCCAGCTCCGTCCTGCTGCCTTTCAAATACTGAATCCCTGACGCTTTATTCCTTGTGTCCTGACTCTGGTACCAGTGTGGGCAGACCCAGGTGCTCCAGAGTTGTTCGGGTAGGCTGGTGGCAGACCTGCACGGCACAGCTCTCCTCCAGGCCATGACCTGCCTTATTTTCAGCTGTTTCTCACTTGCTTCCTGAGTCTGTGCTGAAAGGATGCAGGTCGTACCAGCCTCCTCCTGGTGGGCTTTTTCCTTGATTTTCCTAGGGCAATTCTACTTCTTGCCTCCTTTCAACTCCTCTCCCAAACAGGCCTGAAAGTCCCCTCTTGGCATCCCCTAAGTTTATGCCCCATTCCAAACTGCTGCTTTTCTCAGCCAAATTTTAGCTGGGAAATGAACATGGCAGCCAGTGCTGCTCCCCTCTCCGCACGGGACCTTGGGGCCTCTCACGAGAGAAGAACATGTGAGGAGCGATCACGGATGGAAAGGAGGTGGCTGTGACCAGCGCCGCGCGGCACCGTGGTGGCCGAGAGCCAAGGCAGCGCCCAGGGCAGCGCCGAGAGCCTCCTGCCTCACGGAGCAGGGAGGAGAGGAGGCAGCTCCAACAATGCGCTGACAACACCCGAGCTCAGGGGACCGAGTCGTGACACTCTGCGGGGTGACGAGTCCTGCGAGCTCCACGTGTTTCCTCCTGCTTTCCAAGGACCCGAGTGACTCTCGGTGTAGAAACGTGGCTGATTCACGGTGGCTGCGGGTGAGCAGGTAGCAGCCAATGCCACGTTGCTGTCCCAGCTGTGCCACCAGCTGCCCAATGTCATGTCCCAAACATCTGTATTTTCCTTGCACTGCTGCAGCTTCATCCTCTTTATATAACTGTTTGAGAAAGGGGCCCTCTACTCCCATCTTTAGCACAATTCTTGCTTTATTAGCTGCAAAGCACAAAAATAAAAAGATGTTTGGGAATGTAAGCAAGCAGATAATGCTCTCAAGTTATCTCACTTGCTGGATTGCTACTTATGCAGAGTTAATGCAGGCAGCAGGCTGCGGGTGCTGTAGGTGATGGTCGCAGGCTCGCAGGCAATCAGCACTTTCTGACAAACTGTTCTTTCTCCTGGTGTATCTCGTCTCGCTCCCACGTGACAGCTTTGGCCTGAATTCCCTGACACTCGTGATGCTGGGTGAAAAACACACAAGAAATCTATTTTTTTCTGCTCTCTACTTTCAAGTTAAAACTTATAGGACTTTGCCCTCTCACTTGGATCCCTGTGCTTTCTTGTGTTTTCCCCTTCAAGTAGCATCACCTTGAGATCCCAGTTGGAGGTTTTAGGTTCTCTTGGACCAAATGAGCATTCAGATTAATTAAGGTGACACTCTGAGCAACCTCTTCCTAGAAATGCTGCTTGGATACCTCCTTTTCAGCTTTGCTTAATGTCATCTGCCAAAATCCAGCTAGGCGTGAGGGGAAGGAGGACACAGGGAAGGAAGTGGATTTCTTAATATTTAGATATGAGCTTCACCCGGGCTGCACCTCTGCTTCTTGCTGCAGGAAGACTCGGATCAGCCTCCATCGGAACAACATGTGGCTGCTCGCGGCTCCGGCCTGGCACGTGCTCTTTGGATAATTTTCCTGGAAAGCATCGTGTTGTGGATGGGGGGGAAAAGAGCCCACCTGGATGTCCAAACCTGCTGCTTGTCCTGACTTGCTGGCTTTTGTTTGCTGTCACTTCGGGTTGTAGGGCCAACCCTTTTGGTGGGGACAATCCTCCATAATAAGCGTTTTGGGCAAATCACTTGGAGCTCTGGGCTGCTGCTTTCTGGCCTTGAAAGCATTTTTTTTCCCATCACTTAAAGAAAACGGAGCGAATTGTTGGGAAAATACCACGGCTGGGCTCCTGTGAGGCCGTGGAGGAGGAGAGCTGCGATCCCTGCCCCAGCTGAACGCCCTCTGTCCCAGGATGTCCTGCTGCTGCTGTCGGGGTTTCTCAGCAGAGCAGGGAGGAATCAGTCCCCTCTCGGGGTGTTCACAAGCTGATGGGTTTTCTGAGCAGCTGGAATCACAAATCCTTGCACATGGGGGAACTGAGGCAGTGCCAGAACTGGCTCAGGATGTCCTGGAAAAACTCGGAGGGTCACTAAGGCAAGCATGAGCTGGACTTTTCAGTCAGCACTTTTTTTGTGCCCAAACTGTAATTTCTAGGGCGTAAAACAATTTTGCAAGGTGGTCTTTCACAGTGGCGTCAAAGCATGTGAAAAACATAGAGTAGCTCTTTGGGTACCAAAAAAAAATAAAAACCCCGTGCACCAAGTGCTTAGGTCTTTTCACAGGATCTTTTATTTACTTATCCTTCATCTTCCTGGAATTAATTTGGCCAAGGATGTTTTTCTCGCTGAGGGCCCTTGCAGATGGGCTTAGCTTCATCTGATGCCCCTTGTTCCCTACTTGCAGTGCAAGCGTTCAGATGGCACTTAAAAATCCATCTGATGGAGCTTGCCCAAGTCTGGGTGCTCCTTGGTAGCTGCTTAAAAAAAGACTCGAGCAGTTTTATACCCGTTTCATGGTCCAAGCTCCTGATGCTGAAAGCTGACAACTGCGGGGAGATAATTTACAACTCACACATCCATCACGTAGGCGATTTGGCTCTGTCACAAAGCCAAACCGCTAAAAGATGCGGGTTTAGTTTTTTGGGTAGTGCTTCCATCTCCCCCATTAGCTCCTGAATAAGCAGGCCTTGGTGCTCACTGTTAGTGCTCTGGTTTAATTCATTTATTTTCTTTGCTTTCTGCTCTGTAGTGTTCTTGGTTTTGTTTTTCCAGAGTGTTTTGTTGCTAGGGCGGTTGTGATCTGGTGCGTGGCTGAAATACATTTGCAGCTAGTCGCTCTGGCTAAATTAATACTGATAGGAGAGGAAAAACTGGGTGTGTTATTTCCTCGGCAGAAATATTTCTAAACTGATGCAGTCTTTACCAAATTGAAACTAAAACCGACCCCGAGTGTGAGTTGTAGGCTAAAACCCCCTGCAGATACCGGCTTTTTGAGGTAAGCTGCACTCTGCAAGGCAGGAGACAGGAAGGAAGGTTTGGATCCTCCTGGGATTTGGGAAATAGGTCAGTGTTTTTCAAACATCTGCTGGTGTCTTTGGCCTGAAGAGTCAACAGAATCTCACAACTCTGCAATATAGTGTTGGCTAAAACACTCCTGGTGCTGACAGGGCCGGGGCAGTTGGGAATAACCCTGCTGGGCATGAGGAGCCAGTGCTTGCTGCCAGCCCCTTCCAAATACACTTGGATTAAGTGATGTTCTTGCGCTGTGGAAGCAGAAGGCCTTAATAGAAGAAAGTTAGAGCGAATTTACAACTCGCTCACAGATAACGTGGGGATTCCGGGTGCCGTGAGCCCATCCTCGAAGGGGATGCTCCCCAGCTGGGCTGAGCCGGAGGGTCTCCGTGGCCGAGATACTGGGTTTATTACGTTGTGCTTCGATGATGACTTCAAATTGCCCCCAGACATACCAGGCTCCTGCACCTGCAGTCCCTCTCTGTTGTGCTCTCCTGTTGGTAGATTTTGCTCCCTTTGCTCTTCCCAGCCCAAACCACAAAGTGATAGGAAAAAAACCCTGGCATAGAGCAGGTGGGAGCTGTTAGAGATCTGTACTGTGCGGCCAAGGTGAATAAATTTCATGGTGACTTTCTTCTGCAGTTTATAAAAGATTCATGACGAGAACATGGACTAAAAAAAGCACTCCCTGTGTTGTCTCTTTTGGTTTAGTTACCTCAATGACTTGGATAGAATATCCCAGCCGACCTATATCCCGACTCAGCAGGATGTGCTGCGCACCCGAGTCAAGACGACAGGCATCGTGGAGACTCACTTCACGTTCAAGGACCTCTACTTCAAGTAAGTGAAGGGCACCACTCGTCCCGGGGGACTGCAGCGATTTCTTCAGTGTTTGAAGATGCGCGGTTCCCCCCCGCACTGCAAAACCTCTCGTTTGAACCGTCCTTAAACCCTCTTGGTAGCGGCATCGCTCGCTCCAGGTACCACTTTGACTTTTATTTGCCTTCTTCTGTTCTTTTCAGCTGCTTTTATGTTGGGATCACGCACACAGGTACTTGCCTGCTTGTTTCCAGGAGCCAAACCCTACTCAAAGGACACTGGCTGGCTTTGGAGTTTTGGATTTCACCCCTTCCTTGGCCGTGGAGGACAGCATCCTCCCTGGGATGCGCAGGAGTGGGCCAGGCCCTGGGGGCCCTTGTGTGATGCTGCAGAGCCTGGGACTTGGCTGTCCTCCCTCTCTGCATGCAAATGCCAGTCCTAAAGGGTTTGGGGATTAAACTTGGCCTTGGCAGTGTCCTTAAGTGTCACTAATGGAGCTCCCTCTAACTTGTGTAGCAGCTACTAGTGTGCAGTTTAGCTCTCCTCCCCTCGCCCTGCTCCTTAGAAATCCCTCGCTGTGGATCTGACCGCACTGCCAACGTGGAGCCTGGATCCCTGTTTGCTGGGCGCTGCCGCTGTCGTGGAGGCAGGAAACTAAAGTGTCTGTGTCCTGGCCCCGTTACCCTCCCCTCTAGAGATGTTTTCAAGTCTTTATTGCTCGAGGCTTTTAACCAAGCCTCTGTTTACTTATTTCCAGCTTGCGTTTGAAAATAGTTTGAAACAGATTTTGCCATAGCAAAATGCTGTTTCTTTTCAGCAAAAGCTGAGTGTTGCTCATCAAACCTCATCTGTTTGCACGCTTTTTAGGGGAGAATGGTAGTGTTTTGGCTTCCAAACTGTAACTTGTGAATCACTTAACCAAAAAACACTCCAATACTTTGCATCAAGGGCTATTTGTATAGTGGCTGGTGAGTCTGGGGGGAACTTGTCTTCCATCCTGATGTGCTAGGATTAGTGCTCCTTGAAAAGCATCGTGTCTGATGAATATAAGAGTGAGCTGGAGGTAACAGAAGTCCTCTGTTTAATCACTCTTCACCCTTCATTTAAAGTGAAATGATTGAATCCTAAGGCCGCCCTCATTGCAAAGGAGAGAATCACCCTTTCCCAAGGCTGCCTGGAGGAGCTGAGGGAGGAGTTGAGCTCGGGGCGCCAGGCCTCTCATCTCGGAGGGATTTGCCCCGCGGAGGGAAGCATTGATGCATCCGAAGCCCTGAAGCTTCTTTCCTGGAGCAGGAGCCTTGATGTTAAATCTCAGGCATTAATAACAGGCTGAGGTAGCCATAACCATGACTCGAATTTGGATTAGCAGAGTTGTCGAGGATGCTGTTTCTTTCCAGATGCCTCTGCATGAATAGCGGAGGATGATGACAAATTATACAAGGGAAGTAAATAGCCTGTAACTTCATATGGATTTTCCTCTTTCCTGCTGCAGTCTGTTGGGACGATTTATCTTAACCAGAAGATTGGAGTTAGCTGAGCTGCCCTCCTGGCTCCCTTGCTTGGGATTATTAAATTGAATTACTTGTGGCCACACTGGGGAGTTTCTCTCTTGCCCATCTGCTTTGGTAACAAATTGATGTTGATGATTTTCCCAGCTCCTGGACATTGACTTGTATCTGACTTAATTAAATCAAGTCACAGCCCATCAGAACGTGGTCAGGAATACTGCTGCTCCTCCACATGCTTCAGCTGTAACTCTGCAAGAAACTTGCTTTAATATAGGGGAGAGGGGGCTGAAATTCAAGTTTTCTAATTCTTTCTGAAGTCTCTACCCTTTCCTTTTTTAATACAGAACTGTTGCTTAATCTCATCAGTTTTTCTCTGGGTCCTAATAGTGGTGTGCAGGTAGCGTGTTCCGGATAATCCCTTGGCAGACCCAGATTTAATTACCTGGAAGAGCTGCTGATGAGTAGGTGTTTGGAGTCCAGTCAAGCAAATAGATTGTTGCTAAGGAAATAGGAGCCTGGGAACAAAGCAGAAGTGCCCCAGGGAATCAGCAGTCTTCGGGATAGCGAGGCATGTGAACCTCTAGTTCTTCCTGCTGGAATTGTTCTTTAAAAAAAAAAAAAAAAAATTAATAATATAAAGACATACTATGAATCCTCCTGATATACGCCAGGCTTGAGAATTTGAGTATTTGGGCTTGCTGGTGGAAGTTGTGTATCTGTCTTCCCCTACCCCCTGCTTGTTTGAAAATGTGTGTCGATGGGTGAGGCTTCTCCATGCCCTGTAGCCCAGGGTGGTCCAGGGAGGGGTCTCCGAAGCCTCTGAGATGCTTCCTCTGCCTCTCCTAGGATGTTTGATGTGGGAGGCCAGCGCTCCGAGAGGAAGAAGTGGATCCACTGCTTCGAGGGGGTGACAGCCATCATCTTCTGTGTGGCCCTCAGCGATTACGACCTCGTCCTGGCCGAGGATGAGGAGATGGTAGGTGCTGGGGAGCTACTGCTGCTGCACGCAGGATGAGTGAGCTGGGAGCCAGCACAGCCCATCTCCTTGGTGGGGCTGCATCTCTGTCTTGCTCTATTTGTTTTCCTGCTTCTCTGGAAAGCTGCTGCAGGGCAATTGTTTCGTAAGCGCCCTGGCAGGAAAGCTGTAAAGATGAGTGCTCCCCTACAGCAGCCTGTAGGATCCTGCCTCAGAAACTGCTGCACGTAGAAACCGCAGCTCAGGACCACGGCCACACTGTCCTCGTGAAGTCACTGCAGTGATGCCTGGCTGCAGCACTGACACCTGACACTTTAGTCTGTTGGCTTTTCTAATAAAAAGTAAACCCGGTGCTTCCCCCCAGCCCATCCTCCCCTAACAACTTCAGAAAGATGCATCTCTTTTTCCCTTTCGCTTTTTAGAACCGGATGCACGAGAGCATGAAACTATTTGACAGCATCTGTAACAACAAATGGTTTACAGACACGTCAATCATTCTCTTCTTGAACAAGAAGGACCTGTTTGAAGAAAAGATTAAGAAGAGCCCACTAACAATCTGCTATCCAGAGTACACAGGTAAGGCTGGGCTGAGGGAGCTGTGGTTTTTTGTGTCGCCAGGACAAGAAATGAGTCAGTGAAAGCCTACGCAATCCAAGATAACTTAAAAGCTTGTCTTCCTCCTCATTTCCTTTAGTTTGGTTTATTTTGGGGCTGTCCAGCTAGCTGATAGTGACGTTTCTCAGCAGGGATGTGCTTTTGCGTGTCTGTTGTTCAGAACAGCATTTATTCCTGTCCTTTGTAGCCTGGAATATGGATAGCACAGATATTTCATGGCATTGCACTTAGGCAAATTGGGATCGCTCTGTTTTCTACATCTGATTAGGTCCATGCTTTAGTTAAACTTGATTTTAGATTCATTTCTAAACGCTTCTAATGGGAACTCCAGGTTTCAGCTTGAAGCATTATTGTTGCTAGTGTACAATATTCCCGCTGTACGGCATTCCCTTTTAGATCTCCCGGATGTTTTCCAGGATGTCAGTTCCCATCTCCAGGCAGGTTGTGTGTTGCCGTAGTGAGTGACTTGTCCAAGGTCACCGTCCAGGCCGGAAGCTGGGAATAGAGTTCAGATTTACCCGAAAGGGTTAATGGTGGATTTGGATTTGTAGCTGGATAAGGCAGATGGTTGCAAGCAGCTTAATATGTACTTAAAAGATCTGTGTCAAAACTCTCTGCCGTGAGCCGCTGGCCCAAGTAAGGGATCTAATCTTTTTCAGGCTCCAACACGTATGAGGAAGCAGCCGCGTACATCCAGTGTCAGTTCGAAGACCTGAACCGAAGAAAAGACACCAAGGAGATCTACACACACTTCACCTGTGCCACCGACACCAAGAACGTGCAGTTCGTGTTTGACGCCGTTACAGATGTCATCATTAAGAACAACCTGAAGGAGTGTGGGCTCTACTGAGGAGGGCTGTGGGAAGGAGGTAAACCGGAGCTGCTTGGCTGCTCGAGGAGCTGCAGCAGTTGTTGCCAGCTCGCTGCGGCGCTGCCTGCGCCTCCCTAACGCTCCCTGCTCTCGTTTCAGCTTCTACGCCGCGGCGTTGGGAGACCCAGACTCTTTGCTGCCTCGTGGGGACAGCCGCAAGCATGAACAGGAGCAGGGAAACGCAAGCAGCATGCGGAACCGTTGCATTCTTTAGCACAATCTTCTGTATTAGGGACCTTTTTTATTGATATGGGATGAAGTTAGATCAAAGTGGAACAACTGTTAGTGTGACTAGATCATCTGGGCGTCGGTTGGATGACGTTGCTCTCAAATATGTACAGCTGTTGTGAAGTTGAGGTGCTGGATTCCAGGCCTTCAATATGTAGCTTTCTCTCTTTCTTTGGTTAACAAGCCACCACTAGTCTGTTTTTAAGGATTTTTTTTTTTCCCATCAAGAAAACTATAACTTTACTAAATTTTATTTCTTTGCAAACAAATCTTGTTTTAAAAATAAAATAAAAAAAAATCAAAAAAAAAAATCACTTAACTATGCACATGTGACCAGATCATGCAGAAAGTATTCCTCTTAGAAGGAACTCTTTGTTTTTAACACTTGGTATGGTCAGAATTTAATATTTCTGCAACTACTTAACGGATCCTTAGAGCTCTTATGGTGATAGCTTCAGCTTTTTCTGATGTGTAATTTGTTACCATCCTGCTACAACTACCCTAAGGCTTCTGAAAGAAGCTTCTGTAGAAGGATTAAAAAAAAAAGTCTTTCTAGCTTGTAGTTGGGGGCAAACGTGGTTTATGCTGATATCAAAATTGGGATTTATACTGGCGTGGTAAGTGGAAAACCAGCTTCTTGGGGAATGTGTACCTGGGCTGGAGAGGTGAAACGCAGAGCTGCAAACTGGATGGAAAATAAGTGCTGCTACCGAGCTACTAACTCAGCCACTTGGATTCTTGTGCATTTTTATGGTCTAAACCAGTGGGCAATTTTGTAAAGGGTGCACCTCGTTCTGCATTTACCATGGCCTTTTCTGTCCAGAGACTTCTAAACTGTATTGACAGCATGCCTTTACTTTGTATATGTGGTGCCAAATTCCTGTTTGCCATTGTTTTTTACTGTAGTAATGTTCATAACCAGTCAGTACATTCCTTTGCTGAACCATCGCATCGAGACTCTTTTCCCACTTTGTCATGTGTACAGTTTCAATCTGTTATAGTTGTTGGCAGTATTAAAATGGTGAGTAAACAATTTAGCCTTTTCCCTAGTTTATTCTTAACCCTTCCAGAAATATCCCCCTCTTTGGGGGGCGCTGCCTGGAGGGAAGAGGGAGGCAGCACTGTGGGGAGTGGGTGCAATTAAGGGGACAGGCTCAGGACAGTGCCTTGTGCTTTATCATATGTTGGCACTGCCTGTGCAGCCGGTTCTGCTGCTCCCGAGGATTCGGGTAGTGCTGGCACAGATGGAAAACAGCAGCCATCAGTCATTGTCAGGATTATTGGCAGATTTTTTAGCTTGCCGCTTATTAATAGCATGAGTCTTATTTCATCTTTCCAGCTTGATGGAAAAATGACTGCTCGGGGCTGCTGGTACGGGATGCAAATGTAACCTGTCTTCAGAGATGCTGAAGAAATACAGCCCTGCAAAAATGATGCATCTCGGGGATGCTGCTGGGTCTTGTAAACACCTACCCGTCGCCTTTGCAGAATTTCTGCTGTGCAGCGGTGCTTGGGAGCCATAAAGAGTGCGGATATAGTCTGGATTTCTTCTCCCGAGTTTACCTTGGACACCCAGAGCTTAACAGTTCCCTTTTAGCCAAACCTCAGTGCTCTTCAGCCACACAGTTAAGGTAGGGAAGAGCTTCCCCTGGATCCCTGTATATCCCAGCTTCCCCATGGATCCCTGTATCCGTGCGGTGCTTCCCAACCACGCATTGGAGCCGTGCTCCAGGCAGCAGTGTTATTCCCGTGGAGCTGGGCTGATGCTTTGGCCGCTTCGGGCTCCGACGCGGAATCCGAGGCTCTGCCTGGAGTGCCTGGCACTGGCGCATCCCTCCGGATCCAGCAGTGCGGAAGCTGCCGGCGGCCCCGCTCCGGCTGCACGTGGTCCCGCTGGGTCGTGGTGGGGGATCCGTGCGGACGCTGGCTCTGGAATGCAGCCCAGGGCAAAGAATGTAAAATATTCCTTGATCCCGACTTTCAGACACAAGGAAGGGGCTTGGATTGGAAGCAATTGCAGAGAGATGGAAGGGGCAGTAACGATAGACATCCAGCTCATGCATATTTCTTTATTTCCTTTTTTTTCTCCTACAGTTAAATGAAGCTGTACGTGCTTCTCTGCAGTAACCACTGAGAAGATACAGGACTTCTTGTCTACAGCAACAGGACGGGTTTATTTACAAGCAGTAGAGCGCAAATACAGCCGTAAATAGCAGAACAAGAATCCCTCAAATACCCATTTCCTCTTTGTCTGACCCTGTTCCTCTTCTCTAGGTGGGATAAATTCTCTAGCCCCTATTGCACGAGCTGCTTTTTGCTGCGTCGGCGGCCCTGCGCCTCAGTGCCAAAGCCCCGCAGGCTCCGGAGCACGGGATCGAGCGCGACTCCACGGGCGCCGGGGGAGATGGGCTCCCTACAGAGAGAGGTGGCTACTAGAACTCGTCCCTCAGCTACTTAAGGCTGTTCGGGGGCACAGCTGCAGGGAGCTGCAGGTTTAACTTTTGTTTTTCCAAGGGATTTGGTTTTTTCCTGGGAAGTTTGACTTATTTACATCAGAGGGAATCTTCTGCAGAAGGATGGAGCTTGGTTGGCAGGAGGTGACTTACATAAGGGAGCTTCCTCCTAGCGCCCACCCTCCCAAAGCTCCCCCGTTGAGTCCAGCGGAGCTCCGGTGCGGCGGGAGGAACCGGCTTGGGCCCGTGCGGAGGAGCTGGGGACGGAGAGGGCAGTGGCGCAGCAGCCAGCGGGACGGATCCGGTGCTGTTCCGGCTGCTGGAGCAGGGCCTGCGTTCTCCTTGGGCGGCAGATCCCTTCCGAGCCCTCCTAGAAGTGCCGGTATTTGAAGCGGAGCGGAAGGTTTTCTTGCTTTCTATTTTTTTTTTTTTTAAAGGAAAGGGCCATGAAAGAGCAGCAAGTTCAGCTGTAGCCTCTGCCTATTTTGGTGTTGCAAGTCCGTGGCTTGGTGGGGCTGCTCTTAGAAAAAGTGGGGTCCGAGTAGCTTCTTTTTTTCCTTTTTTGCTTAATCCGTTTGGTTCCGCTCAGCAGAATGGTGGTGCTGAATAGAAGCAGTTCTCTCTTCTAGGGGGAAGGAAGGAGGAAGAGGTGGTTAAACGCTCGCGGGCACCAGCGCTGGGTTCGTAACCGACCGCCCTTGCTCTACTGCAGAGCAGCGCTGCAGAACGGCATCGCCGCAACTAGGCTGAGCCGGGCACGGGGAGAACCCTGCGGGGAGGGAGGCAGCGCGGTGCAACCTGCCCTCCCCAAGCTGCTCCGCCTCCGCCTGGCCCTGGAATTAGGTTTTCTCCTCTCTGCTCCCTGCTTGGCTCATTGGGAAGGAAAATAGCGGAGCCGGGAGCTGCTTTGAAAGTGAGAGAGGAAAGAAATTCCCCAGTGCCCCCTGACCGTGCACCACCGTGCGCCCTGCACCTCCAAGAGCCTCGCGGGTCTAGAGCGAGGGGCCCCCTCGGTTCCGTCCTCTGTATCTCGAGGCCCTCGCGCTACTCTGGGCCAGACCGGGCGCTCCGCTCGCTTCCAAGCAGCCCGTGGGAGCTAGAGGCACAGGGAGCCCCAAAGGGTGCCCAGCGCCCGCTGCGACACCAAGGGGATCCGATGGCCCTTGGCAGCCAAACTGCGGAGCTGGGGCTGGCCCTGCTGCTCTGCTCCCCCCTCACCCCCTTCTCCAAGTTCGTTTTGGGGCTAAAAGCGCTGTTTCCAGTCAAAACTCCGAGGGTACCTGCGGCGCGGAGGCTCAGAAGAGGCCGCAGTCCTTGAGGTTCTCTTTGATGATGACGTCCGTGACGGCGTCGAACACGAACTTGACGTTCTGCGTGTCTGTGGCACAGGTCATGTGGCTGTAGATTTCCTTGACGTCTTTCCGCATGTTCAGGTCCAGGAACTGGGTCTTGATGTAGTTGCCGGCGTCTTCGAACGTGTTGGGACCTGGTGCGGGCAGAGAGGAGCGGGCTGGGAGGACGCTCCGCTCGGGAAGACCCCCCTGCCCGCAGCCAGGGCCCCAAGCCCCTCTCCCCGCTTGGTTTTACCCGCTAAATCCCTGAAATCCTCCTAGGAGGAAGAGGGAGGCCGAGGATGGCAGCTACTGCTCTGCAGCGGAGAAAATTGGGGGGAAAAAAGCGCCTCACCGTCGTAATCGGGGAAGCAGATGCTAAGGTGAACTTTCTTGATCTTCTCCTCAAAAAGGTCCTTCTTGTTGAGGAAGAGGATGATGGAGGTGGCGGCGAAGAACTTGTGGTTGCAGATGCTGTTGAAGAGGTGCAGGGACTCGTGCATGCGGTTCTGCAAGCAAACGCACGCGTCGGAGCGGCTCTCCTGCCTCGAACGCGCCGCGGGCCGGCCCCGACACCTACCACTTCGTCGTCCTCCACCAGCACCATGTCGTAGGCGCTCAGCGCCCCGCAGAAGATGATGCAGGTGACGCCTTCAAAGCAGTGGATCCACTTCTTGCGCTCCGAGCGCTGCCCGCCCACGTCGAACATCCTGCGGAGGGGACAGGGACGCGGCTGGGGCCACCACAGCGACGCACATGGGATGGGACCACCATCTCCATGCTGAAATTGGGTCCCACGGGCAGAGCTGGGGACTGTCCCTGACCTTGGGAGGGACTGGTGGTCCCAAAACATCACGAGGACTTTGCTACGTTAACCCCATTCTGGAGGGGCTCTTGGTGCAGGAGACCCATCCTGGAGCTCTTCCTCCAGGGTCTCCTCTGGGTTTTGGACCCCTCCATCTCCAAAGGAGGGTGGTGAGGAGGGACCAGGCTTTGCCATGTGCCACGTGCCTGGTGCCACGGTGCCAGCTGGGTGCCCCCACACACCTCTCCACGCCCACCTGAAGTTGAGGTCCTTGACGGAGAACTTGGTCTCGATGATGCCCGTGGTCTTCACGCGGGACCGCAGCACGTCCTGCTCATTGGGGAGGTAGTCTGGGGCCGTGATCCTGTCCAACTGGTTCAGGTAGCTGCGGACAACACGGGGAGGGGAGCGAGACGTGCTGGGGCGGCCGCGGTGCCGCCGCGCGGGTGCCCGCACTCACTATGCGGCCGAGTCGTTGAGCTGGTACTCGGCGGCGCGCTCGAAGCAGGCCTGCACGCCGCCGTCCTTCCACAGCTTCTTGATGCAGTCCACGAGCTCGGGCGGCATCGTGCCCTCCTCGATGGAGTCGGCCAGGTTGAAGAGCTGCCGCCCGTCGTCCTGCGGGGCAGAGCGCGGCCGCTGCCGGGGACCCGCGGCTGCCCCCCGGGGGGGACACGGGACCAAAGGCACTGCCACCCCCGAGGAGCTTCCTCTCCGCAGAGGAGATGGGGCAGGACGAGGCCACCACGGTGCCAGCCCTGCTCTGGGTGGCCTGGGTCCTCTGGGTGGCCTTGTGCCCCCTGAGCAGGATGGGTGTTTTTGGGGACAGGAGGGACAGGGCCTCTGTGGCGGGTGGCTCTACTGACCGCTCGCCCCGACTCGGCGTAGTCGATGCCCAGCGTGGACATGGCGCGGATGATGGCCAGGATGGACTGCAGGATGTTGCCGTAGATGACGGCCTTGAACTCCATGCACTCCTCCTTGGTGTAGCCGTCCTGGTGGATGATCCTGGCGGGCGGCAGCGCAGCGCTCAGCCCCATGCACCCGGCACCCGGCCTCGGAGGGGGGAAACGGACACCTGGCACCCCCCAGAGCCCCCCATCGGTATGGGGGCTCCTACTCACTTCATCTGCTTCACGATGGTGCTCTTGCCCGACTCCCCGGCACCTGAGGAAGGCAGCGGTGCTCAGCCCCGACGCCACGGTGACGGGCACCACGCGGGCACCGGAGCCGCTCTCCAAGCCCTGCATGCCCAGGCACCGCCAGGGCTCTGCTTGGCCGTGGGGCACCCGGGGGGTCGCAGGACCCCGTCCCGAGGGCTCCCGCCCGCCGCAGGCGTCGGTGGCCCTCGCGCGGGCGCCGTAAGCGGCTTAGGGTGCAGCAGGAAGCCGCTTAGAATTAGGGGGCTCTAATCGCCTGATCCCGCGGCCCTGCCGTCACCTGGATAAGCCTCGCGCAGCCGCGCCCCTGGGCGCCACTGCCGCCTCCGCCGCTCCGGCCGCGGTGGCCGGGAACAGAGACCCTGGTCCCTTCCGATGCCCCCGGAGGAGGGTGTCCCCGGGGGTGCCCCGAGGTGGGATCCATCCCCACGGGCAGCCCCCACGTGTCCCCCTCTTGCAGCTACTGGAACAGCCAGTGTCCCCGCAGGCGCTGGGGATGTCTGTCCCGGGGGACAACCTGGGCAAGGAGCTAGCAGGAGCTCCCATGGCCAACGGGAGCCGCTGGCTGCACCGCAACGGGCTGAGGAAGGGCACAGGCAGGACAAGAGGAGCTGTCCATGTGTCACCAAATCCCTGGGTTCCCACGTGCCGGGGTCCCCACGTCCCTGTGATCCTGGTCCCCGTGTCCCCCGGGTTCCCATCCCGTCTCTCCATCCGCTCAACTTGCTCCTCTCCGACAGCTCCATCCACCCAACGTCCCCAAGGGTCCCCGGTCCCCGCTGTCCCCCCGCCGTCCCCTCGCTGCCCCCTTACCCAGTAGCAGCAGCTTGACCGTCTTCGCCTCCTTGTCCGCATCCTCCTGGAGCTTCTTCTCCAGCTCCTTGGACCTCTTGGCCATCTCCTTGTCCTCGGCGCTGGCCCCGCTGCCCATGGCCTCGCTGTCGGTGCCCAACTCCTCAAGGAGCTCCTCTAGGTCCCCGGCCTTTTCCAGCTCTTCGCGGGGTGGGTGGGGGGCAGCAAAGGGACCCCAAGGAGCCGAGTCGGGCGCTGGGTGCGTGGGGGGTCCCGAGGGGCTGCCTGGGCTGCGCGTCGGCCCCCGCGCTCTCTCCTGCCTGCGGCGCCCGGGGGCAACTAACCCAATTTCTGGGGCGCCCAGGGGCTCGGGGGCTTTTTATGCCACCACGTGATGCCGGGGGCGAATCCAATTAGCAGAGCCCAAGATGGCAAAGATTACGGCTCGGAAAAGCCACGGGCGAGGCCGCCGGGGGGGTTACGTAAGGGGCCGTGGTACCCATGGGTGCCCGCTGGCTCCTTCGGGGGTGCTGCAGGGGGTCCCCAGCACCTGAGATTCCCCCCTGGCCTCCCAGGCCGGCACCCAGGGAGGGTCTGACCTGGGGGACGTCATCGGGGCACCCGGCTGTCCCCATGGGGCTCCCTCCCTCCCCGGGCGCATCCTGATGGCCCCGAATCGATGGGGACTGAGGACCCCCCCGGGCTGCCGCCCCTCCCGCGGCCACGTGACAGCTCAGCCTTCCTCCTCCCCCTCCTCCTCCTCCCCCTCCTCCCGCCCGGTCCCTCCTCGCCCGCTGCTCCCAGCGCAGGAGCCGCCGTGTCCCCTGCAGGTCCCAGCCCCGGGACGCGCCAGTCGCTGCCCCCCGCTGCGGGGCTGGTTATTTTCGGGCCTGTGGCCGTTTCCCCCGTTATTTGCCCCATCTCCCACCTGGTCGTGTCCCCGTGCGCCCTCCCCGCCCTCCCCCGGCTCGTCTCCCCCGCCCCGGGCGTCTCGCTGCCACCGGCCACCCGGGGACATTGCGTCCCCACTGTCCCGGCAGAGACAAAGCCCCTTCTGAGCCGCTAATGAACTTGGCGCTAACGAAGGGGTCTAATTAACCCCCCGGCGGCACAGACGGGGCGCACAAGGGGGACACCCGGAGCAGAGTCCCTCGTCCCCACCGTCCCCCCGCTCTGGTGGCCCTCGGTCCCACCTGCCCGGCCCTGAGGGCGGGTCTCGGGGGAGGTGTCACCCCCCTTGTCCCCTGCTGTCCCCCGCTCCGTGGGGGGAGGGGACGCAGGCGGGTGGGAGGGGGACACCGCAGTGGCCGCGTCCCCCGCGCGGGCCGGACCCCCCCGCCTGGCGCCGGGGCCGCCTAAAACTCCCCCCGCCCGCCGCGCCCGATGGGCCACTCGGCCGGCGGCGGCTGGGGACCCATCGCGGCCCCCGCGGC
>JAWLRI010000933.1:2216541-2235571 GCA_034781795.1 Crypturellus tataupa | reverse complement strand
AGGCGGGTCATTGGCTAGCCGGGAGTAGGAGGCGGTTTCCGGGGGCGGGGATATTATATTAGGGGCGGACAAAGGCGGCGGCGAGGCCGTTCCTGCAGCCCCCGCGACGCTCCGCGGCCGCCGCAGCCCTCCCCGGCGCTGCTCAAGGTGCCCGGGGCGACGCGCGGCGTTCGAGGCCGATAACATCAGCAGGGAGCGCGCGCCGCGGCCCGGGGCGAGGAACACGGCGCCGCGGCCGCTCTCCGTGCCTGGCTGCCCACGGTGAATAGAGCAGGAACGCGGGATAAGGTGGCCGGGCCCCCCCGCTCGAGGCGCTTTCGTGCGTCTTCGGAAGCAGCATTGCGGGGAAAACGTTGGAAAGCTTCTTCCTGCGTTGCAGCGCGAATCCGAGTGACTCGTGCGCAGCCCGGCGGGGTGTTTTTGGCTCCTCGAGCTCGGGCGACGCGGTTTGCATCAGGAATTGGAGTCGAGGGGAGCGTCCCCAAGGTCAGGGCCGCCCCGGGCGCCTTTTTGTGCCCTGCGGAAGAGCCTCCGCTCACAGCGACGGCGTGGAGCAGCCCCGTGTCCGGCACCGCGGGATGCGCTTCCCTGCGGATCAAAGCCTGTCCCAGCCCTGGAGTGGCTCCGGGTGCAGCTGGGGGACGCAGCGGTGTCCTCGGAAGAGGTTCCGGCGCTCCTTGCTGCGCCGGGGTCACCCGGAGCGATCCCGCCGGCTACGTCACCATCCCGCCGTGGGGAATCCGCGCCGTGTTTGTTTCCCTTCTTGTCGCTGACTCGGTTAGGGTGAAGAAGTGAAGCAGCAGGAGGTAAGAGATTAAGAGCTTAACGTGCTCAATGCCGGGTTACATCGAGCCGAAGCAGCCGAGGGGAATGGAGCTGTAGAAGCACCGAGGTTTCCGTCCCTCGTAGGGGTGAATTTGGGTTTGTTTAATTGGGAAGGGCTCAAGGGCAGGCTGTGCCCTTGTGCATCCCCGTGTCCCATCGCCGGCACGTCTGGGCGTCTGCTGCTCCGTCTCCTGGCAGTCCTGGAGGTGCCCTTGGATTGGGAAAGCGGCCGCTGTGGCGTCAGCGGAGCCGTTAAACTCCCGGCGGAGCGGGATGCGACGTGACCTGGAGGCCAGCGGGGCTTTGCGCGTCCCTGGCTGTCACCTCACCCCGGCCACCCGTCCCTTGTCGCGTGGCACCGCCGGCCCGTGGGATCGGGTGTCAGCGTGAGCGTGCGATGTCCCTGCCGTGTCCTGGTGCCGGTCCCCTGCCGTGTCCTGGTGCCGGTCCCCTGATGTCCTTTGCTGCGGCAGCCGGACGTGCTCCCGCTCCACAGGCAGATCCGCTCATTCCCACGGAAGGGGCTGGCTGTGCCCTCGGGATGCGAGCTCGGCAGGCGCCCCGCTGCCGGCGCCGAAGCATTGCGGACGCCCCTGCCGTGGCTTCGCTGCGGAGCCGGCAGGGAACAGCCCCGAAGGGCAGGGAATGGCCGCTGGGATGACCCCCATTCCCTGGGAATGGGGTCTGCATCCCCCTCTCGCTCCCCTTCTCCAAGCATCGTCTCCGCCGCCGCAGTTGGAGCTCGCGGGTTCTGACCTTGCTGCAGCCGCCTCTTTCCATGTCCCTTCCCGGCACGGGGCTGCCCCCTTTCTCCTGATCCCGAGGGGGATCCGTCTCCTCCGTAGCTCCCTCAGGAGGACACCGTTGTCCGTGTTTGTTCTGACCGAGTTGCCAGAGCCGCTCATTTTTCCCTCTTTTTCTGTTATTTCACCCCTCAAACGGGTTTGTAAATCCTGGCTGCTGATCCCGCCGGGTTCCTTAGCTGACCGGCACCTCCTTACCCAAATCTTCTGCATTAGTTTGGATTCCTCTCCCTCTTCTCATCTCCCTGCAGTTTTTCCTTCCCATAATGAGCTGCTGGGATGTTGCTAAGGGATCGTCCTGCTGTTTGTACCCAGCCTGGGCTAAATCTGCCCTTTTTAGGGGGGAAAAAGGGCTGTAGTAAGTGAAGGCATCGCTGTGGCTGGACCAGCGGCTCAAGCCTGTACCCCTAACCCGTGGCGAATGCGAGTCCCAAGGGTGTTTCACTCTAAGGTGATTTCCAGGCCGTTCGTTAGAGGTGCTTTGCTAAATGGATCCTAATTATTGCTGTTTTAAGTTGCTCCTCACTAGGAGGAAGAAGCTTAGGGGGTTCGGACCGTAAACGAGCAGTCTTCCAAATACTGTGCAAAGGGGTTTAGCATCTCCTCCTCCTGCGGCTGTGGGAGGCAGGCTGGGTTTTCGCTCCAATGTCTGGTCTTTGGAGCTAGGAAAGGAGTTGGATGTTGGTTCCCCGTAGCCTTCGGAAGCGGCTCTTGTCCCGTTGGGATGGTGCCACCTGAACAGAGCTGCTTCTCCACTTGCCCCGTTCCAGTCCGGACCTTTGGATCTCTTGGTGGGAACCTCCTTCCCCTGGAAGCTGCCAGATCCGGAGCTGGTGGCTGAGGAGCAGTGTTTTCCTTAGGCCTTTCCCAAAACGTGGGGTTGCCCTGTGCCAGGGCCCAGCCTCCAGCCCCGCTTTCCTTGGGATCCTGGCACTTTTCACCGTGCTGCTTTTCCAGCCTGCGCCAGTGTTGGATTCCTGTGCTCCCGGCTCAAGGCTGTGCTTGGAGGTGAGGGATTATTTTTGGCTCTGGAAATCCACCGGGCTGGGTGAGTTTGGCAGGTGATCCCGTCCACATTGCTCCAAGGGGACAGCGAGGGGATTGTCCCGGTGCTGGAGCAAGGAGAAGCGTGGGACTCGCTGAGGAGACCTGCTCGCGCCCGGACGTGTCCTCGTCCGGAGCTCCCTGTGAGTGACATTCCTGGCGTTTGCAGGCGCCTCGTGGTGTTTCCCGCTTCCCGAGGGACTCTGACCCACGGCTGAGGGGCAGCTCGGGGTGGCGCTGGAGGTGGCGGTGCCAGAGCGGGTTCCTGGCGCCATGTGGACCTTGTGCCGAAGCTTCTGCATCTCGGATCCCCCTTCATCAGGGAATGGGATCAGTGACCTGGGTGCAGTGCAGGAAGCCCAGAGGATCCTCCTGGTTTGAAGGACCATTATGGACCATCTCTGCGAGCTGCTCCGAGCCGCCTCTCTCCAAGCCCCCTGCAGTATCCCAACATCTCGGTCTCATAATTTGGGTCACCTCGACCATTTCCCCCTGATTTCACCCCTTTTTGCACCGTCCTCCTTCAACCTTGGGCTGCCCCTGGTCCCGGCGCGATGCCGTTGCCCCTGGGCAGGGCAGAACCCTGGGGCTCCGGGGCATCTCGGCAGACGCTCCGAGCACAGAGCTGCCTTTGGGGGGGCAGTTTGGAGCAGCCCTGGAGGCTGGGACCGCCCTTGGGAATGGGATCCGCGGAGGCAGGGGCTATAGAGGCTCTTTGGGAGGCCGCCCCGCTTGCCCGGGTGCGTTGGGCTGCCGCAACTGTGAATTTTAATTGCACTTGAGGATCAATACGGTGGCCTTGGTAACGAGCTCACTGCTGCTGCAGAATCTGTTTACTCCAGGTTGGTGGCAGCCAAAGAACTTAGGTGGCCGGGGACATGATGTTCCTGCCGGTCAAACAGGCTGCATTGTAATTCGGGCGAGGATCCCGCGGGCCTCGCGCTCCGCGTCCCTTGGGCTGCCTCTTGTTCCCGGCAAAGGAACCGCTGGATTCGGAGGCAGCGATTCGGCTCCTAGTTCGTTCCTTCGGCAGCGATTCGGATCCTAGTTGGTTCTTTCCAGGCTTTGTGGTTTGGAGGAGGCTTTGTGGTTTAGGAGCTGGGAAAGGAGATTCCTTGGAGCTTTTCCTTGCTGAGATCCACTTTGTTTTCTCCTTCCAAGCAGCCTGGGTTGATGATGGAGCGGATATGTGGAGCCCTGGATATTGCACCGTCTTTTTTCTGGCGCCATGGGGAGAGGCTTAGTCCAACCTGGGCATGTTTTGGGTCAACAGCATCTGCCTGATCCCTGTTGACCTTGGGCATTCCCAAAGACATTCCCAAAGCCGAAATAAGTAGTGCTTGTTGGTGCATAAGTGGGTAAGGTCTGTGCTTTGCGCCTCGACACGCAGTGCGGGACATCGTATGTGCTCCTGTGGCATGGACCCATTCCCAGTGGATTCCCACTGGATTCCCAGCAATTCCAGCTATCACATTCCCCCCGTTCTCGGTTTGCTGCAGGCGATCGCCTGGCACCTCCCTGCGCACTCTGGGGACCCTGCTGTCCCCAAGCCCCTTGTGGCCGGCTCTGATGAGCGAGCAGCCCATTCCAGCCCGTCCGGCCTGCCCTGCTTCCAGCCCCCTTATCCATCCTCCTTCATATCCACAACATCCCGAGCCTGGCTGGCCAGGGCATGTACGTGAGCTAATTAGCCGACCCAGCAAGTTGAGCTAATTGCTTTTTGCATCGTGTGCCGCTGCGGTCCCGTGCCGGAGACTGGCTCGGTCGGCACCGTCGGGATTAATTCCCGGATAGAGCCGGTCGCTCGCTGCTTTTAAGGATTCTGGGTGTCCAACTCTTGCCCGCTCCCTTTATGCACGCGATATCCCTACGGAGAGAGCGCGGCACCATCCTCGAAGGCTCCCGAGTCCAAGGACCGGCTGCATTATCTCCCGCCGGAGCGCTTTCCCTGCACCTTCGACCTCCAGGTGTTTATAAGGCTGTAATTATTCCCGGTTACTTTTTAACAGTCGGCCACTTAAAATCGCATTTATTTTATTTAATGCGGCCTTCTGTTTATTTTTCCCTTCGCCAGCGTTTCCAGCGATTTCCCACGATGACTGAAACTGGGCGGCTGCTTCCAGCCCTTCAACCTTTGGAACGGGCCCGTTTTGTTCCTGTTGAGCGTCGAGATTCACCCGAAAAATCCCCAATTCCCGTCTCGTATGCACGGAAACTTGTTTTTTTCTTCCAGTGCTTTAGCCAAGCAGCCCTTTGTGAGCGGGGGCTGGTACGAGGGCTCGGCTGCTTCGCTTTGCCAGGCCCTTGGCGCTCTTTATTTCCTTGTGGGAACGGCAGGAAGGTGTCCGAGCCCGGGCCTGGCAGCCGGCCGCGGTTCCCACGCGGGGCCTCGCAGGCCGTGGGGACGGGTCCCCGCCGTTCCGGGTGGCGGGAAGCGAGCCCAGTTTGGAGTGGAGGTTTCTATGGAAGCAGCGCTGGATTTGCCCTGTCGGCATCGCAGCGGTAGCTCCCGGACGGCCCTTCCCGGCCATGCTGTCCCTGTGCACGGATGTGGCAGTCCGGACACTGTCCCCGTTCTGTCTTCCAAGGTGCCGGGCGTGGAGCCCCGGCCTCGCCAGGGGAGGCTGTTGGAGCCTCCTCTGGGAATGGCTCTTTCCTCCCACCTGGGACACTGGGATCCCCCCTGGAGCCGGTGGCTGCAGAACAGCCCCGTCCCCTCCGCAGTGCCGTAGCCCAAGCAAACCCGCCGCTCCGATCCTCTTCCCGGCCGGATGAGCAGCATCCCGCTGCTCCGTGATTTATTCCTGGAGAGGCCTCATCCCCCCCGGTGCTTTTGCCTTCCCCGGTGACCGTGTTGGTTGGATGCAATGAGCCGCTTTGGGAAAGAAACGAGCGAAGGCAAAATGGTCCTTTAGGAAGACCCAAATGTCCCAGCCTGGCAGGACCCCGGAGGGAAACGGGTGCTCGTCCCAGGCGGAGGCTGTGCTGGGAAAACGGCCGTTCCGCAAACACGGAATCGCTGCTGCTCGCCTCCGCGTTGGGAGCTGCCGTCTCCAGACCCACAAGAAGGAATCCCAGTAAGAAGCGGCCGCTGGAAGCGGCTCCGGGAGGCTCCTAAAGAGGATGAACGCCGGTTTAATTGGACAAAGCGCTTCTCCGGCGAGCTCGGTCACGCTACGAACGACGGCTCAACGGGCAGGTCACGCGAGGGCAGAGGGGACCCCGAGGCTCTTTGGAAAGTTTTCCTTGGCAAGAGGAGATTCAACGGAGGGAACTGGCTGCTCCGAGAAGCTCTGGGCTCTGCCGCTGCCTCTGCAGTCGCAGGAAGCTCTCGGGACCCTCCATCCTTGCGGGTTTCCATCCGGCGTCGCGGATCTCTTGTGGCATCGGCACCAGAACCTGCTCTGCCCTTAGGTTGTTGTTTCTCTCCCTGGCGACTGCTCCGTGTCCCGCGGATGCTGACAGTGACTTGAGGAGCTGCAGGGTTTTCCGACGCTTCCCTGCTCCTTCCTGCAGTGTTTTCCGACGCTTCCCTGCTCCTTCCCCGTCTCTCTGTGTCCTCAGCGGGGCTCGCAGAGCACCGGGGTGGCAGAGCCGCAGTCACGGGGCAGCCGCAGACCGTACCCAGCCCGCGGCCGGCTCTGTTTGCCCTCGCTGTGTCGTAATAATTAAACAAACTGTTTGCTGTGGGTGCTGCGGCGCTGCCTCGGGGACAGCCAGCTCCGTCTGCCCACGCCGGGACCGGTGCCTCCAAACACCGGGAGAAGCCGGTTGCCCAAGTGGCCTCTTGGCTCCAAGGAGGCTTTGGGAAGCACCGAGCTGCACGGCGGCCACTTTTCACCTTGGAAGGGCTTGGAAAAGGGGGGTCCCCATTTCTTTTGCACCTCTTCTGGGGTGTAATGCTGTGTTGGAGAGCGGGGGTTCTTCCCAGCGCTGCCCGCTTGGCCCCGGGATCCCAACGGGCTCCGCAGCGCAGCCAGTGCCGCGGTGCCGATGGCCAGAGGAGCCTGGGGTGAAAACTCAGCGCCGTGTTGGGTTTTCTGAGAACTAATTGCTGGGCTGAAAAAATATTTTCCTTGCTCTTCCCCAACGGGCTCCACCCAATTGGAAAAGCCATTTCCAGCAGGACGATGTTTGCAATCCGATAAGCGACTGCGCTGGAGCCGCAACGGAGCCGTCCCGGAAAGGGGGCCGCGCTCGTCCCTCTCGCCCCAGCCCTGTTTCTCCTGGGGCTTTGCCGGCCCCGATTCCCCTGGCGTGCGGAGGGATTACGGGATTTTCCCTCCCCGGGATGCGGCGAGGTGGCGCTGGCCGGGGCTCGCGCCTGCCTCCTCGTCCCCGCTGCTGCCGCCGTGTTAATTCGCCGCGTTCGGAGGGGCTCTGACACGCGCGTCGTCCCGGCTGTGGGGAAGCCGCTTGCAACATTTGATGATAATTTTAGCCGGGGCAGATTTTGCTAAGCTGCCCGGTTCGGATGAGCTCTGGTAAAGCCACGGCGGGGATTACCGTGGTTAATTGAGCACTTGATGTCTTTAGCAGTGATTTTTTTTTAAAATATTTTTTTTCTTTCCCCTCCTGCTGGATTCAGATCCCCCTTTTCAGAACTGCTGGTTTCTCCCCAAAAGGGGATTGTGCCCAGCTGGGTGCTGCAGCCGATGCTGCCAGGAGGGAGCAGCATCCCAGGAGATGGTCGGGATGCTGGGGGACCACGGCAGCCCTTCGTCCCCACCATCTCCTCCTCGTCACGTCCTGGACAAGATTTTTCCCCAAGAAGCCATTCAAGCGGTTGCAAAGAGCCCTCACTCTGATGTCCTGGCTGAAATAGGGATGAGAAAGCACCTGCGACCGGAGCAGCGAAGCCCTCGTGGCCTTTCCTCCTGGCTTCACCTCTTCCCTGGAAACCTTTCCCTGAAATGGAGAAAATTCCTCAGCTAACCCTTGAAGCTGTTTCAAAGCCAAGAGCTGCTTTACAGGGCGTGTTTACACCCTCTGCTTCGAGGAGTCGCCGGAGGGAGAGGTTTGGAGCGAAGGGCTGGAGATATTGCTGATGTTGCTGGTAGGTTCCTCCCCTCTGGAAATACCTATGGACAACATGCCGGGTGACACGGGGCTTCCTCGGGCTGTGCCGAGGAGATCGGTCTAAGAAGGGACCTCGAACGGCTGGGTCGCCCCTTGCTTAGGGAGCTGGTGCGTCCTGTCCTCGCTGCTGCTCTTGTCCTTCGGGGCTGGTTGACCTGGTGGGTTCCCCCTGCACGAACCAACCCACGGGAGCTGCAAGTGCAAAGCCTGCGAGCTCCGCGCAACGTCCCCTTCCTTCCCCGGAGACGCATTGCACAAATCTGGATCAAGATCACGTGGCATCTGCTGGGAAGGCTGCTCCGGGGGGCACCGTCCGGGCGATAACGTATCTGACGCGGAGGAGCTGCTGAAATCCTCCCTAGGGCAGCACCCGCCTGGAAATACGGGCTTCTTGCCCAGCTTTGGTGATCGACCAGAGCCGGTGCCAGCAGATCGGGGCTCCTGGTCCCTTTGAGCCGTGGTGAGGTGACGAGCTGCTGGTTTTGGGGTGCAGCTGGGGAGATTGGGGATTTTTAGGCTTTTCTGGATGTAGGGGCTTGGTGCTGGGTTGTCCTCCTCCTGTCCGGCCTCTTGGAGGCGATGCTGGATGTCTGTGCACCCTATGCACGTCCTGATGGTTAGGACTTACCCTAGGGATTTTGCATCCCCGTTTCCCATCCTGGAAAACATTTCCATCGACGGAGGGTGGAGGGCAAATCCCAACGCTGTTTATTGACCCTTTGGCTGGGTTTCTCCAGGAGTCCTGGCTCCGTTTTATGATGCAGATAACCCTGATGGTGCCACAGCCATCCTGAGCTCGAACTTTGAAGTTCATGGATCGTCTCAAGGAAATAATTCCATTCTTTTCCCCCTTGAAGGCTGTATCCCACATGAAAGCTCTCGGGGAGCTTTTGGGATTGTCCCGACATGGCAAACCCATCCTCAAGGCCACTGAGGCTTCTCTCTTTCCATCATCCCGACGGCTCCAGGACGCTTCCCGAGGTCTCCTGGGTCCGTGGGGATGCTTTGGTAATCCTGCTCCCTCCAATGACATTTTTATCCCATTTAAGTGGCAAAATTAAATCCCGAGAGGCCACGATCAGAGGGAAGGGACCGCATGGGGCCAGCTGCCAGGGTGAGGGTCTCCATATGGTGACATTATGGGCACGGGTGGCCGGCTCTTTTCCCATTGACTACTCCACATGGGATGTTTCCAATAGTGGAGGAATTTGAGGCTTTTTTTCCCCTTCTTTCAGCCCAGGGCACTTGAATTTGCAGTGATGCTGGTAGGTGCCGGAGCCTGGAGTTGCCTCTGGCTGGGTGAGGAAGGAGGGTGGCGGGTTTAGAGCTTCTCTTACAAAGGAAACATCTGTAACGCAGAGGACACTGGAAGTCAATGCAATGTCAACCGCTTTTTGTTGAAATGTTCCCTCTTGCCTCCTCTCTGGTGTTTTTCCCCTCTGCTTTTGGTGTTGTTTTTGGAAGGAGGCGCCGTGTTTTGTAGCCTGCGGGATGCCCTGCTCCCGGGGAAGGAAGAGTTTCTGCTGGGACCACCCCAGCTCGCCTGCTGCTGCGCTTTTTTGGGGGAAAAAAAAGTGAATTTGGAGCTGTTGGTGCTGGGCGTGTTGGACTGTGCTCTGAATAACCTGGGTGTCTGCCTGCGTGTGGCTTGTCTGGAGGCTCGCGTGGGTTTTGTGCTGTGGAAGTGGGGCAGTTTCCTTGGCAGGACGCTCGAGCAGACAGCTTGGGCTAAAGGGATGTTTCAAGGCTTTCTTGGGTGTTTTTTTTTTTTAATCTCAGGTGTTGGGAGGGATCTCAGATCTGCCGTAACCTTCTGAAATGGTCGGGCGGAGGAGAGGACCCGCTCTGGGGCTCCTGTAGCCACAGCCCCATTCCTTGCTAGTTTTGGTGATGCATTTCTATAACTGCAGCAATCCAGATGGACCGAAGGGAGCCGTGGGCCGGAATAGCCTGGAGAGATGCCCTGCCCTAAGGAGCGCCTGCTGATTTAACCATTTGCTTCTGCGTCTGCTTTTCAGCAAATCCAGTTTGCGGATGACATGCAGGAATTCACCAAGTTCCCGACCAAGACTGGCCGTCGCTCCCTGTCCCGCTCCATCTCACAGTCTTCCACCGACAGCTACAGCTCTGGTAGGTGCCAGGCGACTTGCCCTCTGCCTGATCATCTCCTAAAACATCCTTTCACCGGATGCTGAGCACTGGATTTTGCAGAAATTTGGGCTAAGGCAGGGCTGTCCCTATGCAGTGTCCCCTATGCCCCAAATAGATCTCACCTAGCAGTGAAATTGTTTGCCCTCAGCACAAGAAAATCCCTTCACTCCAGCACTTTTTGGGGAAGCAGGAGTGAACTTGATTGCTTCTGCTCTGACTAGTGGCTCCAGCAAAGCAAGGCTGGGTTGGGTTTTAATTTACCTGCCTTCCTTTCAGGAAGGTTTGTTAATCAGCCTTGTTTGCTCTCGTAGTTAAACTTCAATGTAAGTTAACTTGGTAATTCTAGAGGTAACCTGAGTGCAAGATTTGTTCTGGGCATTGCCTTTCCTTATGAGATCCGTAGCCTTGGACATTATCACGAAAGCCTGGAAGTGAAATGGGACGTAAATCCAGCTGCGCGGTAGGAAGTTTGCACAGAAATCCTGGGATAACACGCGTCTCTCTCCTGGCTTAGCTGCCTCCTACACGGACAGCTCTGATGATGAGGTGTCCCCCCGGGAGAAGCAGCAAACCAACTCCAAGGGCAGCAGCAATTTCTGCGTGAAGAACATCAAGCAGGCAGAGTTCGGGCGCCGGGAGATCGAGATCGCCGAGCAAGGTGAGGATGGAGCCGGGGGCTGGACCTCTCGAGATAGGGAATGGAGCCAAGGCATTTCCCGAAACTCCTGCTATGGCCTCGGCTGCCTCGACTCCCTCCTCTCCGCCCTCTGAATCGGCAGATTCTGTGGGGAAGGGCTAGATGTGACAACAAACATTAATGATGTGTTGCATCCACTCTCCTAGTGCCAGCAAGGCTTAATGTTCTGCTGGGTTTGGAGAGGAAACCCTCAATGGGCAAAGCTCTTGCAGCGCCTTCAGAGACACTAAAACCGACGGTCTCAACCCCTTCCCTTGGGGCCTGCGGGAAGCCGAGTTGCAATTTTAGTGGGGCTGGTTGGGTAACTTTGCTTTCAGGCTCCTTTTAGACGTGTGTTACCAAAGCTGTGGAAGGGGGAGACATTGCAGGCGAGTTCAGAGCAGCTCTTGATCCGTGGCAGCACCGTTCCCAGCTTCTTTAGGTGCCTGCTTCTCACTGATGCAATTGTGCTGCAGGGCCGGTGACCTTCGTTAGCTGGGACACATCAAATACCTTCCTTGGGCAAAAATGTGCCCCAGACCTGTCTCCTTACGTGGTCACGAGGGCACTCGTGTCCTCGGGAGCTTTGTCAAAGTGATGAACGACGCTGACGCTTTGATCCCGCGGTGGACAGACCTGCCGGGCCAGGGGTGGGGAACAGAAACCTTGGGGCTGGACGAGTCCCCGGACAGGGGAGCGGATCTTGCGGAGAGGAGTCCCTCCAGTTTTAATCCCGTCATTAAAACCCTTCTGTTCCTTTTGCAGACATGTCTGCTCTGATTTCACTCAGGAAACGAGCTCAAGGGGAGAAGCCTTTGGCTGGAGCTAAAATCGTGGGCTGCACGCACATCACAGCGCAGACTGCGGTGAGTGGCTGCCCCTCTGGGGCAGGAGCGAGCAGCTCTTCCCCAGGGAACAGAGTCTCTGAGCTCCCTCCTAAGCGTGTGGAATAAAAGCAGCTTCCCTGGTTTTGCAAAAACCCCTTGGAGAGGCTCTGCCGCCCGCATTTTCTAGGAACTGGAGTGTCCTAGAGCCCCTTGCCGACCTGTTGGCGTCTGCTTGCAGGTGCTGATCGAGACGCTGTGCGCGCTCGGGGCGCAGTGCCGCTGGTCCGCATGCAACATCTATTCCACCCAAAACGAAGTGGCAGCTGCCTTGGCAGAGGCCGGTGAGTCTGACAGCGCCTCGGGGAAGCGATGCTCCTTCCCGAGCCCCTTCCCTGGCTCCGTAGGCTTGTCCTTGCTCCTTTTTAATCCTCTCCAGAAGGTCCAGATCCCTTTGGGGGTGGTTTGCAGCTGCTCTGGAAGCAATGAGGTCTGAAATGAGCCTTAGCAGCTCGGCGCAGGGCAGGGTTTGTGTCCGTGCTGCAGCTCCACAAGAGTCCGGGTTGTTGCAGGTTTAACTTTTGTCCTGGCAAATGCAAATGAGATGCTAGAGGAAATAATCCTTGTTTATTTTTGCTGCAAGGAGCAGGCTGGATACCAGAATCCAGAGCTGCTGCCGTGGTGGTTTCCAAGAATGGGCTGAACGTTCAGGGAGGGGTAAGCAGGTCTGGTCCTGCTGTGGGCTGGGATTTCTGGATGGCCTCTTAGCCCCCTGCTTGGCAGCTTTCCTGGGCTGGCCCGGTACCACGCACTTCTCCAGCCCTTCCGTGGAAATGTTTCTGCTGATAGCGGTGATGGAAGGACCAGGAGGAGCCGTTGCGCAAGGCTGGGCGGCAGGTTCTGCTCAGCGCTTTGCTGGGCTCCTCCGACTCCTCCAGGCTCAGCAGACGCTCAGGATGCCCTTCTTTTCCTTCTAGGCGTTGCCGTGTTTGCCTGGAAGGGGGAATCGGAGGACGACTTCTGGTGGTGCATCGACCGCTGCGTTAACGTGGATGGCTGGCAGGCCAACATGGTACGAGTCTTCTTCTAGCTCTTCCTCCATGGAGCAGTCACCCGTGGGCTCCTCGTCCTTTTGTGGGCACTGCCCGGCTCCTTGGGGCCCTTGGACGCTGCGCTGGCTCCTGGTGGCATTGCAGAGCCACTACGAAAGGCAGCAGTCCAAGGCGACACAGCCCAATGGCACGGGAGCATCTCCTGCCAGAGATGTTCTCCATCTCTTTCCCCCTTTCCACCCTCAGCAAGCCCTTTGCTCTTCCTTGCCCCTTAGATTCTGGATGACGGTGGGGACCTGACCCATTGGGTTTATAAGAAATACCCCAATGTGTTCAAGAAGATCCGAGGAATCGTGGAGGAAAGCGTGACGGGCGTGCACAGGTAGGAGGTTTGGGAAGGCTGCGTCTCGAGGCTGTCCCACAGAGACAAATCATCTCTCTTGCTGTTGCCCCTGTTTTGTTGCTGCGCTGTGCTCCAGATCTCCTTAGTCCAGGTCTCCTTGTGCTCCAGGTCTCTGCTTGGGAGACTGTGCCCTGTGTGGCCACCCCTGGAGAGCCTTGGTGTCTAATGACAGCATTAAGGAGGAATAACTCAGCCCGATTTTGGCTTTGAGGGATGTGTTTGTGCATGGGACGGAGTTAAGGTTCTCGGGAGGATGAACTGGGTCTTGCCCAGGCTGCAGGGAGCGCGTGGGTTACCCTGCTCTCGCCTCTCTGACCTGCCTCTGTCCTCCCGCAGGCTGTACCAGCTCTCCAAGGCCGGCAAGCTGTGTGTCCCAGCCATGAACGTGAACGACTCCGTCACCAAACAGAAGTTTGACAACCTGTACTGCTGCCGGGAGTCCATCCTGGATGGGTGAGTCCGGTTCTTCTCCCCGTCCCTTTTAACTCCCCCGTGGTGGATGTGGCTCCCCGCTGCTTTGCCCTTGCCGGCTGCTTGCAGGACCCGGTGCCAGGGCCTCTTGCTGCCCTGGGCTGGCAGCCGCGTGCGCCTGACTAATGCCGACGCAGGTCTCTCTCTGTCCCTCAGCCTGAAGAGGACCACGGACGTGATGTTTGGAGGGAAGCAAGTGGTGGTGTGTGGTTACGGGGAGGTGAGTTGCATACGCTCCAGCTGGCAGGGCTGTGGGTCAGCGCCCCCCGAGCCATCCGTCCCCCGGGGCTGCGTGAGGGCCACTCGCCCCGGCTTGAGGAGCTCCGACCTCGTGAGCAGTTGCCAAGGAAATCTTGCTAAAGCCTCCTGGGAAGCTGGAGAGCAAGCGCCTGCTTTCCCAGCCTGCCCACGGATTCACTGGGCTGCGGATGCACCGGTTGCTGGGAACGCTGGCCTGAATTCTCAGTACCCACGGGTGCTCCCATCTGGTGTTCCTGGACCAAGTTCAGCAGCCAGCCTGGCCGTCACCGAGCCTGCAAAGGAGGAGGTGGCAGGACAGGCTGGAGCTTCCTGGTGGATAACGCTCTGGTTGGAGGGGAAATCGCGTGAACTTGCAAACGATTCCGTCCCGGGAGAGCTCGGAGCCGGGAGCTGGCACCTTCTCCATCTGTGCGCCGTCTGCGGGGGTGTTTATCTTCCCGCGCCGCGACGGCCCTGGCAGTAGCTGCGCGTGCTCTTCCCGGCAGGAACGTGCTTGCTAATTTATTTAGACACCAGTGGAGCCCGACGCCGCTCGAGCGGGAGGCTGCGCTGGCGCTCGCCCAGCGCTTTGGGGCTGCCGCGCGGCTGTGCAGCTGCGCGATGTGCCGGGATTTGTAGTGCTGGGGACTTGCCCGGAATTTTACCCGGTTTCTTCAAACCCAGGGAGCCTTTCTACCCTCACTGGTTTTCCCGTTTGGATGTGGATTGGAGGCCAGGGTTGCCCAGCGTAGCTCTTTGCAGCCGATTTGAGCTTGAAACTGGGTGATAGACAAGCCAGATGTACAGGCTGCTCCCTGGCAGGGGGCAGAGCGCTGGGATTAGCATCTCGCAGGTTGTTTTGGGGACAGTGGGGCTGCTGTAGCGCTTGTTGTGTCCTTCCAGCTGCTTCATGCTGTCACCTTGTCTTGGCAGGTCGGCAAGGGCTGCTGTGCCGCTCTGAAAGCCTTGGGAGCGATAGTCTACGTCACGGAGATTGACCCCATCTGCGCTCTCCAGGCCTGGTGAGAGACGTTACCTGCTGCTTATGAGCAGCTCTTCCTTTGCCCCCTGCTCTGCCTTTCTGAAACCCTGATGGAGGCTGGAGTGAAGCCAGGAGACTCCTCAAAGACCCCTGGGGAGGCTTGAGGCGGCTTCCAGGGCTGGCTGGGCTGGGATACAAGGCGGCTGGCGTTGGAACTGACTTGGGAAGACAGCTCGAGGGCCCATGCAGGGCTGGTTGAGTGCTCAACACATCCCTTGGCCCCTGCAACATTTCTAAGAGCAAATGTGACACCTGAACCTTTGCACAGCCCTTCCGCTTGCATCTGGTGTCCCTGGGGGTGTGCACGGACAGTCTGGCTGCTGTTGGGAGCAGTTCGGAGCAACCAGGGAGCCGCCTGGCCTGGAGAATGGGTTCTCCTCGTGATCTCTGTCCCCCTTTTCCTCCAGCATGGATGGATTCCGGGTGGTAAAGCTGAGCGAAGTCATCCGCCAGGTGGACGTGGTCATCACCTGCACAGGTACGTGTGGAGCGGGACCATCGCAGCTGGCCATGACGGAGCACTCGTTCCCAGGATGCCTGGAGACAGGATCCTCGGGAGACGTCGGGAGTAGAGGGTGGCTCGCTGCCACGTGCTGCTGATTTTACACGAATCCTCTGCTCTTGGACCACAGCCCTCCCTAGCACCTGACGGGGGACTTCATAGCCAAATGTTCCCAAATGTGTATTGTAAAAATGTATTTTGGGTCTCTTGGGGACTGATGAATTCATGGAACCAAAGATGAGCTTTTTATGTGTGTCCCACTGTGGTGACAGCCAGGAGGGCTCTTGTCCTGGTTGAGATTCACCAAGAGCTGGAAAGCAGAAATTAACGGGTTTTTATCTCCTCTGCCCTGGATTCATTTGTGCCCTACCTGCCTGCAGGAAACAAGAACGTCGTGACCAGGGAACACCTGGATCGGATGAAAAACAGCTGCATCGTGTGCAACATGGGCCACTCCAACACCGAGATCGACGTGGTGAGCCTGCCCGCGGCCTCTGCCCGCGACCACTGCCGCCCACTCCGTCCTGCTGCTCCCAAACGCATCCGAGCGCTTCCAGTGCCCGCCCGGGCTCGCATCCTTCCGTAATAACTCGGCCCTTTCCCCTTTCTCCCGCAGACCAGCCTGCGGACCCCGGAGCTGACCTGGGAGCGCGTCCGCTCCCAAGTGGACCATGTCATCTGGCCCGACGGGAAGAGGGTGGTGCTGCTGGCCGAGGTGTGTTGGGGCCTGTGCCCTGGTGTGTTGGGAAGGCGGGACGTGGGATTTTCTCCTTTCTTGGGGTAAAGGAAGCACCGTGACCACCTCCTTGCCCTTCAGAGCCAGGAGCCGTGTGCATCCATCCGCACAGCGCCGTCTGCACCTGGCTTTGACATTCGTGGTCCTTGAGTCCCTGGGCTCTAGTTGCTCTCTGCCCTAACAGGGACTTGGTTCGGTTTGTCGCTGCGTCGAGGACAAGCCGAGCTCTCGGCAAACTCTCCTGCTTTCTCCTAGGGACGTCTCCTCAACCTGAGCTGCTCCACGGTCCCCACGTTTGTCCTGTCCATCACAGCCACCACTCAGGTCGGGACGCTGCAGAGCCGGGCTGGTGCTCTGGGGCCTCGCATGACCTTTGCATGCGGGGATGGTTGGGAAAAGCTTGGGATGTGCCGTGGGATGGGCGCTTGGGATCCCGCTGGAGCAAGGGATGCTGGTGCCACTGCCTCTTGTCTGGAATGTGGATCCTTGGTTGCTGCTTCCTGGCTGGAAGGTGACTCGGAGGTCTCTGCAGTGCCATGCGCTGCCGGAGAGCTGCCCTGAGTCGGCTTCCTGACGTCTGTAGAGCAGGGCTTTGTGTTCTCAATTGCTGCATCCCCAAAACGGGCAAACCGGGGGGGCTGCGGGTTAACGGTTAAAACCCTCGTGAGTGTCCCCAGCCTCGTGGCTGGGTGGGACACGGGCTGGGAACCGCGCTGCTCGCCAGGGCTCGGCCTTTCCAAGGAAAACGATGACTAAGTGCAGCTCGGCTCCGGATCGCCCTCGCTCCCGCTGCGCACGCAGCACCGTGCCGAGGTCTGCAGGCACCCGAGGAGACCCGGCTGCCAGCCCGGAGCTGGTCGGGGAGGACACCGAGGGGGAGGAATTTGCTTTTCCCTGCGCTTAATCCCTTCAAAGTGACGGGGACTGGGTGGTGTTTCGTGCCTGGCACTTGGGGGGATGCAGATTTACTCCTGCTGCAGGAGCAGGAGAATCCGAGCTGCTTCCCATCCCTTGCGGCTCCGTCCCTGAGTGTCCCCCGTGGTCCCTGCAGGCTCTGGCTCTGATCGAGCTCTACAACGCTCCCGAGGGCCGCTACAAACAGGACGTCTACCTGCTGCCCAAGAAGATGGGTGAGTGAAGGGCACTCTGCTCGGCACCCGGCAGCGGGTTTTTCCACTGATTCGTCCTCCTTGGGGCCAGCAGTTTTGGTGATAAGGAGAAACTCAAATGTGGGCTGGACCAAACTTCCAGGGAGAGGATGGTTCAGGGAAACGAGCGTCCTTCGAGCACCTGCCGGTGGTTCAGCCTGTCGTCCTTGATGCGTCTTGGCTTTCCTCCTCATGGAAATTTCCTGGTTCTTACATAACGCCTCTCGGCGTGCGTCCAGCCCCGCGCAGCGCCGTGCCGTGGGCTGAGCAATGCGTCAGGGTTACGCAAGGGTGGAAACACGCTGCTCAGCAGAGCCTGGTTTAGCCCCCCGGCCCCGTGCGGGGTTGCAGTGGTGTCCCCTGTCCCGGGCCGGGGCAAGGGCAGCGCCCCGGCTCCCCGAACACCCTGGGGGACTCGTGGCACCGCGAGCGCCGCTGTCCTGTCCCCTTGCAGACGAGTACGTGGCCAGCCTGCACCTGCCCTCCTTTGACGCCCACCTCACGGAGCTGACGGACGATCAAGCGAAGTACCTGGGGCTCAACAAGAACGGCCCCTTCAAACCCAACTACTACAGGTCGGTGCCGGGGGCGGCGGCGCGGGGCAGCTCCGGCCCGGACGCCCCCGCTCCGTCCCCGCGGCCTCAGCGGCCCTTCCCCTCTCTTGCAGATACTGACGGACCATGTCCACGAAGGACCAGGCCGCACAAGGCAAACCTTAGAGAGATTATTTTTAAAGATCCTTTTCCTTTGTTTTCCTTTTTTTTCTGTTCTTGTTTTTAACCAACAAAGTTTCTACGTTTCTTTTATCCGTGTGATTTTAAGGCCACTTTTTGTTCCCCCCTCCGTTTCACCCTTCCCCGTGATCGCATCCCAGACAGCCTGGGATTCGCTTCCCGCTCGGATGTGGCTGAAGCCGCCGGTTCCCAGCGCTCGCTGCCAGCCAAGGGGGGTTCCTGACCCGCGGAGGGCTCCTCATTCCTGCAACGCTGCTTATTCTGTTATTGCTATTCCCGTTGTTGGGTTTTTTTGCCCTTTCCAGCCTGGTCTCGCCTCGGCCGGGCTACCCGCCGCTGCGGCGCTGCCCTTCTCCCTCCCCTTTGCGTTTCCTTCTCCGTGTGGATTCTCTGCAACTTCTAAACTGCCTTAAAGAGCCCGGCTGGAGCTGCTCGAGCGGCGCTGCGGCCGGGTGGCGCCTGCTGGCCACCTCGCGAATAGGTGACTGTCCCCAGCCTGGCGGCCGCTGGCCACGGGGGGACCTCACCGTTTCAGGGTGCTAATTCGGACGGGGGTCACTCACCCAGCATTATCCTCATCTCTTGGTTTTTTCTTTTTTTTTTTTTTTTTAACCAAACTGCACCTTAATTGAGTTAAAAACGTTTTTTTTTTCTTTGTCCGCCCTCTTTTCCCCTTTGGTTCTCAAAAGGCTCTTGGGAAGGGGGGAGCGGAGGGGCCCCGGCCGCCCTGCTCTCCCGTTGCTGTTCAGGGCTGCCGGGGGGTCCCGCGCCCCCAGGTGCCACCGCTGTCCCCAGCCCTGTCCCTGCCCCCCCCCCTTGTCCCCAAGCACTTACCCCCCGACCCCCCCTCTGTGCCGGGTCTGGGGGTGTCCAGAGCCGCGGGGTGGGGTGCGGGGGGGCGCGGGGGGCGGCAGAGGTTTATTTTGTATATGAACGATTTTTAATGGATGCAATATTAGTAGTCCTTGCAGACGAGCAATAAACCGGTAACGTCGAATTAAACTCGTAGGAAAACGGAGCTGCCTGGCGCCGCGGCTGCTTTCTTTGCCCCCATCTCCCCCCGCGCCCTGGGCGGGGTCTCCGAGCCCCCCGGCCCCTGTTTTGGGGGGCGGATCCCTCCATTGGGCCCCTCTACGGGTCCCCCTTGCTCCCCGGCCGCGGGTTCCCCGCTCCTGCCACTCCCACCATGGCGGCCCCAGCACGTCGTGACGCAGCGGCGGGATGAGAGGAGGCGCCACTCCCAGCATGGCGGCCGGCGGTGGGCGGGGCTGCGCGCCACCCCTAAGATGGCCGCCGGGGC
>JAWLRI010000933.1:2205860-2215973 GCA_034781795.1 Crypturellus tataupa | reverse complement strand
CGGAGCCGCCGCTGCCGCGGGTCCTCGTCCCGTCCCGTAGCCGCCGCCTCCCGGCGTCTCCCCCGCGCGGGGCTCGCGCTGCCCCGTGTCCCCCAGAGCTGCCCCTTCCCGCCCCGGGCACCGTCCCCGGGGACGCGGTGGGTGGTTTGGGGGTTGCCTTGGCAACAGCTGAGCCGCTGCTGGTAAAATGTCGATGCCTCAAACTGCGATTGAGCCCGGGACTCGCTGCCCGGCCAGGGCATTGGGACTGGCTTAAGGGGTGCTGCGTTCCGGCCAAAAATCCACAATTTAACTGCATTTTTGTCTTGCTTTCAGGGCTATTCGGAGTCCCCAGACCTGGAATTTGAATATGCAGATACCGATAAATGGGCAGCAGAGCTTTCCGGTAAGGAAATTGCCCTGACAGATCAAATAATTGGCCACTGATTAAAGGGGCTCCGTCAACATCAGTAAATCTTTGGTGATGTCTTTAAGCACCTCATTTTTGTTAAAAAGGATGCGATGGCACAGAATTAATTTTTTTGCCCTGTGCTGGGTGCATTTTGCATTTCCCTCGTCTTGGTTGCAACCCGGTTGGAGAAAGAGGCTGCTCCTCGGCTTCTTGGAGCAGCAGCTTTTCCTTGCAAAGGTGAATCAACCCCGGCAGCTGCATTGCTGCCGTGTGAAACAGCACCTTGTTTAGCCATGAGAGCACCTAAATTTGAGGAAAAGAAAGGACGGAAGTGACTGTTTTGGGGGTTGATGGCAGCTGGCGCTGCCTGGGGGCCGGGGTTGGCTCTGCCCAGCGGTTTCCCTGCCGTGTCCGCGAGCGCGTCGGGAGGAGCCCAACCGGTTTCTCCGCGCTTCCTTGGCAGAGCTCTACAGCTACACGGAAGGGCCCGAGTTCCTGCTCAACCGCAAGTGCTTTGAGGAAGACTTCAGGATCCACGGTGAGCGCTGCCTCCCGCGCCGCGGGCAGGGACGGGCTGCCCGGGATGGATGTGCGACAGCGGCAGCTGGACGGGCACCCTCCTGCAGCCCTGCCGTGCGAGGCAGGGCTGGTCCCTGCGCCCACGTCACGCGTGCCCGGGGACACCCGCAGCCTCCCGCGAGCGCCCGGTTCGGCGGGGCAGCCCCGCTTGCCCTTGCGCCGGACGCTTTGAGTGTCTGAATGACACAGGGGGGCTGTCCGTGTCCTCATCCTGGTGGCCGTGGCTTTTCAGTGCGGGACAAGAAGTGGACCGAGCTGGACAAGAACCAGCACCGCACTCACGCCATGCGGCTCCTCGACGGGCTGGAGGTGACGGCGCGCGAGAGGCGGCTGCGCGTGGCCCGCGCCATCCTCTACGTTGCCCAAGGTACCGCGCGGCGCTGCTGCTGCCTCGTGGCCTTCCCTGCCGCTCCATCCGGGCGACCAGTTGGAAACTATGGGTTTAAAATGCCTAAATTCCTCAGTGTGTGGTTGATATAACCTGTGATGATTGGAACTAAGGGAACCTCTCCTGGTCTTTCATGTTAGAAGCTTTTAACGGCACCGAGAGCCAAAAGTCTTATCGGGGATACAGCATTTGGCAGTTTTGATCCCTAATTTGGCAGTTTCGACGTGCTGTCCTGGCTCTGTTACACACAAGGGGGCAGTTCTGCCCCCTGCATCTGCTTCCTTGTTTTATGACTTGTGGATGTGGTTTCCATTCTCTCTTGCTGGCAGCCTGGGAGGGCCTGGGGATTCCTGCAGGGATCCAGCAAGGATGTTGTTACAGGCACTTTCGGGGAGTGCGGCTCCGAGGCCGACGTGCAGGCCTGGATGAGGTACAACATCTTCCTGCTGCTGGAAGTGGGGACGTTCAACGCGCTGGTGGAGCTGCTGAACATGGAGATTGAGTGAGTGCCGGGGAGACGCATTCCGAGATGGCCCCGGAGCTCTTCTCCTAGCATGGGGCTTTCCCGCTGGTGACAGCTGCTTTGTCCCCGATCTCATTCCTCGTCTATCTCTAATTTAATCCTTGCGGTACTGGAATGCCTCCCATTGTTTGGGAGTGCTCTGTAATGCAGAGTTATACACAAATTGTAACAAAATTCTTTCTGGCTGTGCTGTTTGGCAGCAAGCGCTAGTGGGTCTGGTCCTCCTCCCTCGAACTCCGTGGGAATTTGGGAATTGTTGCAGCAGCGCCTGGCCCGAGGGCTGGTGCTGCTGGGCGGGCTGCCCGTGGCAGGGTTGAAATCTCTCGAAAGCCCCCGTGTCTGAGGGCCTTTTCTCCCCTCAGTAACAGTGCAGCCTGCAGCAGCGCCGTGAGGAAACCTGCCATCTCCCTGGCCGACAGCACGGACCTGAGGTACGGAGAGGGACTCGGGACGAGGAGGCACCAACTGCTCGTCCGTGGAAGGGACGAGGGAAGCGTGGCAGGGCCAGGGGGTGTTTCTGTGCATTAACTTGCAGGTCAGCATGGACCTCGTAGGCTGTCCCATGCCAAAGCATGAGCCCGGGTGCCTTGGTGCGGGTGGTGACTGGAAGCAGCCGGTGACCCTGGCAAATCCCGGCTTCCCCCAGGGCACAGGGTGCCCGCACGGCCTCGTGTCCCACAGGAATTAGCCCGTTTCTTCGCTCTTTGCAGAGTGCTGCTGAACATCATGTACCTGATCGTGGAGACGGTCCGGCAGGAGGCCGACGGCGACAAGGCGGAGTGGAAGACCATGAGGCAGACGTTCCGCGCGGAGCTGGGTATAACGGGATGGACGTTCCCGGGGAGCCAGGAGCCAGCAGTGGCAGCTGGATCTGGGCTTCGGTTATCGGGAGCCGGTGGCATCAGGTTGGCTCCTGCTGGGACTGTCAGCAGGGGCTTTGCCCTGGCCTGAGGACAGTCCTGCTGTCGTGTGAATGCAGGGGCGCCGCTGTACAACAACGAGCCCTTCTCCGTGATGCTTTTTGGGATGGTGACCAAATTCTGCAGCGGCCATGCTCCGCACTTCCCCATGAAGAAGGTGCTGCTCTTGCTCTGGAAGACGGTGCTGGTAAGTGAGAGGCCAAGGGGTGTGTTGAGACATGTCTGGTAGTTTTATCTTTGACAAGGGAAGGAAATTCTGCCCCCTGAGCTGGCTGTGCTTTCTTCCTGGCTTAAACCTGGGTAGTTGTGCCCTGGAGGGGTGGGTGGTCTCTAGAGCTGGACTCCAAGGTGCAGCCAAAACAAGGTCCTGAGCCTGGGTCAGCGCAAAGGAGAAGGTCCGGGTGCCTCTGCTGCAGTTACCAAGCACCTCCTGTCCCTTCGGTCATGCAGGGACAAAACCAGCGTGGGGGCAGGTTGATATTCCTCTTCACCGTGGAGGATTTGGGCCTTTGGGTGCATTTGGGACGGGCGGGAGGAGAGACCCTGAATGCTGCGTGTGGAGGAGGCTGCCGCACTCAGGGCCCCGTGGGCTCCCTTGCAGTGCACGCTTGGGGGCTTCGAGGAGCTGCAGAGCATGAAGGCGGAGAAGAGGGAGATCCTGGGCCTGCCGCCGCTGCCCGAGGACAGCATTAAAGTGATCCGGAACATGAGAGCCGCGTCCCCGCCGGCGTCGGCCTCCGACCTCATTGAGCAGCAGCAGAAGCGGGGCCGGCGGGAGCACAAGGTGAGGCCTGGGGACAGTGACAATGATCAAGGGACAGCTGGGCCCAGGACGAGCTATCTTGAAGCATCTCCTACCCAGGGAATTTACCCGGCTGCTTCCCTCTCTCCAGGCCCTGATCAAGCAGGACAACCTCGATGCCTTCAACGAGCGGGACCCTTACAAAGCCGATGACTCCCGCGAGGAAGAGGAGGAAAACGATGACGACAACAGCCTGGAGGGAGAGACCTTCCCCCTGGAACGTGATGAAGTGATGCCTCCCCCCACGCAGCACCCCCCCAGCGACCGCATCGCCTGCCCCAAGGGTCTTCCGTGGGCCCCTAAGGTCCGGTGAGTCCAGGGGGCCGCATCTTGGGCTGGGCTCTGGGGAGAGCTGGAGTCACTGGCCAGGGAAGACGGCAGAGGTTGAATAGCCCGTCACCGTGAAGCCCAGCAAGGGGCTGGGGGGTCAATCTGCTGGTCTCTCTGGTGGCTTTTCTCCTGGTGGGGTGGGCTCGGTACCACGTCCTTCACCTGCCTAGTGGTTATTTGCAATGCCTTGTGGCTGGGGCTCTCGTGCACCCAGCAGCGAAGGGATCTGGGGCTCATTAGAAGATGCAGCATCGTCTTCTTGCATCTTTCCTGCAGGGAGAAAGACATTGAGATGTTCCTGGAGTCCAGCCGCAGCAAGTTCATTGGCTACACCCTGGGCAGGTAGGTAGCCAGCTTGGGGGGCTGCCAGTCTGGGGGGGCTGTGGCAGAGGCCCCTCGTGTGCGAGGTGTCATCGCCCTCCCCTTGTCGCCGTGGAAGCCCTGAACTTGCCAGCTCCTCTCGGTGCCAGTTTGGGATCTGCCGGTGGAGCTGGCTCAGAGTTGGCTCCTCACTCATCCCGGCTCTTCCCCTTCTCCCTAGTGACACCAACACCGTGGTGGGCTTGCCCAGGCCGATCCATGAGAGCATCCGCACCCTGAAGCAGGTGAGGCCAGCGAGGAATTCCTCTATCTCGGACCTTGTGCGGGTGCCCCTTCCCCACCCATGGCAACGATCGCAGGGCGGGACAAGGGGTTCATTTTCCTGCCTTCTCTCTGCCCCGCGAGGCGAAAGGCCTCGAGTTTCCTTCTCCTCCCTGGTCTCCCAGGCTCAGTCCCTTCCTTTGGCTGCTTTTCCTTTCTTACCTGGGCTTGTCCAGAGTGAGAAGAGCAGTTACCACCTTGTGTGTCGGGGTCAGCCCACGAGCATTATGTGTGTCTAATGGACAGGAATGACAGAGGTTTCTGTGGAGCTGGTGGGACAGGGCAGGAGGCTGGGGCACTGCAGGACGCGCTGGGGGCTCTGGGTGGTGGCAGCGGTGGGTGGTGGTGGGGGCTCTGCAGCACGAAGCCCCGCTCTGTCTCCGTGCAGCACAAGTACACGTCGATCGCAGAGGTGCAGGTGCACATGGAGGACGAGTATCTGCGCTCCCCGCTCTCGGGGGTGAGTGTGGGGCGATCCCTGCGTGGGAGCTGCGGGTGCTCGAGCCTGGCAGACCTGTGGGCATGGAGCGGTTGGAGGTTGTCCTGGGGCTCCTGGGGAAGGAGTTTCTCCAGGGGCAGAGTTGTGTTTGGAGAGGGAGGTTTCCTGGCTTTGCCTCGGGATGGGGGAGCCTGGGGCTGGCCCGGACGCGCTCTGCTGTGGCTGCTCTTGGTGTGAGGTTGTCTCCTCTCTCGTACCAGGGGGAAGAGGAGGTGGAGCAAGTTCCTGCTGAGATCCTGTACCAGGGCCTGCTGCCCAGCCTGCCGCAGTACATGGTGAGCCAGGGAGCTCAGCGGGACCCTGGGCCCTTCCCTCTCCCCCTCAAGCTCATCTGGAGGTGCCTGTTCCTGGGGTCTCTGTTCTCTGTCCCTTTCCATTGATGCCCTCCAGGTCTTCTCTCCTAATTTGTACATCCTTGTTACTTTATCGCGTGATGCGCCGGGTGGGCTATGCCTGGTCTCTCCCGCTCCCTGGTCCAGCTCTTGCTTCTCCTCAGATTGCTCTGTTGAAGATCCTCCTCGCTGCAGCCCCCACTTCCAAAGCCAAGACGGACTCCATCAACATCCTGGCAGACGTGTTGCCGGAGGAGATGCCGTGAGTGACCGTGGGGGTGCTTGGTGGCAGCAGAAACGCAGCAGTGCGGGTTGGAGCCTGGCAGGGTGCGGCGAAGCTAACAGGCTGTCGCCAGGCTTGGCCTCCTTCAGCTTGGGAAGCTCCTCTGCCCTCCCTGTTTCCCGGTGGATCCGGTTTCCACGAGGTGCAGGATTTGCCTTTGCTGATCGTGGTGGCCTTATGGCACCGGTCAGCAGTGTCCGCGCTGCTCCCCGGCAGGGGCTGCATCCCGAGGGCAGGGAGAGCAGCTCCGAGTGCTGCACGGAGGGGCTCGACCTGGTGTTTTGGGGGTGAAGCGCAGCCAGTGGCCACAGGTCGGTTGTTGACCTGGGCTTAAGGGACAGGAGGGATGTGGAAGGGAAGGGTGTGCTGGGTGTTCCCCAGGTCTTGGCAGGGTGTGGACAGTGCCTAAGGGTCCCCCCCTGTCCCCCAGGACCACGGTGCTGCAGAGCATGAAGCTGGGGGTGGACGTCAATCGGCACAAGGAGATCATCGTCAAAGCCATCTCCGCCGTGTTGCTCCTCCTGCTCAAACACTTCAAGCTCAATCACATTTACCAGGTGAGGGGGGCAGGGGTCCCAGCACCCTGCCAGGGGGCTGGGGACCCCCCGGGGTGGCTCCCCACTCACCTGCCCTCCCTGCCTTTGCTCTCAGTTCGAGTACATGGCCCAGCACCTGGTCTTCGCCAACTGCATCCCGCTCATCCTCAAGTTCTTCAACCAGAACATCATGTCCTACATCACTGCCAAGAACAGGTAGTGGAAGGGGGCTGCAGGGAGCCCAGCTGGGTGCGGGGTGGGGGCTCCCTGCTTGCTTTGCTCCATGGGGGCTCCCTGGCCGTGCCTTGGATACAGGCAGGTGCCAGGGAAGTGCCCGGCAGAGTCCCTGTCCTGTGGGTCGGGGACTGCGTTGTCCCTGTCCCAGGTAGGAGCAACTTCTTGCCCCTCCTTTCGGCAGCATTTCCGTGCTGGACTACCCGTACTGCGTGGTGCACGAGCTGCCGGAGCTGACGGCCGAGAGCCTGGTAGGCTGCTTGCTCGTCCTGTGGGTACGCTCAGCAGGTTGGGTGGCTTCTTGGAGGGGACAGGGCCGTGTCACCCTGCCCTGGCAGCTCCTGGGCGTTCGGAAGGGACCGCAGGTGTCTCCGATCCGACAACCACCTTGGCCGGGCGAGGCGCCTCGGAGCAGAACGGCCTCCCCGCTCCGATCCCTCCCTGCTCCTTCAACCTTTGCTTTCCCTGCAGGAAGCCGGCGATAACAACCAGTTTTGCTGGCGGAACCTGTTCTCCTGCATAAACCTCCTGCGCATCCTCAACAAGCTGACCAAGTGGAAACACTCCCGCACCATGGTGAGGCGGAGCCGTGGGGCTTGGCAGGGCCCGGGGGGCCGCCCGTGCCGCCCTCCTCACCCTCCGTCCCCTCCGTGGGGTGGCTTTGCCCGCAGATGCTGGTCGTGTTCAAGTCGGCGCCCATCCTGAAGCGGGCGCTGAAGGTGAAGCAGGCCATGATGCAGCTCTACGTGCTCAAGCTGCTCAAGGTGCAGACCAAGTACCTGGGCCGCCAGTGGAGGAAGAGCAACATGAAGACCATGTCGGCCATCTACCAGAAAGTGCGGCACCGCCTCAACGACGACTGGGCCTACGGCAACGGTGCGTCCCGCCGCCCTTCCTGCTCCGTGCGGGGACGCGTCGGAGCCGCCGCTTCCCTGGGCTGGGATCCAGGGATGGGTTTGGGGTGGTAGCGGAGGGGGACGGGGTTGGGGCTGGGCGGTGTTTGGATGATGGGGTCCCCAAGGAGCTCCCCTCTGGCCCCCTCAGCTCTGGGGAGGGACCCGGAGTGTTGGGGGCAGCTCTGGGCTCCCCAGGACGAGAGGGACGTGGAGCTGCTGGAGAGGGGCAGAGCAGGGCCACGAGGATGATGAAGGGACTGGAGCGTTGGTCGTGTTGGGACAGACTGAGTGAGCTGGGATTGTTTAGCCTGGAGAAGAGGAGACTGAGAGGGATCTGATCCGCATGTATAAGTACCCGAGGGGAGGATGTAGAGAGGGTGGGGCCAAACTTCTCGTTGGTGGCCAGTGACAGGACAAGAGGTAACGGGTGCAAGTTGAACCCCAGGCAGCTCCATCTCCATGTGAGGAAGAACTTCTGTACGGTGAGGGGGACAGAGCCCTGGCACAGGCTGCCCAGAGAGGTCGGGGAGTCTCCTTCTCTGGAGATCTTCAAAGCCGCCTGGATGCCACCCCGTGCTTTGAGTGTCCCCTGGTGCTCCGGGTGTCCCTGCTGGAGCAGGGGGGGTTGCACTAGATGATCTCTAGAGGTCCCTGCCACCCCCTGTGACCGTGTGATCCCTCTTCCCTCCGGCCAGACCTGGACGCGCGGCCCTGGGACTTCCAGGCGGAGGAGTGCGCCCTGCGCGCCAGCATCGAGCGCTTCAACGCGCGCCGCTACGAGCGCGCGCACGGCAACCCCGACTTCCTGCCCGTGGACAACTGCCTGCAGAGCGTGCTGGGCCAGCGCGTGGAGCTGCCCGAGGATTTCCAGGTCAACTACGACCTGTGGCTGGAGAGGGAGGTCTTCTCGCGGCCCATCTCCTGGGAGGAGCTGCTGCAGTGACAACGGAGGCAGGAGCAGAGGCGCGAGGAGGCCCCGCTCCGGCTGCCGAGCGGGGTGCCCGGCGGCGGGGCTGGAGCTGGGATGGGTCCTCTCCCTCGGCCTCCTCCCAGGCTCTGCCGGACTCGATCCCGTTCCCAGGGTGGAGGTTGTCGCCGGGGCTGGAGCTCCTGGGCCCATCCCAGCTCCCTCCTGCCTTTCCCAAGGCCCTGGGGCCGCGCTGGGCGAGGGGGCAGGTTAGGGGTGAGGGGCCCTTGGGTGCTGCTGTGGGACACGGGAACAGGGAGCCGGCGGAAACGGGAGCCGCGGAGCCGTGCTGGGACCCTGGGGCTTGGCCCCCCTTTGCCAAGGGGCCGGGGGGACCAGGGCCCGCAGTCCTCCCCGACCCCGTGGGGCGAGGGGGACGAGCTGTACATTTATATATATATATATACATATGTATACATCCACGTGCCATCTCCGAGCTGAGCGTGTCTGCCCTCTGTCCCCGGGGCTTTTCCAGGGCGGAATCAAGGGGTGAGTCCAGTGAGGGGACAGGGACATGGCTGGATCTAAGCTGGAATTCTGCCCGGCTGCTCCGTGGGCTTCCGTGTTCCCGGCTTATCCCAAAGCCGTGGGATGAGGACGCACGGCAGGGACAGACCCGTCCCCATCCCTGCACGCTCAGGCCGGAGGGTGCGAGACCAGCATGGAGGAGGAGGAGGAGGAAGGCCAAGCACCGGCTTTGGCGCAAGTTCCAGCTGCGCAGGGGCTCGTGGGGACCCAAAAACGGGTCCGAAACCAAAAAGAAAAAGGGGGAGGCGAGAGGGGGAAGCGGCCGTCGCCGCCGGGCCCCGCGGGCGCAGATGAGGTGCGAGGAGGGCCGAGCACTTCATCACCCCCCCGGCCGCGCCGCCTGCGCGCGGCTCCCAGCTGCGCCGGGCGGCCCCAGCGCCGCCTTTATAGCGCCGCCGCGGCCGTAAATAACTTATTAAAAACGGGGTTTGTTGTTTATAAAACGGAGCGCAAATGCGGGCCGGGGCTGCGGGGGGGATGCAGGGGCTGCGGGACGGCGCCTGGGGTGGGCCGGGCAGAGCCGCCCGGGGCAGGATCCAGCCAGGGGATTTTCCACCTGGGAAGGTTGTTATCTCCCAGGCGCTTTGCCCCACCGGAGCCGAGATGTGGCCATAACCCCTTTGCGCCCATGAAACCTCCATAAAACCAACCTTTTGGGTGACCCCCCCACCCTCCTGGGGCCGTTTCGTCTTTTTCCTCCTCCCAGGCAGCCTCCAGGGATGATTCCCAGGCCGGATGAAGCCCTTGTACCATTGGACGAAGCGGGCGCAGGGCCGTTGAAAACAACCCCAGGAGGCACCAGCTTTGCGTTCAGCATCTTTATCCGGCGCACGGCTCCTCCACGGGCTTCCCAAGAGCTGGGAAATGCTCCTGGGCTCCAGTGAGACCCGGGAATCACCGCGGCCGGCAGCTCCCGGCGCCTCGAGTCCTGCCCCGTGCGGGGCTGCAGAGCCCCCTCCGCCAGGGCCTCAATGTCCTTTTTTTGGGCTGAAGATGCTGGTGTTGGGGTCCCCTCCTCCAGCGCTGGCTGCAGCCGGGTCCCCCTGCGCCATCCCCAGCAGGAGGGGGGACGGGAGGCTCCGGAGCGGGATGAATCCAGGGGAGGCGACAGGCGGCGCGGGGGGTCCCGGGGCTCACGTGGCCCAGCCCGGGAGGCCACCGGGCTCCCTCCCTGTCGCCCGCAGCGGCACCAGCCCGGGCGGCTTCGCGTCGGGCGCCGCGGGGAAGCGGGGGAGGCCGGGCGGGGGGTAGAGGCCGCCGGGG
>JAWLRI010000933.1:2189768-2200543 GCA_034781795.1 Crypturellus tataupa | reverse complement strand
CACCGGGTCCGGCTGGGATCCATGCGGCGCCTCTGCCCGCTGAAATGGGGTAAAATCAATAAGAAAATAATAATAATAAAAAGAAAACCTTAAAAAAAAAAAAGTTAAAAATCAACAAACTAAAAAAAATCCCTAAAATAATAATAATAAAAAAAACAAGATAAATGCAATGAAAAAACAAACCTGCAGTAAATGTAAAAGCCTTTGAAAACTAAAAGAAAAACCTAAAGTAAAGCAGCTAATAAAAAAATGAACCTTGCCACAATTAAAGACCCTGCCAAAAAATAAACACAAAGCAAATAAAATGGAAATAACCAAATAGAGGCAGTAAAATAAAAAATAAAAGAGTAAAATAAAGATAAAAAGACAAAAAGAAAACCAAGTAAGAAAGCAAAATAAAGATAGCAGATTAAAGAGAATAAAATAAAGATAGAAGGAAGATAAGAAAACAGAAAAACAAAATAAAAAGCACAAAATAAAAGAAGAAAAAAACAAAAACAAACAAGACAAGAAAATAATAATAAAAAACCCAAGGAGTAAATAAATAATCTGTATATTGGGAAGGGGGAAAGGGAGTGTTGGGGACCGTGCAGGGGCAATGGGGATCGGGGGCTTAGAGGGCAGAAAGGGTCAGTAAAATGGGGCTGAATGGGCAAATTTGGGGTTAAATAAGGGGAAATGCCGAGCGAGGGGCGGCTGTACCCACCGGCAGCGCCGAGACGGGGCTCCAGGGCCGACAAGTGCAGCCCGCGGCAGCGTCCGGAGCGCCCGGCGCCGCCGGCTCCCTGCAAAACATCCCAATAAATCTGGGAGCGATCATTCCCGACGGAGCGCCGCGAAAGCACCGGAAAACATTTTCTTCCCTTAAAACGTAAGTGGAAAATTTACGGCCGCGAGAGGAGCGGTTTTCTCCCGAGAGGCAGCGGCAACCGGGGAGGCAAAGAAACCTCCCCGGGGCGCTCACACGGGGTAAATCCTGAAATCTGGGGAGAAATTTGGGATGGGGGAAAGGAAAAGAAGGAAAATACCCCAAACCGGAGCCGCTTGTCTTCAATTGTGTCTCAAAAGGCCGTGAAGCCGAACGGAGCCGACAAGCTGCTGTCCGTCACCTTCTGGTTTGTGTTTAGCTTTCGAGGGGGGAGAAAGGAGGAAAAAGGGAAAAAAAAAAGGGGGGAAATTGCGTTTTCCCAAGCGTCCCCCTTGCTCCGGGGGAAGGTTTATTGCATTAAGCGGCGGCACCTGAAAGCAATCGGCTCCGCGCGGCGCCACGGGGACCCCTTCCCGCCGCGGCCCCGGCCCGGCGACCACGGCTGGGCTGGCCCGAGGGATAAAATATAAAAGGTGGCGGCGAGTCCTGAGGGTGGGATCCCTGCGATGGGTGGATGGATGGAGGGATGGAGGGATGGAGGGATGGAGGGATGGATGGAGGAGGAGGGATGGATGGATGGAAGGGCAGATGCATGGATTAAGGGAGGGATGGAAGGGTAGATGGATGGATGGAAGGATGAAGGAAGGGAGGAAGGGATGCATGGATGAATGGAGGGATGGAAGGATAGATGGATGGATGCATGGATGAAGGGAAGGAGGGATGTATGGATGAATGGAGGGGTGGAAGGAGAGATGGAAAGAGGGGACGGGGATTAAGACAAGGCAACAGGGCCAGATGAGGACACTGGAGGTGACAAGGCAACACCAGCCTTGGCCATGGTGCCCTTGGCCACAGAGAGGCTCCTGGCCCCATCCTGGAGGCTCCCTGGGCTCCTCCAAGCCCGGCCCTGCCCAGCCCTGCCCGGCCCTGCCTGGCTCTGGGTTCCCAGGTCTCTGTGGCCGCCAGCCCCGCGTTGGCTGCCCCCGGCTGCACCGACGTCCCATCCCTGTGCCGGGACCCGAGGGGGGACCCGGGGCAGCTCCAGCTCCGGGTCCAGCGCTGGGTCCAGCCGGTGCCCACGGTTTCCTCCCACCTCCTCCATTGGGGCCTCCTCCCCGGCTCCCCGCTGCCCCGTCCCCACCGTGACCTCCCCATCCCTGACCCAGGGGTTTCCTCCTAATCCCGGCAGCTCCGAAGGGAGAAGCAGAAACAGCTTTGACCTCTCAACTCCCTGTGTGGGACCAGGAGCTGCTCCGGGCCTCAGCGGCCCCTTGATCACACGGGAACATAAATGGGGCTTTTCAGCAATTCCCCCTAAAAAAAAAAAAAAAAAAAAAAAAAAAAAATCCCTGGAAACCACTCAGCCAAGGAGCATTGGGCAGTTTTATCCCTGCTGGAGCAGGTCCCGAGCCTGCCGTGTGGATAGGAGGTCAATGGAGCGGCCGGAGCGATGAAGCGGCTGCCGGATGGGAGATGCCGGTCGCTCACCAGGTTGTTTGGATGGATTTTGGAAAAGGAGTGATTTAATGCCAGGATTTCACCCATTAAAATCCGGCTTTTGAGCTACCCTCCCTGTTCCCTGTTTTCACCTTAAACCCCTCTGGATCTGCTGGGCAGGAAGGATCCGCCGGGATCACCGTGTCCTGCTCCAGGACCTGCCCTACCCCAGCCTGTGACAGCACCGGGAAATGCCCCAAACCAGAGCAATTCCCGTGGTTTTAGGAGGATCCAGACACAGGGAATCTCGTGGCGGGAGCTGAGCTTGACGCTCCTCCCCTGCAGCCCGACGGGAGCAGAGCGCATTTTGAGGAGAAATGGGCTGGAATCCTCCTTATCCTCCGGGTGCTGCTACTTCCATGCCTTTCCAGGGGATTTTCCAGGAGATGGATCTGCCCCGGCCGTTTGTCTGTGCCTGCTGGTCCCTATTGCTCCCCATCCCTGTAGCCTCTCCAACCATCCGTCTGTCCCGAGATTCCAGCCGTCCTTCCCTGCGCTCGGGGTTTTCCTCTGTTTTCGGGAGACACCGGAGCTCCCGCTCCCCCCGCGGAGCCGCCCAGCTCTAATGGGTCCCACCTGGCCCCGGAGCCCCCGGCTCTGCGCTCTCCAGCGGGAGCAGATCCGATATCCCGCGCCTGGCCGCGGTTTTCCTGGACATTAACCCGGCTCCGTCATGCTCCCTGGCCAGGGCCGCGGGCAGCAGGATTCCCCTCTCCACCATCCGCCCGGAGAGACGCCCGGGACCTGCCGGACACGGGATAATATTTCAGGGAAGGCAGATTCCCGACTGCAGCTTGGGATTTGCTGGAAGAAAATGCTGGAAAACGCAGGTTTGGGAATAAAAATGCTGGCGACGGTGCTCAGCGGGACCTGCTGCCCCATCCCGGCACGGAGCAGAGCAGAGTTTGGATGGAGGTTCCTGGAGCTCCGGGATGGAGCTGGAATGTGCCCGAGCACCTGAAGGCAAAGGCCGAGTTTATTGTTTTACTAAATGGGGAGCAGACGGCTCGGAGCAGGGAAAGGCTCCGGGATGGAGGGGTGGAGCGGGAGGAGCGGAGCCGGGAGGATCCCGGTGCTCCGGATCGCAGCCCTCCCCTGCGCAGGCTGCACCCGTCAAACAGCTCCCGGCTCCCACCCTGGCCAGGATTTTAATGGATTTGGGGACGCTTGGGGACAAGTCCTGCTCAGAGCTGGAGCGATGGAGCGATTCCCGATGGATTCCTGTGTGCCCTGGTCACTCCCTTTGCATTTATCCCAGCAGGAGGCTCTGATCCGGAGGCATCAGGCTCCGGAGGCGGCGCTGGCTCCTGGAGGCTCCCATCAGGCCCAATTTCCTGCGGGATCGGTGACAAGAAGCCGATGCTCCGGCATGGAAACCTGAGGCCCTGGTGCTGGGAATGTGGATCCCTGGGGACCGCGGTGGAGAATGAGCAGATCCCGCCGCTTCCCCTCATCCCTAGGTGCCTTCGGAGATGCCCCTGGTCCTGGTGCCACCCGGATGGGCTCCAGCCTGGAGCAGCGTCGCTCAGACCCGGCCACAGCGGAGAGAAACCATCTCCGGGCTGCTCCATCCCATTCCCAAGCTGGAATTCATTCATCCCCAGGCTTCTCCATCCCATTCCCAAGCTGGAATTCATTCATCCCCAGGCTTCTCCATCCCATCCCCAAGCTGGAATTCATTTACTCCAGGGCTGCCCCATCCCAGCCATCCACATTGGAGGGCAGAGGGACAACCCGGCATTCCTGCAGTCCCATTTGGCTCCGGTGCCCGGTAGGAAGCACCGGGCAGCCTCTGCCGGCCTGGAATTGCCCTGAATTGATGGATCCGGTTCCTGGATGAGCCGGGAGCGCCGCGCCAGGCCGCAGCGATCAGACTAACCTGATTCCGCTAAGAGGCTCCTGCTCCCGGGGGACTTTAATTCCTCCAGACCAGCTGCTTCCCAGTGGATTGCGGCCAGGCCAAACAGTGCATTTTTGCCCTGGATGGACAGCATTCCCAATGGGATGCCCTGGGAAGCAGCCCAAATCCCCATTTTTCACCCCAATATATCAGCACCCAGCCAAGGGGCTGTGTCCAGGGGAAGGCAGATGCTTTGGGGGTTTTTACTTATTTATTTTTGGCGGGAATTTCCCCAAATCCCAATGGCATCAGCACGGGGCTGGCGGTCCTCATGGGATGGAGCCAGAGGGACACGGCGGGTCCCCAGGGGATGTCACCCCTGTCACCTGGTGTCACCTGGTGTCACCTGGTGTCACCTGGGTGCTGGTTTGGGCTCCCACGAGGGAGACACCCCAAACTGCTGGATTCTGCTCATTTACCCTCTAATTTGGGGAGCTTCAGGGATTTCCCATGCAGTTTCCACCCAAAAGGCCGGTGCCGCTGGCCTGGATCCAGTCCCCATCCCCTCTGCATCCCCTTTGATTCCCAAGGGATTCCCGATTCCTTCCCAAGGGAGCGGATAGCAACAAGCTGCCTGTGTCCCCTGGGCTCTGCCCGTCTCCCGGATCGTCTCTCCGGCACCTCCTCCTTCCCTTGGGAATTATTTAGTCCCTGCGACACAATTAACGCGTTGCCGTCCCAAGCTGCCGGCGGCTGCTCGGCAGCGTTTCCCATGGCAGGATCCCAAAGCAGCGATTGTTGCCTCTCTTTTCCACTGTTTTTCCAGGACCGATGACACTCCTGCTCTCCAGGGATGCCTGGACTTGCCGTGGTCCCTGCAGGTAAATCCGACTGGGATGCCGGGTGGAGGGGGATTCGGACCAGCTTCCTTGTCCAGAATGGTTCCTGCATGGAGCTGGGTTGGGGCTCCCAGGAATCAGGATGAGGAATCCTGCAGATCCATTAGATCCCCCCTCATCCCAGGGCCCCGGTCTGGCTCCTGCCTCCCCCTGTTCCCATTGAAGCCCGAGCGGCTGCAGAGGCGCCACAAACTCATCACAGGGGTGATGAGTCCGGAGCATCCACCATTCCCAAGGAAGGAAAAGCAAATCCCAGGCAGCAGGAATCCCATCTGCAAGGACGGGGCCAGGAAAGAGCAACTCCCGCCATCCCTGTGTGCTCCCCACTCCATCCAGCCGGCTGCTTTTTCCTAGGGAGTATCCCATAATCCGTCACCGCGGCTCTGTGGATGGATCCGGAATGTTCTGCCTGTGGCTCTGGCCTCAGACGGGTGGAATTTGGGGGAGAAAAGTCTCAAAGGTCCAAGCCACCCCCTGGCACATCCCATCTGCGCCCCTGATCCAGCCTGGATCCGTCCTTGCGTCAATTGGAACGCGTCCGTCCCTGCCAACTCCATCCATCCCTGTCATTGGAAACTGGGCTGCTCCTGGGGTAAATCTTTTTTTTTTTCCCCTTTCCCCCCATTTTTCCCTAAATCCCTCTGTTTCCAGGGAGACGGGCCCAAGGGAGCTGCGCGGCGACGCTCTCCCGTGGCTCCGGGCGGGTTTTCCAGGATGAATCCCAGATTGCCATGGGCAGAGCCGAGGCCTTGGGCATCCCAAGGGATGCCTCCACCCAGCCCATATACCACTGCCAGGCCAAGCAGCCAATGGGAGTGCAGGGGAGTGCAGTGGCCAATGGGCTGCCGCTTATTTTGCATGCATAATGAGGGACTAATTAGCTGCTGGGGGTCCCTCTCCTGCATTTTTGGCCCCCAAAAAGGCAGATAAAAGGGGCTGTCGGGAATGCGGGTTGTGTCCCCGGCAGGTCCCCTGCAGGGACCGGCGCCAAGCGGAGCTGACAGGACCCCAAGGAATGACAAGTCCCCGGAGCAGCTGGTGCTCCCATCTCCCCATCACCACCTCCAGCTCTTCCCTTCTCCAGCCTCTCTCCCAACTCCTCCAGTTTCTGCTTTCACTCAGGCTTTATCTCCCTGTTCTGGTTTCCTCCCTGTTCCCGCTGTCTCCATCATTCCTTGCTGGCATTTCCCTCCCTCCGTGCTTCTCTGGGATCCTACACTGGATGTTCCTGGTGCCCGGCAGACCCGCAGCTCCGTCCGCTGGCTCCATGCGCTCAGGAGAGGAGGATTCTCATCTCGGGAATTGGGGACACTGAGGCCGGGATGGGTGTCCGGGGCTCCCTGTCCCCCAGGGCTGTGCTGATCCTCCCCATTCCCACTGTGGAAACAGCTTTCCAGGTGCTTTGTGCTCTGGCTTTCAAAGCTGCAAATTCCAGAGAAAGAAGGAGAGAAGGAATGCAAATATCCCACTGGATCATCCTGCTCGGGCCCAGCTTGTCCTGGTTGCGCTGGGGACGCGGCCACCTCCAGGCGTGGATGGATCCCGTTTGCCAGGCAGACAACTGCTGCCTGCGAGACATCCCATGGGAAGGATGAGCTGGGATGGGATGGGGGGAATTCCACCAGATTGTGGCTCTGGGAGATCCCTCCGGGGGAGCCAGTCCCTGCCTGAGGCTCCGTGGAGCGGGAGGAAGGTCCTGGCGGATCCATCCCTGCTCCTGCTGGGTGCTGCTCCGGCTCGGAGCTGCCTCCTCCAAGAATAGGGATAGGGATAGGGATAGGGATAGGGATAGGGATAGGGATAGGGATAGGGATAGGGATAGGGATAGGGACAGGAAGGGATCTGGACCCAGAGCAGGATGAGTCCTGGTGCTGAGGAGCAGGAGGAGCAGGAAGCTGCCATCGCAGAGTGGGGATGGAATGAGCCCTGGATGCCACCAGCAACATCTCCCGCCGGGATGCTCCATGGAATCCCGCAAAGATGCTGCGGGCACGAGCCCACGGGATGGGGACAGCTGACTCAGCCCTGGGAGCTGCTCCCAAAACCCACTCCTTCCTAAAAGCCACCCTGATCCCAGCTCGCTGCCGATGGGAAGGGGGCCCGGAGCACAGAGCTCCGGCAGGGATGAGCGTCGGCTGGTGACCGGAGCGGGACAAGAGCCGGGTTCCTCCCCCAGCAGGATTCCCATTCCTTGGGGCCAGCTCTATCCTTAAAACAGCAAAAAACCCACCCAAACCCACTGGTATCTGTGCGCAAAGACCGTCCCCAGCCGAGCTGCTCAGGATGGGGATTTATCGGGGGGGTTTATGCCCCGAGTGACTCCCATGGAGCCCAGGACCCCTTGGGTTTTCCATGCTGGGCTCCCCTTGCAAAGCGGAGTATGGAAACTGCCTCATCCAGGAAAAGAGAGGCCCATTAGGACAAGCACTGCAGGAGCGAGCAAGAAAGCGCAGGGCGTCGAGCGCGCCCGAAGCGAGCGCCGTCCCTGCCCCAGGCCCAGGATTGAGCACAGCCCCCGAGACGCCGCCGCGGCAGCCGATTCCCGCGGGAATCGGTGGGGAAAATTAAGAGCAGAGGCAGGAGGCGGCGGGTGTCCCAGCGCCGCGGCGGGGAGCCCCGCGGCACCGCGTGCTTCTCATTCCCGGTCCCGGCCTGGCACTCATTAGCTCTTCGCGGCCATTGTGCAGCGAGCGGCACTTCTATCCGCCCGGCGCCGGGGGAGACGGGGGCTCCTCTGCTGGCTACGGGCTCCCCGCGTCGCTCTGTGGGGTTTTCAGAGCCCCAATAAACCCCAGGGTGAAACGGGAGCTGGTCTCCGCTTCCCCGGCTTCCCTTCGCTCCGTCAGCAGCGCCGGGACTGGAATAAACCTTGGCAGAAAGGGGCTTTGCAGGTGAATGTGCATTTAGAAAGCAGAGGGCCGCATCCCCGTAGATTATTGTCACTGGAATATAGGTCATCCGACAGCTTAGGTGGAAAACGCGTCTGCGAACGGACCCTGCTCATCCCTGCCCTTTTTGCAGCCTGAATGGGGGGAAACTGAGGCTGTGGAGCCTCTGCACCAGCAACGAGGTGGTAAATCAGGAAGGCAGGTGGGGGGAAGGCGCATCCCGAAGCCAGGAGGGATTTGGAGGTGGGAAAAGGAGGAAAATCCACATTGCAAAATCCCCATTGCAGGAGCGTCGCGATGCTCCGGCCTGCGGAGATGGGAGCGGGTGGGATTTGCTCCTCCCAGAGCCGTGTGCCCGGGCCCATCCCACTCTCCCGGTGCCGGAGCGGCATCACAGGCGCCTGCCCGAACCTGCCCTCGGGAATTTTCCTGTCCCGAATCCGCAGCTTCCGTCCCTCGGAGCGGCTCCCCGGGCGCCTCCCCCGCGGGCGGCGGGGAGCGAGGGGCTGGTGGCCCCGTGATGCCATCGCCATGGTGACAGATGGCACCGAGGACGCGGGTCACATGAGCGCGGTGGATATTTATAGGCTGCTGCCGCGGGTTGGGAACGCGTCCGGCCCCGCGGAGCTCCGGGCCCCGCTCCTCCGCGAGAGGCATCGTCACATCAGCGTCGCTCCTCCTTGGAGCAGCCTTTGGAAAAGTACAGGGCTCTGCGCCTTCCCTAGCCAAGGCCGAGGCTCCGGAGCTTGGGATATAGCGGCATTTCTCCAAGTTGCTGGCATTTCCCCTCCGGCATCTTCTGCTATAGCCGGCAGCATCACCCGCTCCTGCCCTTGGCTGGGCTCGTGTGATGCTCTTGTGGCTACTAAATGGGGATTTCTCTTCATTTGGGGTTTTCTCTTCACTTGGGGCTTTCTCTTCACTTGGCCCCGCGCGTGTGTTCATGGTAGAGCCCAGATCCCGTTTTAGCATTGCTACATCCTGGGAATTCTGCACGTGCCTCAGTTTACCCAGTACCAAGGTGGCTGTGTAGCCCCGCCAAAGGGAATCCCTAATTCTGCAGAGGAGGCTAAAGGGATGGATGGACTTCCAAACCGTGGGAGCTGCTGCCTCCGGTGTCAGAGCCCTGCACAGGGGGATCCAGCTGCAGAGATCCAGCAGCAGTAGGAAAATGGGAGCTGGATGTGCACTTTAAAGTGGGGGTTGAGCCTTATTCCCACCCGACTTGGGCATGGGATGTGTGGACGAGTCGCTCTGCTGGAATAGAGCCCGATTTCTCCCGGTGGGACAGGAAGGAAAGCCGTGACCGTTGCCTTTGTGCTTGGCTGCAGATCCCGTGTAAGCGCTGGCTGAACCCTCGGGTACCCACGAGAATCCACCTCCGTGGACCTGAGAGCTGGGAAGAGAAATGCATCCAACGGAGGGCAACGCGCACGGAAACCCAGGAGCGGGAAGAGGGCCTCGGGGCTGGAGGTCTGCGTCACCCATGGGCCTGGCTCCTCCGGATGCACCTTGGCTCCCGCTGTGATTCCTCAGGGGCTCCAGGTGGCCCCGGACGGTGCCAAGCGCTGACCATGGCCACCAGCAGCACCCGGAGAGAGGAGGGACCTTTGGGTGGGCTGAGCTCAACCTCCAGGACGGGGAGACCTTAACCAACCCGCTAGGCATCAGCCAGCAATTAGCTCCTTGGAAAACTCCTTCTGCGCCCCAGGAAATCACAGCATCCCCCCGGCTTCCTTGATTAACTCAATTAGGGCTGGCGAGGCAGCGCGGAGCCGAAGGGGAGGGCTCTTCCCTACAGGTGTGCCGGGTTTTCCGCGGAGCACACGGCAGGAACGGCGTCAAAGCAGCCTAAATGGCTCTGTGAGAAACTAATCCCGGGTAAGAAGCTGGATTTGGAGTTTGCTTGGCTGGAAGGGCTCGGGTCATGCGCTTATTTCTTCCCTTCCTCCTAATGAAGTTCCTGAAATCCTAATGAATTTCCTATCTCCCACTGTGTCCTGCTGGGGGGGTCAGGCTCCCAAGTGGGGCTCTCGCATGCAGAATTTCACCCTTGGGTTTAAGGGTGGGTGAAGGGGTGCCCACCCATTCCCTCGGCTCAGCCCTGCTTGCGCCTGTGCTGAGCTCTGGCACCGCAGGGAGCCGGTGCCTGGGGACAGTGTCCTGAGGTCTGGATTTGGGTGCAGGGTCCCCGAGCGTCACTGGCTCCAAGGGGACGTCTCCAGATCTGCGCTCAGTTTGCAGGGAGGCTGAATCCGGCTCCCGACCCGGCTCCTTCCTCGTGACACCATCCGAGACCAAGCGACGCCTCCAACGCACCCGGTTCCCCTTGGAGGGAAGGGGTGGCCAAATCCCATCGTGCGGGTCCCCCACGGCGCTGCCCTCCCCGTGGGGACCAGGGGGACCCTCTGGGGGCTGCACCTTAATGCAAGGGCCATACCAGAAGCTGCAGCCGCTCCCCGCCCCACGGGCAGGGTGGCGATGCTGAACTCGCCGCTATCCTTTTAACGCCAAAAATACGCGATGTGGCACCCCCCCCCCTTCACCTGGCGGGGGGAAACAGCCACCCCCCGGCTTTGACGCGCAGCCCCGGTGACTCAAGCCTGCGTCAGGGGCTGCGTGGCCCTTTTTTTCTCTCTCTCTCGCCGTTTTCTTTTCTTTCTTTTTAATCTTTTTTTCGGGAACGGAGCGGCGGGGCCGGGCCGACCCGAGCCGACCCGAGCGGAGCGGGGCCGGGCCGAGCCGAACCGCGCCGAGCGGGGCCGGGCCGAGCCGAGCCGCGC
>JAWLRI010000933.1:2163029-2189648 GCA_034781795.1 Crypturellus tataupa | reverse complement strand
CGCTGCGGCCGGCGGCACCGGGGGAGCCGCGGGGAGCGGGGCCGGCCCGGCCGCGGCGGCTGCTTCCCCTTCCCCTTCGCCGCCGGCACCCGGACACCTCCAGGGCGGGAGCCCGGCCGGCTGGGGCCGCCGATCTGCTCGTTCCTCCCTTCCCTCCCGGGCAGCTCGTGGGGTCCCTCCTCCCCGCGCGCCGCTGGAGCCGGAGCGCAGAGGTAAGGATGTTCCCCCCGCCCAGCCCTGGCTCCCGGGGGCTCCTCGTGCTGGATCCTGCCTCCTGCATCCCCCCTTCTCCCCTAATCCTGCTGCTTTTCCAGGGGGGATGCTCAGGGAGGAGCACGGGGGCACTGAAGCCTGGCGACAGCGGGCCCAAAGGGGGGACACCGAGGGATCCGGGGGGCTTTGGGGACAGCAAAGGGCTCTGGCCACTGTGCAGAGGCCCAGGGTGGCCCTAGAGGGTGCCTGGGCACTCATCCCCACCTCACTGCTGCCCGGGGAGGGTGGAAATGCAGCTTTCGGGTTGACCTTGACGATATCATTGGGAGAGAAGAGAGCACTTGGCTGCAATGAATATTTAATTTTGGCCCCTAAGGTGCTGGGGGTTTATGTGCATTATTATTATTATTATTTAATTTTTATTGATTTTTTTTCCTGCCACTTTCTAAATGCAGGTGGCTGTTTTTTTGAGGCAAAAAAGATGGGGAGTCGGGTTTTGGGTTCCTGGTTTTATGCTGTTCGTGGTATTTGTGTGGGGATTCCTTATTCTCCCCTGTGCTTTTATTGCCCGGGTGGATGCACCCCGAGATGTGTTTGCTCTGGACCCGCTCTGGGGTTGGTGTCTCACCCAGGGGCAGATCCACCTTGATCCAGCAAACTGGGGCTTAAATCAGCCGAGAAATCCAGTCCCAGCTCTTTGTAAAGGACCGTAAGGGGCAAGACCGCTCGGGTGCTCGGATCCGGCTTTGCGTCCGAGGAACCCGGGGTTTGGATTTGTCGGGAGCGGGTGTAACTATTCCTGGGTGTAGCAGGGAACAACAGCAAAAAAAAAAAACAACAAAAAAAGCCACAGCAACAGAGCTGTTCCTGGGAGGATCCGGAGTTTCCTGTGAAATGTCCCTCTGGGGATGCTCCGAGCAGGCCAGGGTGGCGATTTGTCCGCAATTCAGCGGGTTGCAGGGGGACGGGGATGGGGTCTGATCCGTTTGTCCCCCAGGAGAGGCTGGAGTCGCCGGGCGGGAGAGCCCTGGGGTGAATCCGGAGCGGCTCCGGGGCCGCCTTGGGCTCACGTGGTGCCGCGGACCCGGAGCCACCCCAGGGCCGGGTCAGATGGGCGTCACGAGGACCCCACGAGCCCCGATCATCCGTTCTCCCCGAACCCGCGCCGAGCCGCTGCCGTGGGAGAAGATGCCGGGATTTTCCCCGGGATCGCGGGGGAACAAACAAACGCGGATCTGTTTGTTTGTTTACAACGGAGAAGCCCCACGGGGAGGCAGAGCCCGCGAGGGGGCTGGATGCTGCCCACTCCTGGCCCAACCTGTCCCCAATCCGGGTTCAGCCCTGGAGCGGCGCGGGCGAGTCAAGAGGGGTCACTCGGAGACGAGCGGGATTCGCTCATCCCGGGAATAGCGCAGAGCCCCGGGGGATCCAGGCTGGCTGGGTGTGCCGCGGCGTCACGCTGCTGCAGCTGCTGCGTGGATCGTGATATTCAATGAGACAGAAAAGGGGACCAAACGGGGTGACCCCGTGGGCTCATCCAGCTGCTGCGTCTGCCTCGCGCAGCACCGGCTGCGACGCCCTTCCCGCTGCCGGCGCCTCCGGGATCCATTGAGGAAAACGGTGGCTGTTTCAGTACTGCAACCCGGCGGCGCTGACGTGGATTGGGCTCCTCCGTAAGCGACTCCCTCCTGCGAGGTGAGGCTAGAGCAGGCCTGGAGCTTGGCATGGGCAGGATGCAGCTCCGAGCACCTGGAATTGCCTGTTGCCATGCTGCTCCCAGACCTGCACGGAGGCTCCTTTCCGTGTAAATCCGTGGTCCAGCAGCATTCCCAACCCACTTGTGCCAGCCGTATCCACGTCCCTCCGCATCCTGGGGTGGGATGTGGCGCGTGCAGGTATCCCGGGATGTGCCCGGCATCCTGGGATGTGCCCAGCATCCCGGCTGGCTTGCCTGGGTCGCCAGCAAGTGGCGGCTCCGTGGGGCAGCGAGAGCCCAGCGCTAATTAGCAGGGATCGTTCGGAAAGAAAAGGAACGGCCCTAACGAGCCCAGATGGCAAAACCCTTCCCTGCGGAGCCCAGCGGGATGGAGCAGGGAGGAGGGAGACGGGATCTGGAGCGCCGAGTCCCAAGTGGCTTCTAAAATGGAGGCGGCGCGGGACGGCCTCGCGGAGGCTGCGCGGAGGAGGCTGCGGGAAGGCCGAGCGCTGGATCGGAGCGGGAACGTTCCCATGCGGCATCCGGATGACCTTGGAGCCGGCCCTTCCTTGCTGCGTTTCGGGTTTCCCGCTGGCTCCATGGCCTCCCGCAGCCCGGGGCTGGGTTCCTCCGTGCCGGATCCACCCCGGGGGCTGACGGCAGCGCCGGGAGCCGCTGGAGAGGCTCCCGCTGCCTCGTCCTGCGCTCCCGGGGGCCGCGCGCTATCCCGGCGGCTGCAGAGCGGCGTCTCCTCCATCCCTGACTCAATCCCAGCCGCTTTTAGTGCTCCCGAGCCACTGTCCATGGAAAGGGAGGATGGGCCGGGGCAGGGGACGCGGCTCCGGGTCCCCTCCCGTCCCCCATGCGCCCGGGAGGACGGGACACCGGCCCTTGTCCCTGGGTGCAAACGGGAGCCCCGGGCTCAGCCCTGCGGAGGGCAGCGCCCAGGGCCTGCGGTCACCTTGCCTGGAGGTCCCCTAATGCCACCCGTGACCGAGGCAGCCCCGGGGACCCTCCGAGGGGGAATCTCCCTAGGGCGATGCCAGGGGGTGGGAGATGAAGGACGTGACGTGTCCCCAAGGACGATCCGATGGTGATTCCCCCTCAATCCCTCTGTCGGGGTGTTATAACGTGTCCCCAAGGACGATCTGGGGGTCAGGTTGGGGCAGAACCCTCCCGGGATTCACCTGCCCCTGGGATCCCTCCCCTGCAGGGCTCCAAAACAGCTCTAATCTTTCCCCGAAAAATGGAGAAAAACGCGCATTTAAGAAAATTAAGGTCATAGGGGGCTACGTAAACAAGATGAATCCCCATCTGTTGGGGCCAGTTTGCTGTGTCTGGGCAGCCCGGAAAAGCTGATCGGACTAGTCCTTCTCTTGGGGTCATTATTATTTTTGGCAGAGGGATTTTTGATCGAATAGGCTTTCAGTCATTAAAATAAAACAAAAGGCTGGAAATGCCTTCCGTGGGCTTTTCCCTGCCCTGCTTCCCTGTGGAACCGTGTCCCGGGAGGAAGACTCCGCCAGGGGAGGAAGGTTTGTCCTGCCCAGAGTCTGAGTCACCGTCACAAGGAGCTTGGGGCTGTGCAGGGCCCGATCCCAATCCCATGGAAACTCCGGTGGTTTCCCGGCACCTCCGCAAAGCTCCAGGATGCTCCGGCTGCTGCCGACCCGGGAGCCGCCGATGTGTTTGGGCCACTGGTGGGAAAGGAAAGGTTGCTGGATGGGGCCGGGAAGGCCAATTCCAACGGCTCCTCCGGAGGAGCCTGATCCAGCAAAGTCCGTGGAGCCGGCCCGGTTGCCTGGCAACGGATGCAGACTACAGCCTAAAATAGCTGTTCTGATGGGAAGAGGAACCGGGCCCGGCGAGCGGGGGACTTTCTTCAGGGGTGGGAAGGAAAAAAAAGGAAAACGCGGCGAGGTGAGGACGGGGAAATGTGAGACTTCCTTCCCGCCGCTCCCACGCGGAGCCGCTGCGGATGCTCCGCGCCGCTCGGCTGGAGCAATGGTCCCTGCAGGGGCTGGGGGGTTCAGGTGGCTCCGAGAGCCCTGGGGACAGCTCTGGAAAAGGCCACAGTGCCACGTGGTGCCGGGCAGGGGCTTCTGCGACCCCATCCCGGTGCAAGATGCTGCCACCCGAATCGGGGGAGAGGAAGGAAACGCGACCCTCTGGGAATGTCCCTTTGGGGCCCGCAAGTGGGACGCGCTGCTGTGTCCCCAGGGCCACCGCGTGGCTCCCCCGGCCAGGGTGGAGGGCAGGGACGGTCGACGGCTTCGGTCGCCCTTGGCCGTCCTGCGGACGTTCCCGGCTGGGTTTAGTTACGGCCTCGCAGGCTTTTAAGGCATAGGGTAGCGTCCGGGGAAGGTGAGCGGGCGCTGGCGTTTGTCACTGTCACCCAAGAGCCCGGCTTTGGCTTCTGAGCTGTCCTGGGGCTGCGAGAAGGTCCCTTTCGTGCATCCCCATGCGTCACATCCCGTAGTGTGTCCCCTAAACCAAGGGGTCCCCAAAGGCATGGGGATGCCAGGGACTATTTTTGGTCCCTCTCTGCCACACCGTGATGTTTTGGGGTAAAAAAAGGTGCCCTTGGCTCCTTCCCAGGCAGGTCCTGCTGATGAGGAGGAGGTGAAGCCGCGGCCGCCGCTGGTGCCGATCCCTCTGTGCCACCCTCCTCGATCGCTGCCGTCCCCGGGGGCGGCGCGGAGCCGTCCCCATGCCGAAGAACAGCAAGGTGACGCAGCGGGAGCACAGCAGCGAGCATGTCACCGAGTCGGTGGCCGACCTGCTGGCCCACGAGGAGCCCGTGGACTACAAGCGCAGCGTCCTCAACGTGACAGCCGAGAGCTGGGACAAGCAGAAGGATGCGGAGGACGAGGCGGAGGCGGAGAACCGGCCGGCGTGGAACAGCAAGCTGCAGTACATCCTGGCACAGATTGGCTACTCCGTGGGGCTGGGCAACGTGTGGCGCTTCCCCTACCTGTGCCAGAAGAACGGAGGAGGTGAGGGACGGCGCCGGGCACGGCCACGGAGGGGTACAGCCCCGTCCTGCCGTTTGGATCTGGACCCGGAAGGGTTGGGGGGTTTGGTGGCACTGGAAGGGACACGGGTCCCTATGGAATGGGGTCACCTCACCAGGCTGCAGCCCCCAGTGTAGAGCAAGGGAGGAACCAGTGCGGGGGACACAGCCGGTCCGTCAGTCCCTCTGTCCTGCCAGCTGCATCCATCTGTCCCATGGGGACATCTGAGCAGCAGCAGGTTTGCCTGAGCCAGCAGCGGAGCAGTTTGTCACCTCCTGCTCTTACCTGTCCCCGTGTAGAGCCAAGGATCTTGAAATATGGGGCAGCGGGAGGAGGAAATGGGGCGTTTTGTGGGGGGGCTGGAGGAGGAACAAGAAGCTGGGACCTGCTGCCAGCGCCCCAGCCCTGGCCACCCCACTGCCAGGGCTGCCCAACCCGGGCCGGTTTCTCCCCTCTGCAACCTCTGTCGGCTCCCAGGAGCTGCCCCGAGGGCTGCTCCGAGGGGCTCCAACGTGTCCCTCTGGAGCGTCTGTCGCCTCGCGGGCTGGAAGGAGCCGCGTGCTCCGGATTGCATCTCGTGGCCGCTCGGAGTAACTCGTCAGCTGCAGCCTGAGTCACCGCATCCCTCATGGGCGCTCGGTCACGCTTCCCGAGCTGCTGATTTCCCTCCGGCCTCCTCAATTAAGCAGTAGTGAAGCAGCTTTCTATTTCCAGTGATTTTCCCACCGTTAGATTCCGGTTGTGCCCCTCCCGGAGCTCCTCGCTCCGAGGTGTCCAGGGAGACCCGTTTCCCCGTGCCGGTGGCTTGGCGGTGCCTGGGGTTTGGACACACGGTTGCATGTGGTGTCACTGGATGGGCTCGTGTCTGTCCTTGTATCCAAGACAGCCAGATCCGTGTGTCCGTGCACACGTAAGGAAGTGTCTCCTTGCATGCCCACTGGTCTGTGTGTTTCTCCGCACGCTTTTTGGGGTCCATCCCTCATGGAGTGAACGAGCAGGAGCTCATGACCCAGCCCGGCTGTCTCCGTCCTTCCCCTCCGTTCATCCGTCTGTCCGTGCTCACGAGCGCAGGCAGCATGCGGCTCTGTGACGTGTCCTCTGTCCCCGGGCAGGTGCCTACCTGGTCCCCTACCTGGTGCTGCTCATCATCATCGGGCTGCCCCTCTTCTTCCTGGAGCTCGCGGTGGGGCAGCGGATCCGCCGCGGCAGCATCGGCGTCTGGAATTACATCTGCCCTCGCCTGGGGGGCATCGGATACGCCAGCTGCCTGGTGAGCGCAGCCCCGGTGGCCCCGCGGGGCTGGTTTGCACCGTGGGTGTCCCCATGGTCCCTGCCCGGTGGGAGGTGTCTTGGGGGCCCCGGGACTCAGTGTCGTCCTCCCCGCAGGTGTGTTTCTTCGTGGGGCTCTATTACAACGTCATCATCGGCTGGAGCATCTTCTACTTCTTCAAGTCCTTTCAGTACCCGCTTCCCTGGAGCGAGTGTCCCCTCGTGAAGAACGGCTCGCTGGCCGGTGAGGGGCTCCCTTGGGGACAGCGGGCAATTCCCACCTGCTTCAGCTCGGGTGGCTCTTGCGGGGACGCTGGTGGCTGGGGTGGTTCGAGGAGATGCAGCTCCTATCAAGGGTGGAATCACACAGGGGTTCTCCACCAGCTGAGTATTATAAAATGTCACTTTTTCTGATAGACCTTAGACACTCTCCCTTGAAGAAGGGCGTTTCTGGGGCATCGCTGCCTCCCTGGTTATGCTTTTCCAAGTCTTGGGTCTCCGGGATTCCAGGATCCAAGCAGGACCACGGGAGAGAGGCAGTGAGAGCTGGGCAGGACTGCGCTGGGCTTGCTTGGCTGCTTCCTTAGTGCACACCCGAGGCCCCGGTGCCGTTAACGGTGTGTTCAGCAGCGCCTGAGCACCTCCTTGGGACACTCCGGGAGCTGTTATGGCGAATGCAGATATCTCTATCCATATTTAACATCTCCTTTGATTGCTTGATGATGACTTTCCGCCTTAACTCCTGCTTTTCCTGCTAAAATCGTGGTGCAGCAGCAGGGCTCTGACTCCCCAAGACCTCTTGTGCTTTAACACCTCTGGTTGGTTGCAGTTGTGGAGACCGAATGCGAGAGGAGCTCGGCCACCACCTATTTCTGGTACCGGGAGACCCTGGATATCTCCAACTCCATTTCGGAGAGCGGCGGCCTCAACTGGAAGATGACCCTGTGCCTGCTGGTGGCCTGGAGCCTCGTTGGCTTGGCCATGATCAAGGGCATCCAGTCTTCGGGGAAGGTGGGTATTGGTGCCGAGCCCATCTGGGTCTGTCCCCAGCACTGGGCTCTGTCCATGTAGTCAAGACAGAAGCTGCCCACCCTGTCCATGTTCTCCTGCAACCCAGAGCGATGGCCCTGTGAGCAACCCCCTTGGAAGAGCCAAATCGGCTCCAAATGGTGACAGATACCAGCTTTGGGCCATGTCCCCCTTGTCCCCACTGCCATGGAGTCCTCGGGGTGAGGGTGAGGAGCTGAGCACAGAGGAGACAGGTGAGATGGAGGCCCCGTAATGTCCCCTCTGCCCTAGGTCATGTACTTCAGCTCGCTCTTCCCCTACGTGGTGCTCGTTTGCTTCCTGGTGCGGGGCCTTCTGCTGCGCGGGGCAGTGGACGGGATCATGCACATGTTCACCCCCAAGGTAAGGGCTTCTCCGTCGTGATCCCGCCGAGCCCTGCAGGCTCCGAGGAGGATCCCCTCGGCTGTGCCGGCTGCTCCCCAGGGAGAAGGTGCAGCTGCCATGAGCTCCAAGGCAAGAGATCTGCTCCCACTTGCATGTCCTCAACTACCCGTAGGGGCTAAAACCAGAGAATCAACCCCAACCCCATAGGAAGACACTAGGTGGCAGAGAGACCACCCCTGGTGTGCTGCATCCACTAATTAATCAGCTAATTAAGGAAATAAGCAGAGATGGAGATGAATCAGTTCAGCTGGCGAAGCTGTTAGGGGATATTAATTATGATCTCCTGATGAACGATGCTGGGAGGCCTCCAGCCTGCGGCTCTGGCTCACGGGAGGGGATGTGATTTAAGGGATATGATTTAGGGAATGTGATTTAGGGGATGCGATTTTAGGGATTTTGGGTGATTTAGGGGGGCTGACAAACCTGTGAGCTGAAACATTTGGCGTCAGACACTGCAGTGGCTCCCAAGCTGCCTGACCTTCCTCTTCTCCCTTCTCTCCAAGCTGGATAAAATGCTCGACCCGCAGGTGTGGCGCGAGGCGGCCACACAGGTTTTCTTTGCCTTGGGCCTCGGCTTTGGAGGCGTCATCGCGTTTTCGAGCTACAACAAGCAGGACAACAACTGCCACTTCGACGCGACGCTCGTGTCCTTCATCAACTTCTTCACGTCCGTTCTGGCCACCCTGGTCGTGTTCGCCGTGCTGGGCTTCAAGGCCAATATCATGAATGAGAAATGCGTGGTGGAGTAGGTGCCGTTCCTGGCGGGCTGGGATGGGGGAATCGGGTGCTGCTGTTGTGCTCGGTGTTTGTGGCCCTTGTCCATGTGCTGGAGTTGACGGAGGGATGTCCCCAGGTTGGGTGAGACTGTTCTGCACTCCAGATAGACTGGGGTGTATTTGTGCACCAAAGGCCCTGCCTGGTCCATGCCTTGGTGTGGCTGTGTCCTCTGCTCTGAGGAGAAGGGGACTCCTCAGGGTGACCAGGCTCTGCTCTCCCTTAGGAACGCCGAGAAGATCTTGGGCTACCTGAACACCAACGTGCTGAGCCACGACCTCATCCCGCCTCACGTGAACTTCTCCCACCTCACGGCCAAGGACTACAACGAGATGTACAGGGTGATCATGACGGTGAAGGAGGGACACTTCAAGGAGCTGGGCCTGGACGCCTGCCTGCTGGAGGACGAGCTCAACAAGGTACCCGGAGCCTTTCCTGGTGGGATAAGGAGGTCATCTCATCCATTGGCCCTTGGATCTGTTCTACTCAAGTTGTTTCTGGCACATGGACCTGGAAAACAAATTACTTGTAGAGATCTTCCAGGCATGGGGGTTTCCTGCCCTTGTGATTTTCCTTAGTGAGCAATGGTCCTTGCTGGGGTAGGGGAAAAGTTTTGCCCACAGCAAGTCTAGAAGAAATCTGAGGTCACATCTGTGTCCAGGCTGGGTTACCAGGCTGTGTTTTAGCCCCCTGATGATTCAGGGTGATGGGAGAAACGTAAGGTACGAGATTACCGAATGTGTCCGTCATTGATGTGATTCTCCCCTTGTTTTGGTCCTCTTTCGCTGGGCAGTCGGTGCAGGGAACTGGCCTGGCCTTCATCGCCTTCACGGAGGCCATGACTCATTTCCCGGCGTCGCCGTTTTGGTCCGTCATGTTCTTCCTGATGCTGATCAACCTGGGGCTGGGGAGCATGATCGGCACCATGTCGGGCATCACCACCCCCATCATAGACACCTTCAAGGTGCGGAAGGAAGTGTTCACAGGTGAGGTCTTCTCCTGCCTCGTCCTGGGGAGGGCTTGGGGGTCCCCATAGCCCCGGGGAGTCTCTCCAGAAAATGGGGACATGAGGGATGTCTACTTGGCCCTGGAGGCACGAGCAAGCAGCTAACGGGCTGTGTGCTGGGGTCCTTGGTCCCCCTTGGGACCCCTGCTGACCACGTCCCTCTCTGCAGTTGGCTGCTGCATCTTTGCCTTCCTGGTGGGCCTCATCTTCGTGCAGCGCTCTGGGAATTACTTTGTCACCATGTTCGACGACTACTCGGCCACGCTGCCGCTCACTGTGGTGGTAATCCTGGAGAACATCGCCGTAGCCTGGATTTATGGCACCAAGAAGTAAGATATCAGCCCAACATGAATATCTGGGCTGTCCTCACTAAAACATGTCCTTCCAGCTCTTTTTCCACAGTATGTTCCCTGCTGTTCCCAGCCAGCTCCCGGGGAGTAAATGTCCCAGATGCAGCTGCTTTATAGAGGCGGTAGCTGATTGAGCCGTAGTAACTCAGTTCACCTTGGTTTTCTGCCCACCCTAGGAGCAGATCTTCCTAGAGGGCATCTCGTGTTGGTTGTGATGCTGTGCACTTGTCATTACCCTTTTGCTTGAGGCTTTCGGAATGATTCTGGAAGGGGGACCTTGTGCCCATTCTCCTTGGCTAGAGCAAGGTGTTCAGGCAGCCTTTCCCTGAGGAGGTTCCCAGACAGTTCTATGGGCACTGGGGACACCGAGATCCTTGCTTGGACTCACCAGGCTCTTCTTCAGGTCCTACGTGGGCCAGATTTCTCACCTGAGGCTGCTGGGAGGACAATTCCCATTTGCGAGTGGGGAATACCAAGGCTCTGTGTCCCTATCTTGGCAGGTTCATGCAGGAGCTCACGGAAATGCTGGGTTTCCGCCCCTACCAGTTCTACTACTACACATGGAAGTACGTGTCGCCCATCTGCATGGCCGTGCTCATGACGGCCAGCGTCATCCAGCTGGGGGTGAGCCCGCCCGGCTACAGCGCGTGGATCCGGGAGGAGGTGAGCACAGCCCCGTCCAACACCTCCAGCTCCGGGCTTGACTGCAGGTCGGTGGGAGCTGAGGAGCTCCCTGCTCTGCCCCAACTCTGGGTGCTTCCTCGAGACCCCCCGGCTGCTCCTCCTCTATGGGCAAAGACCAGGTTTGCCCGCGCTGCCCGCAGCTCTTAAGTCAAGTCTGACCACGGGCCAAGGTTTGAACTAGGGATTTGTTTTGCACATGGTCAGTCCCGGTCTGCTGGCACATCCGAACGGAGCGGGGATGAGCTGAGGAGCGGGGTGAAGGATCTCCCAGCTGGCTCCGGAGCAGAGCTGTGTTCTGGGGGAGACCTCGGCTTCTCCAGGGATCTCCAGCTCCTCCAGAAGACCAGAACTGCCCTTCCGTGTTCCTTCCTGAGCATCTCCGAAGATCTGATTCACCCATTTCTTGTTCCTATCAAACACACACTCAGCACCAAGTAGGAGGCTCAGGGACAGCCAGAGCTTGCTAAGTGTAGGCGATAAAAAACTATATTGCACTCCAGAGCCCTCCCTTCCTCCTCTCCCAACGGAAATATTTGCAGAAGCCAACGTGCTGTTGGGACACCAAATCCACCTGCACTTGTGCAGAGCGGTGAGAGCTGCAGGAGCCGTTGTCCTGCCGTGAGGAGCTCCAAGGCTTAACTAGAGCTGCAGGCAGGACCGTGGCCCGTCCTTGTTCTGAACTTCTGCTTTGCTTCTTGTGAAATGAAGCTGGAAGGAGGCAGGAGGGGTTGTGCAGCGCTCCAGAGACCTTGTCCCTGGTGTAGGTTGCTCTGCCCTTCGGTCTAGCGGTCCCTTTTAGTGGCTCTGAAATGCAAGAAGGGGCCTGAAGCTCTGCTGCCCACCTGCGTGGAAGAGGATGGTAGAGGAGAAACTAACACTAATGCCCCTCTAATGACACTAATATCCCTCTCTTCCAGGCTGCAGAGAAGTTCCTTTTCTACCCAACGTGGGCCATGGCTATTCTTATCTCCCTGATCATCCTGGCATCCCTACCGCTGCCCCTGGTCTTCATCCTCCGCCAGTTCCACCTTGTGTCGGACGGCTCCAACGCCCTCTCGGTCACCTACAAGAAGGGCCGGATGATGAAGGACATCTCAAACTTGGAAGATAACGACGAGACCCGCTTCATCCTGAGCAAAGTGCCCAGCGAGACCCCCTCGCCCATGCCCACGCACCGCTCCTACCTGGGCCCTGGCAGCAATTCCCCCATGGAAATGAGCAACGCCCCAAACGGACGATACGGGAGCGGGTATCTACTGGCCAGCACCCCCGAATCCGAACTGTGACGGTCGTCCGGCTGCCACCCCCACCGGGAAAGTAGGGCACTGGGGAGTGGATCCTAGCTGGCCAGGCGACAGGAAAATTAATTAATAAAGAAAATGACCAAGAAGCCCCCCCTCTTAGCACCATAATCAAGAGCAGCCATTTCCGGACTCCCCGGGAAGAAAGGATTGCAGGAGGGGCAGGACTCCCTTCCCAAACCTCTGGCCAGAGGGCAGGACCCGGCGGGGCTCGTCCGCAGGGCGAGGAGGAGGAGCAGGAGATGCTGCGGTATCTTCCCAAGGGTTATTCTTGCACATCTTAGAGCCGGAGCGAAGAATCGCACGTCCTGAGCAGCCGATGTCTGTAGGAAGGACCAGGGTAGGGGGAAACCCAACCGCGCTTCCTCCTGCAACCCTGAGCTCTTCCCCCGCCGTCGCCCTTTACCCGGGAGAAGTCATGGCCTTACTCCGACGAGCACAAGTAACCAGTGATGTTCATAGCACAAAAGGGTGCTCTTGTTGTCACCGTTGTTGTTGTTGCTGTTACCTTTCCTGTAGGTTTTTTATAGCTGTGGACACACCTTAATAACCCCGAATTTTGGCCAGGGTTGACAGGGAGCGGTGTTGGTTGAGTTGTTTCTGTTGCTCCCTGCTGTGTTGTCACCAGCACAGGGTCAGCACCTGAGCATTGTTTGGAGATGTGGGGATGGCCCCTCCGTGTGAGACGTGGCCTGCACCCTCCTTGGCTGGTGGCAGAGGGACCTAATGTGATTTTTCTGGATGCGCGTGCAGGCTCTAGGCAGGATTACTGTGCCACGGATCAGGAACAACCTCCTGGAATTACTCATGGCACGTGGGATGTCCTATTACATCCCAACCTCTGCTATGGTGAATTGTCTCCTCTTGCTGCTCTTAGGTGCCCGGAGGGACAAGCAGAGAGGCTGTGGGACATGGGGTCCCAGCACAGCCCTAGTTGAGCTCTCAGGAACCATCCCCTGACTCCTCCTTCGTGGCCACCAGCTGATCTCGTCTCTAGACATCTCCATCTCTCGCAGCTTCAAGCACCGTCCGTGTTGGCTCCTGTTCCACCTCTGCTAGGGGGTTCTCCAGTGGTTGAGTGGTGGATTCTCCACTGGGCAGCAGTGCTAGGACGTGTATGCTGGGCACCAATGACCTTGGGACCGGCACCAGCTCCTAATGTCCTTGCTGGCGCTCAGTCCTGGCCGGCGGGTCCCTGTTGAGCAGCCAGGCTCCATCCGTGTCATGTGGAGGAGGAGCTGCCCTCTCTCCTCCTAGGCACATCGCTAAGGTCCCCAACGCTGAGGGTGCTCCTTACCCTCAGGTCTTGGAGACGCACGATGGGATTTCACCACTTGGAAGGCCTTGTCCACAGGTCCTCGCCCACCATCTCTTCTCTTCTCCTGTGTTCTTTCCTCTCCCAACCCGAAGGAGCTTCCCAGCCAGGAAAGGACCTGCACCGCTCGCCACGTCCTTGACTTCTCTTGGCATCCCGGAGGCAGGAGGTCCCTCCCAAAGAGTTTTCTATGGTCCTTTATTTATAGCCTTGTACTTTTTCTCTCTTCCCGTGCCCCTACAGAGGGATATGAAGATTATCCCCCTGGCTCATCTCAAATGAGAAGCACAAGCGCTTTCCCGTGCCGGTTTTCTCCTATTTCTCCGTCTTGCTGCCTCCTCTTCTCCTTCTGGCCAGCGAAGCAGAGGACGAGCCAGACCCTTGTGCCCACGTCACCTTCCCCGTGTCCCCAGGTCACAGCAGTGCCCTCCAGCCCAGGGGCCGCATTCCCACCACGGCTCCCATGGAGTTAACGGAGGAGGACACCTCCGGTAGCCAAATCCCACGGTCCTGCCCGCTCTAGAGCTGTGACTTCCCTGGAAGCCGGGGGGAAGGATGTGGCTCTCCGGTGGCAATTCCCAAACCAGCTGGGGAGGCGGTCGCTTTCCTTCCCTCTTCTTGCAGGGCCGAGTCGGTAAGAAGGTAACAAAAAGCTATATTATATAATATTAAAAATATATATCTACACAAAGAGAGGAGATGGGACAATATCCTAGAGATTCTCTATTTCCGATGTATATTTATGCTGTAAATGTCACTGTAAATGATGTTGAATGGCACCGCCGCCCGCTCCGTGGCTTCCCGGTCGTCTCCGTGCTGTACAGCTCAATCCGCACCCCTCGCACCACGGCTTTTCCTTCCCATTCCTTGGGTGCAGGGGGGTCCCTCGCCAGCTCCCAAGGGTCCTGGCACCCAGCAGAGAGGCGGGGAAGGAGGCACCTCATTTTTCCCTCTTATCCGTGGAAATACTGTATTTCTTGTGGCATTCGCTCGGTGTTAAGCACAGGGGCTGCAGGGGGTAGGTTTTTAGGGGGTAACGTGTTGTCAACGTGAGCGTGTTCATCTGTAGGCCGTGCGTGTGTGTGTGTGTGTTGGGGGTGTGGGTTGGGACTCACTTTTCACCCTATTCGGTCACTTTTGGAGCTGGTGCCGGGGTGTTTCTCCTGCCCGCTGGCTCGGCTCCACGCGGATGCACCTTTGCACCGTCCCTGCCGCTCGCCCTGTTGATCCCTTATTTGATTTTTCCGCACGGAGGTGCAGGGAACGGCTGCTAGTTCTGAGCACAGGCACTTTTTGATTTCCCTCCGGGACACTGCGGGAGGAAGGGGGAATCGCTGCTGCTATTCCTGCCCGCTCCCATTCCCGGCCTGCATCCCACTGCGTGCCGGGAGCCGCGGGCATCCCTGGATCCGCCTCGGCCGGACCGGGAGCGTGGCCGGCGCTGCGGCGGTGCCAGGTGTGTGGCGCGTCCCCGTGTCCCTCGGTCCCTCCTGTACAGGTACAAGCACAGAGCTCGTAGTCGCGCGTCCCGTGTATCCTCGTAGCCGGTGTATTTACCAAGCGGGCCGTGCTGGGGGGATCCCGCTCCGTAGGATCCCCCTAGAGCTGTAACAGAGTCCGATTAAAAGTCTCTTCTTACCAAACTGCCTCCGTTTCCTCATTTCAGGGGTGCAGAAAGCCGAAGCCGGAGCAGCAGGGCTGCATCGGGTGCCAGGGCCATTGCCTGGCTCTTCTTATCCCTGCATATTTGTCCATTCATTCCCTCCATTACCTTCCTATTCCCACTAATCCCTTCCTTGTCCCTCCATCGTCCCCCTTATTTTTTCAGATAAGGCCCCCCCACACCCAATTACCGGAGATGGGAGCCAAGCCTTGGGCATCTCAGTCCAGCTCCCAGCATGAAAGGCTCCGAGTTCCGCTTGGCTTCCGGAGGTCCCCGAAATGCTGCCATGGGGACGGTGGCCCTCCTGAGGGCCCCAGATCCATACAGCATCTCCCAAGGGTGCTGCGCTGCCGGAGGGAAGCGATGGATGCAGCCTGGCCGCGAGTGCTGGGCATCTCCGGCCTTGGGAAGAGGCCTGGATCCCAGGAGCGGAGATGTGTCCCGGCCATGGGATCGTGGGTGGGAGGGGGAGGGATCCTGCTTGTCCCTGACCGTCATTCCCTCCTCTCCCAGGCAGGGAGAAAATCCCAGGGTAAAAACCCCAATGGCACCCGGCTTTGGAGCATCTTTGGGATAGCAACTATTGCAAAGATTTATTCCATGGAAAAGCCTGCGGTGGTGACGAGACCAGGACCAGCTCCATGGCCGGAGCCCCCCAATTCCCGGCATCACCAGATCCGTGCACAGCCCAACAGGCAGTTATGGATGTGGGGGTGCTAGGAAAAGACCCTCAAAGCAGTGGGCCAGAATACAAAATTCCAGCGGCTGGGACAGAAGTGGATGCCCGTAACCCAATCTGAAGGCTCCGTGGAAGAAAATGTCCTTCCCATCCCAAAATAGCTGCGGATCTCATCCCAAATAACTGCGGTTCCCACCTCCGCACAGAGACGCGGGTATCTCCCGCCTCCCGGCTCCGGGCTCGTCCGTCCCCGTCTGCGGGGACGGGGATGGGGACGACGGGGACAGGGACGCGGTGGCGGCTCCTGTGACGCCCCCAGCGGGTTAAGGCCTCGCCGGGCCCCGCGGCGGCAGCACCGCGACAGCGACGCGGCGGGTCCCGCAAGGTGGCACTGTGCGACAGCGGCACCGCGTCCTCCCCAGACACGCGGCGCTGCTGGCGACACCGGCCACCTCCCCTGCCAGGCACGAGGAGAGGGGCCCGCGATCCCCCTGTGTCCCGGGTCGTTTGGCACAAACCCCGGGCTGGCCCGGGTGATTCTATCCCCCCGCCTCGCCCCAGCGCTAGGAGAGCTGCCCGCGGCTCGCAGGGCGGCACCGGCGGCCGCTCTGGGCTCAGGTGTCGGGGAGGCACCGTGGAGGTGTCACCGCAGCGCCCTGGTGCCACCACCTGCCGCTGGGGACAGGCCTGTCCTGCCGCGAGGATGTGACAATGGGGAGCTGCAGGTCCCCATGCACAGGGTGCTGCCAGCAGGACCCCAGTGGAGCAGCTCGGCTCAGCCATCTCCACCCCAAAGCGGGACTGTCTGGCCCCAAACGGCTCCTGCGGGACAGGCCGCCTTCCCCGCGCTCCCTCCACGCGTGGGGACCATCCTGGTGGCTCCCTGCGCTCTCCTCCAGGTCGGGCCTGGGCTCCGCTGCTCCCTCCCAGGCTGGGGACGAGCTGATGCCTCCGGTCACGGCTGGGGACGGAGGCACCAGGTGCCCTCGTGCCCATCCAGGAGCTGCTGATTCCCAATCCAGAGCTGCTCCTCCATGGTGTCTCCAGGCCCCGCTCCTTGCTTTACCGCTCATCTGGATGGAGCCCGAGCTGCCTCCTTCGTCTTTGCAGCAGAGACAAGGGAGGTCTCTGCAGAAATGACTCCTTCTCGCTCCGCAAAGGCCCTTATTCATCAAGTTTTCTATTTTCTATTTTTTTTTATTTATTTTTTTCCTTGCACGGACATTAAAAATCCGAAGGCATATTTAGAGAGCCGGTAGCTCCGGGAGGGTGGTGATGGGGAAAAGGATCCCTTCCTCGCCCGGCTGCAACCCAGTCCTCCGGGCGGCCGCCTCCTCCCCACGCCCGCTGCGGCGAGGGCTCTGGGGATGGACAGAGCCCTGTAAAATACGAGCGTCGGGTCGCGGCATCCCTTCACCGCCGCCAAACGCGCATTACGGGTGATGAGGAGCCCAGCCGCTGATGCAAGCCTCGATTTTTTCCAGTGTGACTTTCCTGGGGCTCCTGCCCTGGCCGCCCCCAAAGTGGTGGCTGCGGGGGGAGCATTCCAGGCAGGGGACACATTGGGGTTCAGCGGGACAGGGAGCCACTGTGGAGGCGGAGGGGGCTCATGAGGGGGCAGGTGGGGGGCAGAGATCCCAACCCCTCGCTCTGGCCCAGGCACCTGCTGATACAACGGGGCCCGGCTCGGCTCTCCTCACCCCAAAAAGCAGCCCTGCGGGGGGGCTGGGGTCTCTCCTAGGACCCCCAAATGCCCTCGGGCATCTCCTCTGCTCCCTCCATTGCCCAGGGCAGGAGCAAACGGCGCCGGCAGCACCGCGTCCATGCGGCTCCCCAGCGTGCGGAGCTGCATGGAACAGGGATGCTCATCCTTGGGGATTTCAACTCCCTGCAACTTTGTCTGAGCTGGAGGTTGCGCTCAGCGCGAGTAAAGCAGCGGCCAGACCTTCAGCAGGCACAACCCACGCGGGCTGCGATGCTGTAGTGATCACTGCCGTGGTCCCCATACGCACGTGTTGGTCCGGGAGCAGCGGCAAGGCCAACGCGTGGGTACGGGGAGCAAGGGGACTGCTCCCCGTTGGGTCAGGGCACCGTGGGTGCAGGCTGCAGTGTCCCAGCAAGGAGCCCAGCGTTACCCCTGTCTCAGTAATGGCCAGGAGAGTAAATCCGTGTTGCAAAGAGCTTTGAGGGTCTCTGGGTGATGATCCCAAGTGCTTCTAGTTTTTGCACGATGCCAGCATAACACTAGTTAACCGGAAACCCGCAGGGACAAGGAGTAGCTGATGTTCATTTAAAGTTTTAGCATCTCTTCCCATAGAGATTTTAGGTCTCGTTTAGCTGCAAACGGGAAAAAAATATCAGTGTGATTACATCTTCATTGTGTTCTTGAAGGCTGCCTAGCGGGTAGTTTACCAAACACGTTGCCTCTTGCTAATTATAAATTTGATCGTGGTTGTTTTTTAATCTTTCTCATTTCCATTTCAAAGTAGCCTTTTAGATTCCTGTTATGAAAACAACAAGGCTCGTGGTGTTTTTGATCCTGAGCTAATAAAAGAACATGACATTCGTGAAGAGATTCATGGGTATGAGCCGCGTCCCCTCCGCCAGCCTTTAAGATTCACAAATATGCGCTGAGATTTGGGTTCGCAGGGCAGAGCAGCAGATACCCGCTGATTACAGGAGATTAACAACCGCTGCGACGGCTGCTCCTCGCCGCGCAGCCTGCGGAGTCCCATTCACCCGTGTGAGCATTTCCCGGGGACCGCGGGAGGGCACGTTTAAGCGCGCCAGCAAGCCGATACTTTTGTAGTCCTTTTCCATGCGATTCCCAGCAGGATTCCGTGGCCTTTGCTCTCTGCGCCGCTGGCTCCTGCAGCGGCATCTCTGCGCATCCCTCTGCTCGGAGCGGACCCGGGGAACCCGAGCACACAGGAGCGCTGGAGCCCTGCGCGCTGCCCGGCTCTCCGGGGGTTGATAACGCGGATGGTTTCAGTAGCTTCATTTTTATACGATGCACAAAATCCCACGAGGCAGCAGGCGCCTGACGCCCCGTTTACCTGGGAGCTCTGTGCTCCTGCGGAGAGCGGTGCTGGTGCCCAAGGAGGGCCGGGAAGCAGCTCCGTATCCCCATGCTCCTGTCCTCAGGCTGGGGGTCTGGGGCTCCCAGTTCCCATGGCATTTACGAGCTGGGGATAGGGATCCTTTTTGCACCCTTGTTCATTCGGCAGAGCCCCTGTTGTAGCAGGGCTCACGTGGCACAGAGCCGCGGCAGAATCAGCAACGTGAACGAAGCAGCAGGGCCAGGATTTGAGCCGTGCAGGTTGAGCATCACGGCAGCACAGGGGCAGCACCGCAAAGGGATAGAAATGCTCCCGGATCCAGCTCCGGGTCAGCAGCTCCCGTTGCTCCGGGACACTCGGGATGGCACCGAGGAGGCGCCGGCAGCAGCTCCCGCTGCACCCGGCCCTTGGGCTCCTTGAGGGGTTAACAGGGAGGGCCGGGGATTTGGTGCACAAAACCAAACCCAAACAAAACGAGTTCTTCATCAGCCTGCTGCGGGTCCTCGAGACCGAAAAGCACGTGGGTTTCCACAGGGGAAACTGCTGCCTCCAATGCCCCAGATTCAGCAACCTTGAAAGGTCCGCGGGAATCCCAGCAGTGCTCACATGGTGGCTCTCGCAAATCGACGGGTACCTGGTGGTTTGTGATGTGGGCTAAAGCGCCTGCGAGAACCCTCTTCGGAGGGCTGCAAAGTGGGGCAAGCGCCAGGAGGCAGCAGCTCTTTGCTGTTCTTATGTAAAGGGTCCCTCTCACGGAGCACATCCAGCTGCCGAGCTGCCTTCCAGCTCCCTGCTCTGCTTGGGACGAGCTGGAAACGCAGGGATGTGCCCTGGGGAAGGGCCAGGGTCTGTCCTGCCCCCGTTGCACCCACACTTGGGAAGCAGTTAAGCAGCACAAGGCTCTTAACTCACGGCTATGGGGTCTGCAGGCTGGGGGCACAGGCAGCTTCCTGCAGCCTTCATTTTTCTCGGGTACTTGGTAGGATTGAGCTTTGTGGAAGCATCACGGAGCGTGTCCTGCACCCGCTGCCCAGCCGAGCTGCAGGACCAGCCACCACGTCCCAGCAGGGCACAGCAAGGGACTGGTGAAGAGGGTCCCATGGGTGTGAGGAGATTCATTAGGTGCTAATTAGCTAATTAGGCTGCCCATTACGGCTGTCTCCGGTGGAGGGACATGGCAGTGGCTAACAGATGAGCTGTCAGCGCTCACACACATGTTCCCTCTGCCTGTTTCCCTGCAGCCTTCCAGGAGATAGAGCAAGGAAGTGTCACCAGGCAGGATCACGGTGTCGTTAGAGGCTAAAATCCCCCCAAAACCTCATTGCGGTGTCCTCCGCCGGGCACATTCCAGGGTGACCTGCAGGTCCCAGCCCCGGCGCTGCCCAGCGCTCGCTCGGTGGCAGTGTCACTTTCCTCACGACATTGATTCTCTTTGGTTGGCGGGTGCTAAAAATAGACAAGATGTGTTTTCTACACAGCCCGTACCTCTGCACGTGCCTTTTCCCCCCTGCTCTTTAGTGTCTGTTTCCTCTTCTGTTCTTGCTCCTGCCCTTCTGCAGGTGGATGAGATCCTTGGAGACCAGCCAGAGCTAAAGGAGAAGGTTTTCACCGTGCTGAAGCAGTACGCGGCAGAGAGGAAGGTGGAATACCTGGCCTACGCCCTCTGCATGGTTCTCACGCACGAGTCCCACCAGCTCCTTATTGACAACATCAGGTACAGCGTGCCGGTGCGTTCCTCTTGCTGTGCTGGGAGCGCAACGCGGCGGGCGCCCGGCCTTTGCTTACGGATCTCCCCTGCAAAGTGCCCTTGCTCGCTCCGCGAGCAGCTTCCCTTGGGAATAGCAGGGGAGCGGAGTGGCAGCTCTGCTTCCCGGGCAGGAAAAGCTTCTCTCGATGTCCTAGATGTCCTTCACTGGACGGCTTGTCCTACCCAGGCGAGATCATTGGCTCTAGAGGGAAGCAGCGCAGCTGGCCCTGGCAAAGCATCTTCTTCCCATGGGAGCAGCCCAACATGGAGCGTCGGCTCTGGCTGCTCCTGGGTGCCGCATCCCTGCAGGGCTGCTCTGCAGGGATGCAGAGCGGGATGAGCGGAGCCCTGGTGAGAGCACATGGGAGCACCGCGTGTGGTGCCGAGGGCACAGGACCCGGCTGCAGTCACCCGCTGTCCCCGTCCCCGCGGCGACCTGGTGGGCACCGGGCTCCCTGATTCATTGCCTCTGCCGACAACACGGGACTTGGCTCCCTTTCCGCGCATCGTTTCAAAGGGAAATTAAATTAGCTGCAGCGCGGCTGGCAGCACCTGGGCCACGGGATGGATCCGTGTGCCAGCTCGCGCTGCCCTGGCGGCACCCTGCGCCTCCCCACCTCGTGCCTCGACCCGTCGCTCCTGCAGTGTTGGTGCCGCCCCGTCCATCCCCACTCCGGCACCGCGGCGCGAGCACTGTCGGCAGCACCGGCGGCTGCGAGGGGGCTTTTCCCCACATTTCCCAGCCCCGTGGGGCGAGTTCCCCACCGTGTGTAGGGTCCAGGCAGAGCGAGCGTCTCCCCGCAGCGTGAGCGCGAGCTGAGAAACCCCGGCTGAACCCGGCCGTCCCTCTAATCCTCCTAATTCCCGGCGCTGGAGCGGTACCCTGACTGGTCGGCGAGGGGCTGTTGCCAGGGCCGAGGGGCAGGGACATCTGTGCCGTGGAGCGCGGTCGGAGCCGCCGGAGCTGGCGGGACGCGGCTTGGCCGGTTCCTGAGCGCACAAGTGACAGCCTGGTGCCCAGCGTGCGCCAGCTCAGCCCGGGTCCTGGCAGGGCGCAGGGCTCCATCCGGACTTCTAGTAACCCGCGCGCTCACTTGAAGTTACCCTGAGCCATCCCAAAGGGACGGGCAGGGAAATGTCCATCCCGCCGCCTCGGAGGTGCCGACCGGTCTGGGCCGCAGCTCCGGATGCCGCTGCGGAGCATTGGCCATGGGGGGTATCCCGGATGTGCGTGGAGTGAGCTGGGAGCCGGGAGCTGGTCCGGATCCGGCTCCCTTGCGGTGCTGCACGGCCTCGTGTCGCTCGAGTGCTGCCGGGTGGCACAAGGGCATCAAGGACGGGGCTGGGGACATTCGTAGTGCTCGCGCGGGTCCGGCTCCCCTCGTCCCGCGGGTCTGCGCGGGGGACACGTCTGAGCGCGGGGCACGTGACGGGATTACGGCCAGCAGAGGCGACGGCCGCGCGGAACCAGGGCTCCATCTGGCCCCGCTCGGCCCCTGGCTCTCCGATTGCACCTTTAATCAGTGGAATTGCAGGATATTACAGTTGCCATAACAACACGCTCCGCGCCGGGGGTCCTGGGGAGGACACGGGGAGCGGGTGGCCCGGGGTGGCCCTGGCCACAGCTCGGCTGTAGTGACCGTGTGGGGGCCACCGGGAGCCCCTCTGGGACCAGAGCCCAGGCAGGAGCTGGCCCTGGAGAAATCCACCGTCCTTATCCCTCTGAAATGATATGGGATGATTTTTTTTCCATGAATGGGATTTTAATAAGCTTCCAAATCGGCAGCCCGCAGCACGGCCGGGTCGGAACCGGCCCGCGGGAAGGGCTGGCATGGGAGCCCAGCGAACCGGGCAGGTGATCTCGGTTTAATGCAGTGAAATATTGAGCTCAGGGAAAAGATTTGCCATCTAATCTTAAAGAAATGAATCCCGGGGGAAAAGTTGCTTTGGAGACCCGGGTTCCCTGCCAAGGGAGGGCTGTGGGCAGAATAAGCAGCTCTGGGGTTGCTGCTTGTGCCCGAGTTTGTCCCTGACCGGGTTAAGAGCTTTAATGCTGGAATAACACATGGAAAGGGGTTGGGGTGCTCCAGGCGTGCGGGATGCTGTAGTTCCCCAGGCAGCTGCAGGCGGCCCCGCTGGCTTTGCTGTTCCCTGTTGGTAGGAAGGGCTCCAGACTCGGCGCTGGCACCCGGAGGGGCTCAGCCCTGCGGCTGAGGGGGACCCTCGCGGCGCCGCATCCGGGCCTGGCGCTTCCCGGGATGCTGCGGCAGGACACGGGGCTCCGTGACCCGCAGTGGCCCCGTGGCCCGTGCTGCGGGGCAGGAGGACGGGGCAGGGCTGTGGCTGCCCTGGTAGCCCTGGTGGCACCTGGGGCTGTAGCCACGGTGGTAGCCACAGCAGTAGCCACAGCAGTAGCCACAGCAGTAGCCTCAGTGTCAACTGTGGTGGCAGCTGCACCGGTAGCCTCAGGAGTAGCCACAGTGGTAACTGCAGTAGTGGCCACAGTGGTAGCTGCAGTAGTAGCCACGCTGGTAGCTGCAGTAGTAGCTGTGGTGGTAGCTGCGCTGGTAGCCACAGTGATAGCCGCAGCGGTAGCCGCAGTAGTAGCCATGGTGGTAGCCTCAGTGTTAACTGTGGTGGCAGCTGCAGCGGTAGCCGTGCTGGTAGCCACAGCAGTAGCCACAGTGGCAGCTGCAGTAGTCGCCGCGCTGGCAGCAGCCGCGGTGGTAGCCTCGGTGGTCACTGTGCCGGTCTCCGTGCTGGCAGCAGCCGTGTCGCTGCCACCGTCCCAGCCTCTGGGGCTGCCACTGGCCCCGGCTCTGGTCGCTCCTGCCTGCTCGGGTCTCTCCTCCGCTCCCCTCCGCTCCTCTCTGTCTCTATCATTTTGGGGACGCTGCGGTGGCCGCCCCGCCACCTCCCTGCGGGTCCCTTCCCGCTTCCCCCCGGGGATTCCGCGCATTCCTGCAAGGAGGAAACCCCGGATTCCAGAGCCTTGGAAAGGGCAGCGCCGCGGGGCTGCAGCGCCTCTCCTCCCTCTGCCCCGCGCTGAGCTCTGCCCTGAGTTTTGTTTTGTTTTCCTTTTTAGCTCAAAGGGATTTCATCCCGTTTGCCCAGAATTAAGCTCCGGCAGATTCTAATTTGCTGGCGTTTTGCTCCTCCGTCGGCTTGCGGACGGGCGAACGCACGTGCCGCGCCGGGTCCTCCCCGCGCGCAGCCCCTGCGGCTGCTGTGGACGCGCAAGGTGCCGGCTGCGCTCGCTGCGCTCCGGGATGGTGCCGCGCCGCGGCCAGGGCCAAGCATGAGCTGCCTGGGGTGAGTAGCCGGGGACCTTTCCCGGGAATGGGCTGAGAGCAGCCTCGCTCGGCGCCCGCCGGTGCTGCCGAAACGAGCGGCGCTCCGTTAATTGATTAATTAACGCTCAGCGCCCTTGTTGCAGGGAGCAGCTCCGGCCGGGGCTGCGGGCGCCTCGCGCTCCGTGTTGCGCCGTCGCCTGCCCGCGCCGGAGCGTCAGCACCGACCTGCCCCGGGCTCGTCCCCCCGCGTATTGCAGGGTTAAACACTGGGGCTGGGAGCAGAGCTCGGGCATCCCCAAGGAGCTTCCCTGGATTCGGAGCGGTTTTCCCACCGGGGCTGCTGCTGGGGTGCGGGAATTGCCGTGTCGTGGCCGGAGCTGCTCCGAGCCTTGCAGAGGGCTGCGGTGCCGCCTGCGTTGCGGAGGTGCGGGGGGCACCGGTCCCCTTCTCCCCTTGACCTGCCCTGCTGTAAAAGTGTGGGTAAACGCGTGTAAATGTGTGTAAATATGTGTAACTGTGTGTAAATGTGTGTAACTGTGCGTACGTCAGCGGTGCGGGTGCCGGACGCCCGGTTCATGCCCTGCCCGTATTGATCCATCGCGCGAGCCCTGTGCTGCTCTCAGGATGGTTTTACCCCAGCAGGACCCTGAGTCCTTGTGCTCCTTGTCCTGCTGCAGGGAGGCCGGAGCAGGGGCTCGTTAGGTCCCTCGTTAGGGCCTCTTTGCCCCCGAGCAGCCCCTGCCGCGGGGGGACCCGGTGGGAACCCGTGGGGGTCCCCGCGTTCCCGAGGAGATCCCGACGAGCTCATTTTAGTAATGGCTCAAACGCAATCTCTTTTTCTCAGGTTGCTTTTCATGGCAATAAAATTGCTCGGCGTGTTCCTGTATTAAAATACTGCAGCCATCTGTGACACTCGCCGGATAAGAAATTTCATTTTAGCCATCAGGATTTACAGGTCCTGCGCCTGCCTCCCCCTCCCCACGTCCCTGCGCTCTGAGCGCGGCGGGAGCCTCCCGGCTCATCCCAAAGGAAAACGCGGCTCTGGCACCCCGGTCCCGTCCGTCCTGCTGCTCCCTGCATCCCACTGGCCCCGCGCTCCGGCCTGGGGGACAGCAGGGCCATAATGCCGGAAAAGCAGCTTCGGGCTCCGTTCCCTCAAAAAAAACCCACAAACAAGCAAAAAAAAAAATCCCCGAGCACTAATCTTCTGGCTGGGCATATGTTAAACTGCCCCCAAAAAGGAATTAGGGCAGGAGAAAAAAAAAAATCTGCCGCCGGATCGGAGGAGTGACAGTGACCGGGCGGGAGCTCCGTTGCACGGGCTGACTTCAAATAGGTCATGACCAGAATACCTTAGTGCAAAAGCTCCTGTTAAGAGATTGATTTGTTTCGAGAAAGCAAACCGCTGCCGCGCGGCTATGGCTGTCCGTGGAACCCGTTTCGTACGGTCTGTTTAGCCGGGAAGCTCTGGGGTCTCCGTGTTCTAGCCCGGCACAGGGTGGTCCCTGCTCCTGCTGCTGCTTGTTCCTATTCCGAAGCCCCCGGGCTGGGGGACACTGTGGATCTGTGACCGTGCGGCAGGGAGGTCCCCATGCTGGCTGGGGTGACACGGCCGGTGGGGTGCAGAAACGAGCTCTTTTGGGGCATTTCCATCTCCAGAAGGAACATTCCCAGTCCTGGCACTGTCGGCTCTCCATGGGTGACGCTGCTCAAGCGAAGGTGCCATCGCTGCCCATGACGGGAATGTGGCCGTCTGCGGTGTCCCCTCTGTCACTGAGGCTGGGCAGAGCTCATGGTGACACGGTGGGACGCGGTGTCCATCCGTCCGTCTGTCTGTGGGCCAGGAGGGAAGGTGACCCCGTGAGCGCCGCACGGGCACCTGGGGAGCAATTAGTGGCACTTTGTCTGAGGATGAGACGAGGGATCCATTGTCACCGAGCAGGGACGGCCGCGAGGCTCCCGCTGGTACCCATGCACGGCCCCGGGGACGAGGGCCTTGCTTTCCATTTAACGACAGCAGCGGGTCACATCTACACAACATCCGTGGCCAGAGGAGTAATTACGCAGCCCGCCGTGACGGGGGATTGGTGCTGCCACCCCGCAGAGCCGCCGGGCTGCAGCGCTGCCGCTGCGGGTGACGCAGGCAGGACCGTCCCGCTGCAGAGCCGGGCGCTGCCACCCGGCTCGTCCAGGCTGGTGGCATCGCCCAGGCGCAGCTCAGGGTGTTAATCCACCCCGGGAGGGTTTCTCTGCCCGCTCGCTGCCCGGGCTCTGCTCCCCGCGGTCGCGCAGGGGCTCCAGGAGCCCCACGGTCTCCATCAAACCCAGGGCTCTGCTTGGAGGCTGCTGAATTAAAGGTTTTGCCTTCCACCCCGAATGTTGCTTCTTCCCAGCTCTTCAGGAGAGGCCTGAGGAGTCGGTAGCTGTGATGCAGAATTTCACATCTCCGGGATGCGCTGGGCACTTTGGGAACTCCTGGAATTAGTCATTTCTGGAGTTTTTGTCGTGTGTAAATCGTGTGCCTGGTGCTGGGCGGCCGTGCTGGCCTGCACAGCCCGTGCCGCCCCTGCTCTCGCCTATTCAGATGTATAGATCAGACGTATGGACCGGGGCACCCGCTCTTTGCCCCAGCGTTTGCAGCAGCTCCGGGCCGTGGTCCTTGTCCCCAGCATGGAACCCTGGCAGGGAAGCACCCGGAGCGGGGTGCACGGGACAGGGATGCTCCGAGCAGGGTATCTGGGACAGGGATGCTCCGAGCAGGGTGCCCAGGACAGGGATGCTCCAAACCCTGCGCGGGGGCCGTTCGCCTTTAAGATTCCTCACCCCGCTGCAGCAGCGTGTAATTTAAACAGCAGCACTTTAGAAGTCAACTAATTAGCGGCGCCGAGGGCTCCCTGTGGAGCGCGGGGCTCCGTGCCCTCCTTTCGGCGGCGCGGGGGCTCCAGCTGCCAGCGGAGCGGCGCAGAGCGCGGGGACGCGGAGCGGAGCGGGATCCTTGGAGCAGGGCCGGCTCGGAGCGGGGCCAGGGCAGGGACCGACTCGGAGCGGGGCCAGGGCAGGCGGCGGGCGCAGGTCGCGGCGGGTCCATCTGGCCGCGGCGCGGG
>JAWLRI010000933.1:2141783-2159808 GCA_034781795.1 Crypturellus tataupa | reverse complement strand
TCCGCCGGCCCACGGGGGCACCGGGCAGGGCCCCGGGTGCCGCAGCAGCAGCCTCGGCTCGCGGGAAGCCCGGGCTGGCCCTGGAGGGCGGCGCGGAGGGCTTTGCCGCTCCGAGGCTCTTGGAAGCAGATGCTCTGGATAATGGACTCATCATGAGCTCATCCTGCCAGGAAGGAGGCCTGAGCGGGATTGATGGGGGGTGGCACCGAACTGTTTCTTCTGATGCAGCCGTTGATTCCACCTTGTCCTGCCGGTCCCTCTTCGTTTGCTCGTGTCCAAACCCGGAGCCTGGACACCGCAGAGCCCGGCTGTGGGGCTGAGGGGTCCGTGCAGGGACAAGCTCTGTGGGCAGGTCCCCTCCAAGCTGCTTTTTCTGTGTCATTCCCGTGGTTTGCCCCGTACAGAGGCTGTTTCGAGTGTCCCTTCACCATCCCGGTCCTCTCCATCACGCCTCCATCCACAGCTGGAGCCCACTGCTTCCCCAGCACCCACGGCAGCACTTGGAGAAGGGTCCTGGCCAACATTCCCAACTCCGGTATTCGCTGTTAACTCCCGGGATGGATCCAGGGAGCCTTCCCTGTCCAAGACCCTTGGGCTTGGGGAAGAAGGGTGGGAGTCCCCCGGGGTGCCGTGAGCTTGTTGTGCTCCCCTGTGTCAAATGAGGATTTCTCCAGCCCCTAGAAGGGCATTAGAAGAGACATGTCAAATGTTGACACCAGATGTATGTCGCGGGCTGCCTTGAGGTTGTCATCATGGCCATTCACAAAATCGAACCAATCCCCCCCAAAAAGCTGACCGCTCTGTCAATCCCTCCGCGGGCCCCCCAGGAGGTTCCTCTAACGGTCCAGGCAATTTCTCCTTTGCAGGTAGTTGCTTTTGCCTCGCTGTTTTTCATCCTGGTCTCAATCACAACCTTCTGCCTGGAGACGCACGAGGCTTTCAACATCAACGTCAACGTGACGGAGACCCTCGTGGTGGGCAACACCACGACGGTCCTGCTGACGCACAAGGTGGAGACGGAGCCCATCCTCACTTACATCGAGGGGGTCTGCGTCCTGTGGTTCACCCTCGAGTTCCTCGTTCGCATCATCTGCTGTCCAGATAAGCTTCTCTTCATCAAAAACCTCCTCAATATCATTGACTTTGTGGCCATCTTGCCCTTCTACCTGGAGGTAGGTCTTAGCGGCCTGTCCTCCAAAGCTGCCCGGGACGTGCTGGGCTTCCTGCGGGTGGTCCGATTCGTCCGGATCCTCCGGATCTTCAAGCTGACGCGGCACTTTGTGGGCCTCCGGGTGCTGGGCCACACGCTGCGGGCCAGCACCAACGAGTTCCTGCTCCTCATCATCTTCCTGGCTTTGGGGGTCTTGATTTTTGCCACCATGATCTACTACGCCGAGCGGATCGGGGCCAAGACGTCCGACCCGCGCGGGAGCGACCACACTCACTTTAAGAACATCCCCATCGGCTTCTGGTGGGCCGTGGTGACGATGACGACCCTGGGCTACGGCGACATGTACCCCAAGACCTGGTCGGGCATGGTGGTGGGCGCTCTCTGCGCCTTGGCCGGGGTGCTCACCATCGCCATGCCCGTGCCTGTCATCGTCAATAACTTTGGGATGTATTACTCGTTGGCCATGGCCAAGCAGAAGCTGCCAAAGAAGAAGAAGAAGCACATCCCGCGGCCGGCCCCGCTCGACTCGCCGGCCTACTGCAAGTCGGAGCAGAACTCGCCCCGCAACAGCACGCGGAGCGACACGTGTCCCCTGGCCGCAGAGGAGGGGGCGGCTGAGCGGAACCGGTCAGGTGAGACCCCAGCACCCTGAGTTGGGCCAAGGGCAGGGAAGACCCCTGGAGTCCCCATTTGTTGTCCCCTCCATCCTGTCCCCTGCCACTGTGGTGCAGAGGGAGCTGGGGACCTTGGGGACCTGGGTGTTACGTGTGTGTGGGTAGACCAGGGCGCTGCAGATCAAGATCTCACCCCAAGGGGAGCAGAACCCCCGGAGAAGGACCATATTCTGCTCCCTTAATGGTATTTATCTCTGCCCTTAATGGTATAGATAAAGTCACCTTGGTGTAATTTAGGACATCGCTACCTCACCTACATCTTCCTTCCCCCGGCAGAGGTAAGAGCATTAGTTTGATTCTCATCTGTGCCTGGTAATGCCCTTGGGGCAGATTTTTCTTTTGCTTCCTCCCACCGTAAATCAGGGGCGGCTTCACCAAAATAGGTAAAATTCATGGATACTCTCTGGGGTCTGACTTCCACCTCTGCTTTCTGGTAAACTGAGCTGCTCTGCATGTCGAGGCCAACACTAGCCCAAAGCTTGTGCTTGGGCAGGAGCACAACCAGCCTCGGAGTATTCATGATTTGGCCGATAATTCTGGGTAGACTAGTCTTTTTTTGTTGTTATTTTTTTTATCTCGGGATGAGGTTGGTGTTTATGTGCTTGGAAAGGGAACATCCCTGGCTTTGCAGATGTCTGTGGTGGGCAGCACTGTGGGGTTGAGCCCCTGGGGACCACCCTGTCGTGGTGTCATTGGCCTGGAGGTGCCTGGCCCTCCTTGGCCGGGTTTGCTGCCAAAGGCACCGCTGGGTCCCTGGTTCAGACCCCTCTGAGAGCCTTTCGAAGGGCTAAGGGTGACCAGGGTGAAGTGAATGTCCTGGTCCTGCTGGGCTGGTACCTGCTGATGCCTGTTGGCACCATCTGCCTTGGCAGCTCGGAGACCGAGCGGGCTCAGCCTGCTGCCAACACGGCGGGGACATCTCGGGGCAGTGCTTTGGGCACGTCTAAGAGGGAAACCGGCCTCACGGCAAACAGAGACGCTCATGAGGAGCATCGGGAGCTCTCGGATCGGGGGCTGCATCCTCACTCGCCAGAGCATCCTCTCAGCTAACGAGTCGCACGAGTCAGATGACACAAATTAGCGCTTCAGCACAGCAGGGAGCAGCTGGGATTGCCTCAGCTGGTGTGAATTTTGGGGAGCAAATTCCCACCCATCAGATGGGGGTCCCAAAGCCCAGGCCTGTTTGTCCTCCTGGCCAGCCCGTGGCTCCATGCAGGGTTTATGGCTCTTGCTAGCAAGAAGAGCTGCTCTTTGCTGCTTAGGGTTGAGGTGTGACGTGGTCCTGCGTCCCCGGACACTGTAAGTCAGTGTGGCCAGGCTGGGATCCGTGCCTGAATCTTGGGTGTTTTTTGGGCCATCTTCAACCTGGTCCTCTGCTTCCTCCATGGTCAAACAGCCCCTTCTGGCCCCCCTGGCTCTTGGGAGCAGCGTGTCCTGGGGTTGTTGGCTGCTCACGGGTCTCTGCCGTCTCCTCGCAGACTCCAAGCAGAACGGGGAGGCCAACGTGGTGCTGTCGGACGAGGAGCAGCCGCTGTCACCAGCCGACGAGGAGAAGCGGCCCATGCGACGCTCCAGCACCAGAGACAAGAACAAGAAGTCTTCCACGTGCTTCCTGCTGGCCACGGGCGACTTCTCCTGCACGGCTGACGGAGGCATCCAGAAGGGTAAGGAGGAGGCTGGAGGTGTCTGCTGGCCAGGGGCAGCCGGTGGGGAGGATGAGGATGAGGATGGAGCCCCGAGGTTGGTGCCCTGGGGGAGAGGATGCTGCTAGATCTCACGTCCCTCTGCTGGGGTTGGCCCCGGTGCAGGGTCGGACCGGGATGTCCAGGTGTGGGTTGGCTGCACCCGAGGCCGCGGTTCATCTCCATCCGCCTGGCTGTCCCCTGCTTCCCCCACCTCCAGGCTCCTCGGTATCTTCCCGCCTCTCCATCGGCTTCATCTCTGTCCTCCGCGGCTCTCCATGCTGCCTCTGCCCCCTCTTGTGCTCTCCTGCCCCGGTGGCCACCATCTGGGAGCTGTGACCCTGCCGGGCTGTGCCTTGGGGACAAGCCTGTCCTCGTGACCCTGCCGGGCTGTGCCCTGGGGACAAGCCTGTCCCCTTGCCCAGCGCTGCTCGGGCTCCTCGCGTTGCTCCAGCTCTTCTCCCTGGTCTCCTCCAGCCGTCTCAGGAGGCCAGAGCTCTGCTGGGGAGGCTGCAGCTGAGGTTGTCAGAGGGGTTTTCATTAGCAGAAAGGAGATTGGGAGCTTTCTTGTTTCTCCCGTGATAATTTTTGGTGTCTTTGAGTCCTTTACTGGGAATTGAGTGTGCCAAATGCTGCTTGTTTGTCCCCAGCGCCCCTAGCTGGGTCCTGAATCCAGAGTCCACCCTGAGTCATCCAACCCAGCTGCGTATCTGATCTCCGGGTTAACCCTTAGGCCTTAGCTTGATTCTCTAGCTCTTTCCTACCTGGATGTCTGGGTTTAGGGGGTCAGTACAGTCGAAGACCTGTCTCTACCCTGTCTCTACCCCCATGGTACCGTGTAATCCCTGGCTGTTGTCGGGACCAGACAGGAGGGCAAGGACACATTGCAACCGAGCTACATTTCAGAGTCCATTAGCTTGTGGCACTGGTGTTCTAGTGATCCCGTGCGGCTGTGGCTTCGTAATAGCTTGGGATGATCAAATTGGGACCGGAGGGCTTTGCCTTGGGCTCTGCAGCCCCTGGCCCCGGTGCTGGGTTCAGCCCCTGTCCCTGGAAGTTCTCATGCTGCCGTTGAGGCAGCCCAGCTTGTCCTGGGCTGTCCTGGCCCTCTTATGGCCCCGGGGAGATATTTGGAGGCAATTGTATTTATGACATTATTAGAACCAATTTGGTGGCGTCATCCTGGGAATGAAGGGTTTCCTCTGCTCCTCCTGCCCAGCCTTTTTCCCCTTAAAATGAAAGGGAGGGAGGAGAGGGCATCTCCTGAGCTGTGTTTGAGCTTGGCCGGCTGCAGCCAAGGGAGCGAGAGTGATGGAAACAAATAAGGATCCAGCCCTGCTCCCTAAAGACGACGCTTGGTTGCAGGAGGCTGATATTTTCTTTCTCCTCTTTCATGGTGACAGCAACAGATTTGAAAGGACATTTCGGTGATCTCTTGTGGTCGGCACCAGTGTCCTCGCTGCAAACGTGTTTTATACGGTTAAAACCAGACAAGTGCGGGGGCTGCCTGTCCTCGCCGTGCTGAAAGGCTCCTATAACCGGGGAAGGGAGCTCTGGACTTCACGGGACCCACTGAGACCTACGGGGAAGGAACGTCCCCGTCGCTGTGTCCTGCTCAGGCTGGTGGGGACGGCAGGATCCGTCACCCTGGGATGTCGAGGCCGGTGTCTTGAGATGCTCTTGGAAGGTCCAGGCTTGCGGGGGGTTCAGGAGGCTCCGATCAGAGGGACAAGGCAGCGTCTCCTGGTCAGGAGCCACGGGGGCTGCAGAGGAGCCTCTCCCTGAGCTCCTGATTTATCTCCTGCTGAGGCTGTTTGTTCTGGTCCTGGGATGTTGGCAGCTCTGCAAATTGAGATGAGCTTGGTTCGGAGCCCGACTCGCTGACGGCCATCTGTCACATCCCGGGACAGGTACCGGCGTCTGTGCAAGCTGTGGAAATTGGGAGACGGGGCTGCTCGGAATATGCTGCAAATCCTGGCATCAGCCATGGGTCGAGCCTGATTCCAGAGGTCGGTTTCTTCAGGAAAGCTCCAAGGGAAGAGCTACCCTTGTCTGCAGCCCCTTGGACCTGGACAGGGGGCTCTCGTGGTCCTCAGGACCTTGCTGGACCCCAGGTGCAGCCTGTCCTGTGCCATGTCCGGTGGCTCCTAGTGCCTTGCAGGGCTCCAGCCCTGCTCCTCTGCCACTGGGGGCTGTTTCCAACCTGTCACCTCCCTCCAGGCCTGGATTCCTGCTCCGAAATTCCCTGGAATGTCTCCAGCAGGTATCCAGGTCTGCCGCGGCACCCGAGCATCCATCCTGTTCTTGGATGCGGCTGCAGGGATGGGGAGCGAGTGCGGATCACCTCGGCAGGGCCAGCCAGGAGGGCTCATAGGGAAGAGCGGAGCGCCTGGAAGTGGAGCAGCCTCTCAAGGGGAGTAACAGGCAGTTGGGTTAAATGCTGGGAAGAGGATTTCTCTCTCCGGCAGCACTTTCTGGCTCGCTTTCCAAAGCCCAGCACCTCGTGCGCTCGTTTTCCTCACTATTACCAGGGAGAGGAGATGCACGTGGCCCATCTGCCGCTGACCCGGCGGGCGCCCGTGCGCTCGGTGCGCGTGAGAACACGCAGCGGGGCCCGGGGTTTGCACGCCACGAGCGCTGGCATCGGGCTTGGTGGGCAAGGGTTAAACCCGGCCGGGCCGCCTTAGCGGCGGTGCTCAGTGCTGCTCATCGCCGTCACCGTGCAGCCTCGCTAATGAACAGCAGCAATTAGCTGTGCCCCCTCGCTCCTCCTTGGCACGCACTGTCTCAAGCTGGTTCCCTGTGCTGCTTTTTTGCCTTTTTCTGCCCCGTTTTTTTTAACAAGCGATCTCTGCAAGAGGGCAAGGACTTCATGCCAAGAAGTGAATAAGGAAATTGCTCTTTGGGGCCTGGTTCTGCTCCTGCTTTGGTATCACGCAGCGGGAAGGGTTTATGGAGCCGGTTGCAGGTTTAGGCATCCGGCCCTGCCCGCTCTTCTCCATCCCTTTCTCCGCTTTGTGGCTGGGAAAAGCTTTGCTGGAGGAGACGATTCCCCATCAAAGAGGGTGGAAAACCCTCCGTGCCTGCCCGGTTGGCTGCTGTGCTTAGGAAACGCTTAGGAAATAAGTACAGAAAGTGGATGGAATGGGGTTTAAAGTGGTCGTGCGCGAGAGACTCCCAGGGCTTGCTCATGTCTCAGGGTCCTTCTTGCCCATCCAGCGGGATGGGACGTTGCTGTGCGCCCATATCCCAACTCCGCGGTGGCTTCGGCACCATCTCAGACCCATCCATCACCTTGTTCCTGTGCCATCAGGGAGCCCGTCCCCTTCTCTCCCTCCTCGCATGGCCGTGTTGATCCTTCCCAGTGCTGGGAAAGGCTGTGGGAAGCTTCCCGCGCGCTCCCGGCTTCCCAGTTCCTGCCCATTCCCGGCTTCCTGGCACAAGGGCTGCATCCGCTCACCTCGGGTTTGGGAGCAGAGCAGGGAGCTGGGAGCAGGTCCCGTGGGATGCTCGAGGCATCTCTAAATGGGACTGCTGGTTTTTTAAACATTGGACCAAAAAGTCCAGTTTTCAACGCACATACTCGATTCCTTTCCAGAAGAGAAAACTGTTTTGACAAGGAGATCACTTGTTGCAGGCAGCACTTCTCATTTCAGTCTTGAGCAATGTCTAAGTGGGCTTCCCCACATAAGCACAAATACTTGTATTTCCTTAATTTAATTTCTCGTGGGGCAAAAAATGAGCATGTCGACCTGCTCCTCCCCGTGCAGAAGGGTGTCACAACAGCTCACTGCTCCGCACGCTTCAAACCCGGCACCGAGGGAGTAACTCATCGCAAATCGCATACTTGCTCAAATCCTGCTTCCTTTTTGCTTGCTTCAGTCCACGAATCCCCAGGCTCATCCCTCATGCAGGGCGAATTGCGGAACAAAATTCCGTCTCCCCCAGGATGGCTGGAGCCCCTGAGCCCGGAGGGCTGCATGATTTATTGTCCCGGTCTCCCAAGGCCCGGATTGGGCTGGCTCCGATTGATCCCAGAGCAGGGAATGGCTGGAGGTCGGCTGGAGCAGCTCGGATGCCCTCAGGCAAAGCCAGCAAGAGGTTTCCGGAATATTTTTAGGGGGATGAACGCAGGCTGGGGGGTCCCTTCCGTGACGCTCCGGCCGGGATCTCTTCGCCTGCGGGGTCTGCTCGGGGAGGCCGCGCTCTAACCTCTGCTCTGTCCCTGCTCTCCTCCAAGGCTGCGGGAAGTCGCGGAGCCTCGGCAGCATAGACGGAGCGGCCGGAGCGGCGGCCCTGGCCCCCGCCGCCTCGCGCCTCAGCTCGCCCTGCCCGCTGCAGCCGCCCCGCTCGCCCGGCCCGGCCGTGCCGTGAGCGCCGTGCGCTCCCCGCTCCGCATCCCCGGTCCCGTATCCCGTCCCCTTGGCTTCGCCGGGAGAGGAGACCTGAGCCGGGCCGGCTCCGACCTCCGCCGCGCTCTCCCCGTCCAGTTTGCCAGCGCTGTCTCTGTCGAACCATCCGTGTCTGCTCCTGTCCCAGCCTCTGGGATGGTGCCTGGGAGCCGTTTCCTCTCGATGTTTCGCCCTCTTCCTCGAAACCTTCTTAATCTTCCCAAAAACGGGGCAATGGCAGGTGCCTCCCGCTCTCCGTGATGGGAATCCTCCTTCCCGGGGGCCCTTTGCGCTTGGGCGAGGAAGGAAGCGTGAAGAAGGCTACATTGGCTGACGATGCAATACCTTGTCCAGAATGGTTCCGTTCACGTCATTTTAGGCCTTTCTTTATTTTTCCAGCCTCAGATTCCAGAGGCGGCGGATGAATAAACCTCTCTTCCTCGTCCCGCAGCAGCTCCCCTCTATTTTGTGCTTCTTCGCCCCAAGGTCGTGCCGGCTCCGTCCCTGCGCGCGCCCGCGGCTCTGCCAGCCCTGGGGATGCTCCTGGGCTGCTCCAGGCTCCCGCAGCCTCGGAACGAGGTCCCGAGATGCCCACAGGGGTCGGATGGGGCCTGGGTTGGCTTGGGAGCACCTGTGGAATGGAGTCTGGGATAAGGGATGCGATGGGAAGGCAGCGCTGGGGCCCTTGGAGTGACGGTTACTAGATGGAGAGAGCTGGGATTTTAAGATACCAAGATCTTGAGAGGTCTTGGATGTCCTTGCTCTGAGCAAGACCAAAACCTTGGATTTTTGCCCTGATTTCCAGCTTGTTACTAGCTTGGATGCCCCAGCCCTGCCTCCCCAAAGGGCCCCGAGCCCTGGACCGCTGCAAACCAGGTTGGTTGGCGGCTGCTGCCCCGGTCCTGATCCTGCCCTTGGAGTTTGTCCTTGCTCTGAGGAGGTGACTGGAGCCTGGGGGCTTCCAGCTGGGGACCTGGAGCATCCCTGGTCCCTCTAGGTCCCAAAGGGATCAAGTTCCCAAAGGAAACCCCTTCCCAGGCTGTGCTTTCCTCCCCGCTGTAATGAAGCGCCTTGGTGCGCCGAGCGCTTCTGCTCTCCATGGGCTGCGGGTCGTGCTGGGAAGCACCAGGATGCTCCTCGGCTCCATCCCTTGCATCCCACCACGATCCCTGCTCTCCCTGTGGTATCCAAGGATCCCGGGTGGCTGCATCTTCCCATTCCTGCATTTGAAGCGCCAAACAGCAGATGAGACTTCCCGACTCTGGATAGTCGCCCTGGATGATTTCCCTGGAATCTGTGGGATTTACTATTATTATTATTATTATTATTATTATTATTATTATTATTAATTTTTCCTGGTTTGCGGTAGTTCTGGTGGGGGGCTCATGCCCCGGAAGAGGCTCTCCGGGATCTCCTGCTCCGAGCTGCTGCAGCTCCCTGGCTCCTATCTCCGGCAGTGGCCAAAATTGGATTCCTGGAGAAGAGGCTAAGAATAGAGCGGGCGGATTCGATGCTTCCCCCGAATCTTCTCCCGGCCCTGATCTATGTTTAGGGAGCTGGAGAGGAGCTACTGTTGCAGCGAAGGCAGAAGGTTCCGGCGAGGAAGGTGCGGTGATTTATTCCTCAAGAACCCAATAAATCAATAGCTGCTGCCTCTGCCCACGGCCTGAAACGGCATGGGAAAAAATATATGTGTGTGTGTGTATACAAATATATGTGTATAAAACCCTGCTCTGCAGTGACTGCCACCGCAGCCAGCTCGCTCCCGGCTTCCCGGCCGGCTCCGGGGCTGGGAAACAAGGGTCTCCGCCGAGTGCCCTTTCCATCCCAGGGATTGGGATGTTTCCTCCCTCTGCAGCAGGTTGGGAAGCCGGCAGGGCCTGGGAGCTCCAACAGCATCGCAGGGGCTTTTCTCCATGCGGGCTGGATCCGGGCTGGATCCCTGCGGGGTGTCCGTCCTGGAAAAGCAGCTGCCCCGGGGCGAGCAAGCGGCTCCTTCCCGGGAGCGATTCCTGGAGCTGCGGCCGGCTCCGGCTCCGGGGATTAACCGGGATGGCTGCAGCCGCCCTGTCTCTGCAGAGCGGCCGGAGGAGCCGAGCGAGCGGCCTGGCCCGCGGAGCCGCCGCGGGAGGTGGAGATGTCAGGGAGTAATTGCTCTGCCCAGAAGCAGCCCCTTTCTGGCGCTGCCAGGAACAATCCGCTGCGCTTATTGAATGACTAGAGAAAAAAGAAAAAAATAAATAAAACCAAGCAGAAGCAGAAGGAGACAGGGCCGAGCTTGGAAAGCGGTGCCGTGCGGCTTTGTGGCATCCTCCCCAGCACCGTTTTCGGGTGTTTTTCCCAGGTGGAATGCGGATCCCGGGGGAGCGCTGCGCAGCGCGGGCCGCGCTCCAGCGCCGGTGCCGGTGCCGCTGCCGAGCCGGGGGAGTGTTTTGGCTTGCCGAGGTTTCGCAGTCGGCACCTCCGGAGCCGCTTGTCTTCCAACAAGAACCTTCGACGAGCAGAGAGAGGAAAATACAACCAGACAGAGCGGCCAAACCCGGCGCTGCTGGGGGACCCGCCGGGTGCGCGGGGCTTCCCAGGGGACGCAGGGCCGGGCAGGCTCCGCTTTGGCCCCATGTGGGGGGCACTTGTGTTTCGGGGCGTTACTGGCTCGAGCAGCAGTTTTGCACCCAAGAAAAGGCCGAGGAAGGAGCGCGCGGGGCCGAGCGGCAGCGGTTCAAGTGCAGCTGCTGCCGTCATTTATTTTTAGCGGGGCTAATTCTGCCAGGGCCGCGCGGGTCCCGCGGGGGCCGGGAGCTCCAGGCTGCGACACGGCCCCGCGGTCGATCGCAGGCGGCTCCGGCCGCCGCTTTGGGGCCGAATCAGCGTTTGGGGGCAAAGCCGGGGCTGTGCGAGCAACGTGGGGGCAGCCGTCCCCCCATCCCGGTGGATTTGGGACCCTTTGGTTCCCTCTCAGTCTTGCACGCGGGGATGGGGAGCGTCGGCTCCGCGTCTCATCCCGGGCATCGCGGAGCGGCTCCCTCCTGGCGCGGGGAGCAGCGGGTCCTGGCAGAGCTGGGGAGGCGGCGCGGTGACTCACAGCTCCAATCGATGCTAATTAATTCAATGCTAACGAAGGAGGGGGAGTGCGCGAGCGCTGCGGGATATTAGCGCGCTGGCCTCGGCGCGGGGACGCGTGGGGCCGAGCGGCGTTTTGGGGGGCGGAGCGGCACCGGACCCCATGGTGCTCTGGGATGCTCCGGTGGGATGGTGGCCACTTTCCCCATGGAAACCCTTCCCCAGCCGGCTGCATCCTCCTTGCTCCATCCGCCTGCTCCTGTCTTGCCTTTTCCCTCCTTTCCCGAGCGCCGGCGGGTGCGAGCGGTGTCTAACAGCCTCTTTCCTGCTGTGTCTTTCCCCGCAGAGAGTCGCCCGGACGCCCTGTCCTCCGCTCACCCCCAGGGCGAGGTGGTCACCTTCTCCTGAGCCTGTGGTCACCTCGTCCCGCGCTCGGCAGCCGCCTCCGGAGCCTGGTGGCCGCCTTCTCTGGAGCCCGGCGGGATGCCCGGGCAAGGGCCGCGGGATGCTCCATGCCGGGGCTGGGCAGCCGGGATGCTCTGGGATGCCCCTGGGATGCCCCTGGGATGCCCCTGGGATGCCCCTGGGATGTGCCCAGGATGCTCCAGGGATGCTCCAGGGATGCTCCGGGATGCTCCGGGATGCCCCCGGGATGCTCTGGGATGCTTCTGGGATGCTTCTGGGATGCTCCAGGGATGCTTCTGGGATGCTTCTGGGATGCTCCGGGGATGCTCCAGGATGCTCCAGGGATGCTCCAGGATGCTCCCAGGATGCTCCGGGATGCTCCAGGGATGCTCCAGGATGCTCCAGGGATGCTCCAGGATGCTCCAGGATGCTCCGGGATGCTCCGGGGATGCTCCAGGATGCTCCAGGATGCTCCGGGATGCTCCAGGATGCTCCCAGGATGCTCCTCGTCTGCCTCCCCCAGCTTCGCCCCTCCGCCCCCGCTTGCTTCGGGACACCCTTCCCTGCGGAGACCCTCTGGCCGCCCGGCCCTTCCGCCCGCGGCTCCGTGCGGATCCGGGCGGGAGTGGGAGGTGGGGGCCGTGCTGGGGCTGTGGGAAGCAGCAGCGGCGCCGGGCGAAGCCGCCCGGCTCGGGTCGCTCCTGCGCTGATCCCCGTCTCCGCGATCGAGGCAATAGTCCCCCCGTCACCCCGTCCCCTCCGCATGCCGCGACCTGTCAAGCCTCACTCGAGTCCCAATAAAGACGCCCGCGCGCTGGAGCCAGCTCCCGCCTGCACCTCCAGCCCCACTCCCTGCGCCCTCCCGCTGTCCTGAGGGTGGCGGCCGGGCTCTGTGCCCGGGGATTTACCACGACACCCGCAGGATGTTCCTTTGCCGAAGACGTAATGAATCCGGCTCTCGGAGATGAAGCCATCAGTGTTATTGCGGAGCCGTCGTTAGGTTTCAGAGTGAATGCCCCGTGGCGATGCTCTTAGCGAGCGGCGCGGCCGGGCGGCTGCTCCGGCCGGGATGACGGCAGGGAGCTGCTTCCCGGCCAGCTCCCGTTGGTCCCGTTTGGTCACCGGCTCCCGCGTTCCCTCCAACGAGGCCAAACTCCGGCGAGGGCTCCGCGAGAGGGAGCAGGACGGGACGGAGCCGACGGGGTCCCCGGGCGGCAGGACGTGTCCCCCATCCCGCGCCACCACCGGAGACCTACGTCACATCCCGAAACTCATTGGGAGGAGGAAGCTGAGGGCAGAGGAGGGAGCGCGTCCCGGGGGGACCATCCCGAGCGGGAGGATGGAGGCGGCGAGGAGGGGACGTCCCCCCTGTGGCTCCGAGCATCCCGGGTCCGGGTCCTCTCCCTCATTCCCTGGGCACCCGCTCGCCACGTCCTTGTCCTCATCCTTGCAAAGAGCCGTTGGCAGCGGCCACATTCCCTTAGGGGATGCGGAGCAGCTCCTTCCTCCTCCCCAAAACCCGGGAAGGGGCAAGATCCTTCCCGCTTTTCCTCTGCTTTTGCTTTTAAATGGGAATTCCTGGGTTTTGCCACTGCCTGGAGGAGGAGGCTGGAGGAGAGGGAGTCGCCAGGCTCCTCCATGTGCCCCGAAGCCACCAGCTCGGGGCTCAGCAGAGAGCGGTGGCATCTGCACGGTGGGCAGCGTCCCCCCGGCTCTGCCCCATTGCCAGTGAGTGACACCCCCTGCGCGGGTCCCCTGCTGTCCCCATCCTCCCCGGTGACACTTGGGGCTCTGTTTTCCCGGGCGGTGCCGAGGTTTTGGCAGGGCGGACGGGGCGGTGCTGCGGATTTTGCCCAATTTCCACTCGTTGGAGGTGACGAAAGGCGAGCAGCGAGCGCAGCCCGCGGTGGCGCTTGGGGACGGCCCGGCCCGGAGCTGGCAGCCCATGTTTGGCCGGGTGGCGCGAACCCCGTGGGGATTTATTTCCCCTCTGCCCATTCAGGGCCAACTTTAATCATGTTAAAGGGCCGAGGGAGCTCTCGGAGCCCACGAGAAGTGACCCCAAATGTCCCTGATGTTGTTCCCTCGCCCAAGCTCGCGCTGTTTCTCGGATGTGTTGGGAAAGTGGCCAAGTCTCCGTGTCCCTTCGGCACCGGGAGGTGCTGCCAGGGGTCCCGGGTGCCGCGCGACGCCCGTTGTCCAAGGAGGGACCGAAATGTCCCTGTCCCCAGGGGTGGCCGGGAGAGCCCCCGAGCCCCAGCCAGGCTCAGGGCCCGTCGGTGGCCGTGAGGGCCCCGAGGCGCCGCAGGAGCCACCGGCGCCGCGAGGTCCCGTCGTCGTCCAAGGTCACCCCGGCGCCTCCTGCTCCGGCCGAAGGCTCCTCCGGAGCAGGTGGCTCCATCCCGGCGCAGAATTCCCAGCCAAGCCGGGCGCCGGGTGCCAGCGGGCGCCTCGCTCCTCCCCGCCAGCTGGGACCGGGCGGATGGACACGGAGCAGCCGGCGCCGCGTCCATCCCGCGGCCAGGACGGCCTCGGCCTCCCCGGGTCCATCCCAGGACGCGCGCGGAGGGGACCTGCCGTCGCCTCCCCCTTCCCTCTCTTCCAGCTGATTCACGGGATCGCGGCTGGCGGCGCCGGCCGCTCGGAGCTGTTTACTCGCGGCCGCGCCGGGTATTTTTAGCTCGCGGGAGCGGAGCGGGATTAAGATGCAGCCGGTGTCAGAGACGCCGGGGGGGAATCAGTATTCCAGCGCCAGCCTCGCCGAGCCGGCGTTTCCCATGGAGTGTCTGCGAAAGGCCCGTTTCCATGGCGACGCGGCTCCCGGGCAACCCGCGCGCTCCCAAAATCCCGGGCGCAGGTAGGGCCGGGGCCGGCCGGAGCCGCCGGCTCCGCTGCGGATCGGGAAGGGGACGTTGGCCCCTTCCCGGGGTCTGTCCCGTGGTTTGGAGCGCGGGGGCTCCGGTGGAATTGGCTCCAGGCCATCGTGCTGGGAGCGGAGCCGGCTGCTTTGGCTGTGCTTCCCGTGGGATAGACCGGGACGTCCTCCTCTTCCCAGTGTTGGCTGAGCTGAATGGGATCCATCAGGTCGGCTCCATCGCTGAATCCTTGTGTGGATCCCATGGGATCCCATTCCTTGGTTATCCTAAATCTCCGACCAGCCATGGATGAGCAAAATGGGTTTCCGAGCGGCCTCTGGGCTTTTCCATCCCTCGTCCCAGGAAGGAAGAAGGGGAGAAGCATCCGCCTGGTCCCACGGTTCAGCTGGAACCTCTTCATCTCCCAACATCCATAAGAACGGATGGTTAAAACCTGTATCCTTGGAGGAAAATCCAAGCTGGGAACTTGTACTGCACACAAATGATTTTTATTGAAGTATATTTTTATTTTTTTGGCCTAGTTTTTGCTCAAACATAATATTTCCCAAGAAGAGATCCCTTTTGATCTAAAACCCCATTATAGTTGGATTTGCTAATTGAGAGCCACTTCCAGGAGAAGCGGCTTGTTTGCAGGCAGGCAGCGTTCCCAAAACGATCCATCTCCCCGTCCTGGGTAAGGAGAGGGCGGAACGAGCCGCCCTTCAGCCCGGTCCCGTGTTTTTGGGATAGGGACACCGGGATCTCGGGAACATTCCCGAATCCTGCAGGGACCGATGCCGCCCTCGGGTGCGTGAGGGGACCCGTGAGCCTTTGAGCCCGACGCTATTTTCTGATTTTTTTTTAATTTTCTATTTTTTTTTTTTTTTAAGAAAAAACACAGCTGACAGCATCTCGCTGTTCATGGGAGGAGACTATTTTGGGCCGCAAGTAGTGGGTTTTGGAAAACTTGCCATAATGGGAGCAAATTCCTTGCGGCGGTGCCTCTGCTGGGCCGGCTCCAATGGAGCGGGGCTCCGCGGGCCACCTCCAAAGTGACATCAAGAGCCTAAAAACCGGGAAGGGGCTGGGAGGAGCAGGGGACGGAGCACACGCGGGTGTCCCCTTTGCTCCCGGTGGCAGCCGGGATGAGGGAACCCAGCACAAGAGCTCCGGCCTTGCGGAAAACGCTGGGATAGGAGGTGGGGATGGATGGTGAAGGGCCCCTTGCTGCTCCGCCTGCCATTCCCATGGGTGATCCTAGAGGATCGAGCGCTCCGGCTGCGACGCTCCGTGTCCCTTCTTCCCGCAACCGCATCCGCAGGGGGAAAAGGAGCAGCAGCTGCAGGATCTCATCCAGCGGGAGAAAGCGGACGTGGCCGGAGACCCCCCTGTGGGCCAATTAGGCCGGTGTGGGGTTAATTCCCAGGTAGGAAATTGCAGCGTGGAATGGGACTTGCGGGGCTGAAGAGGCTTTGGAATAGCCAGGAGACAAGGGAGAAGACTTGGAAACACGGTCCGTGGGGATGGCCTTGGACAGGGCCTTGGATTTCAGGAAGGGTTTAGTGGGGTAAGAAGATGCCCCATGCACAGAGCAGCATGGAGAGGGATGGATTTATGGAGAGGGATAGATTTGGACACATCCAGCACAGGATTTCCAGAGCCTTCGGTCTCTCCCGACCCATCTCCCATCGCACCAGCCTTTTCCCTGAACTCAAAACCCTTGGAAGGAGGACGGGATGGAAGGATCTCCGGAGCTCCCGGGGGCACATCCAGCCGTGCCAGGGGCTGTGGTGATCCCGATCCACGGGGAGCGCAGGGAGACCAGGCCGGAGCCGCCGGGCGCTCCCGGGCTGCTCCCTCCTCTCCCATTCCGGTTAAATTAAGCCATCTGCCCACGGTAAGTGCTGAATTATCACAGCTGCTGCCTGCTCCCGCGGGAAGCGGCCAGGGAAGGACGGGAAGGACGAAGGCAGCCGGGCTGCAAAGAGGCTCTCGCCGGGGCAAACGCTGCTCCCGGCAGGAAGGTGCTGGTTCCCCTTCTGCGTCCTGGAGTCCCAGGTCGCCGGGATGGTCTCCCGGCTCCTCCGGCCTCGGAGCAGGGCTGGAAGTCGGTCTCTCCTTTGTGACCTTCCCTTGGGTGTCCCGTTCCAGGCGGTCGCCGCCTGCTCAAGAACAGGGATCCCAAAACGCGGACCTTGGGCTCGCCGGAGCGAAGGGACTTGGTGTCACCAACTCGGTGGCCATGGTGGGGAAGGTCCATCCGGCTTCTCCCAGGGGAGACCCCTCTTCTCCGGGACACTCTGGAGCTGGTCCCAGGGCTCCTGCTCGTCCTTGCCGAAGGGCACGGAGTGGGGCGCAGGGATGCTTCCTCCGGAGGCTGCGGACACCCGGGAACGCTGGGGCTCCGGGAGCCCGTAGGGACACGCCGGGGCCCCGGATGGAGCCTCCGCGCTGGATCCGGCCACGCTCGCTCTCCTCCGCTCCTGTCCCCCCGCTGGTCTCCCATGGCAACGTCACCAGTACGCGAGTCTGTCACCTCGCCAGGGTCAGTGCCGTGACACCCCCGGAATAGCCGGAATAGCCGCGACACCCCCGGAATAGCCGTGACACCCCTGGAATAGCCGCGACACCCCCGGAATAGCCGCGACACCCCCGGAATAGCTGGAATAGCCGCCGTTGCCCCGCAGCTGCCTGGGTTGGGCAGGACTTGGTGCCAGCTCCCGGCTGAGCCCCGGCTCCTGTCATCGCCGCAGTGAGATCCATGGAGATGGAGCGGGGGGTCCCTGCTCCATCACATCCAATGCTTCCCCAGGCTGTCGCGCTTCCCCTCCCAGGTCCAGCGCTCCCCAGGATGCAGCTTCACCCCTGCAGGGGCATTTTGGGGACGCCTCCAAGCTCCCGATGGAGCTGGATTCCGCCTGGGTCCAGAAACTGGGGAAGGGAGATGATGGGAGAGGAACCGCGGAGCAGCAAGGAGCTTGTCCCCCTTCTCCTGCTGCAAATCGGCAGCTGATGCTGAGTGCACCCGAAGGACCCGGACCAAATCCCGGGGCCCGACCCAAAACCCCCAGATCAAAGCGATGGGATAGGGAAGGCAGCGAGGAGGGATGAGCCGAGCGCTCTGGGGGGTGACAGACCGTGACGAGGACACGGAAAGGGTGAGGGGCAGAGCCTGGAGGGCAAAGCGCAGCGGAGACGGACGGGATGTTTTCCCAAGAGGAACCGAGGAGCCTTCAAGGGCACCTGCTGCAGCTCCGGGTCCCTTCTCCTTAAGGAGATGAAAGGGTTAAACCCCGAGGAACCAGGTTCTTGGTAATTTTTCCAGCAAAGACTCAGTTTTCCTCTTTTTTTCTTCTTTTCCACTCATTTGTGTTCCTCCTGGCAGTGGTTAGGTGCACTAACCCCACATGTGCACATGTCCTGAGGGCTGCTTGGAAATAACCTCTTCCAGGTGAGGCTCCGGGCTCCGCTCGCATCCAGGAGGCCCCAGAGCCTGATCGGCTCCAGGGATGCGTGATTATCCACAGGCGTCGGTGCGGGGCGAAGGGAAAAGAGACGTGAGGAGCAAAATGCCTCTGTGTAAAGAAAGTCAGCGTGAAGAACAGCCCCGCGGCTCCTCCAAGCCAGGCCAGGAGGCCTCGGAAGGGTGGGAAGGCAGGAACCGCTTCCAGCTTCCCAAAAGAGGGATGGAGGGATGCGCAAGAGGGGATGGTGGGACTTGATCCTGAAGATCTTTTCCAACCATGATGATTCCATGATTCTGTGACCGGCCTTAGCTCCGGAGCGA
>JAWLRI010000933.1:2117635-2136669 GCA_034781795.1 Crypturellus tataupa | reverse complement strand
GAGGGCAAGAGCCCGGCCAAAAAGGACGAGCGCGGCGCGGAGGGAGGCGCCGGCGGCTCCCGCCTCAAAGCGCCGCCTCCCCGGCAGCAGCAGCAGCAGGACGGGGCGGCGGCGCCCGCGGGAGCCCCCAAGCTCTGCTTGGCGTGGCAGGGGATGCTCCTGCTCAAGAACAGCAACTTCCCGGCCAACATGCACCTGCTGCAGGGCGACCTCGGCGTCGCCAGCAGCCTCCTCGTGGAGGGAGCCACAGGGGGGAAGGTCGCCCAGCTCAAGATCACGCAGCGGCTGCGGCTGGACCAGCCCAAGCTGGACGAGGTGACTCGGCGCATCAAGGTGGCGGGGCCCAACGGCTACGCCGTCCTCTTGGCCGTGCCCGGCGCGCCTGACGGCCGCTCCTCCTCCTCCTCGTGCGGAGCGAGCGAAGCCGCCACCACCTCCACGCAGAGGCCGCTCAGGAATCTCGTGTCCTACCTAAAGCAAAAGCAGGCGGCTGGCGTCATCAGCCTCCCCGTGGGGGGCAACAAAGACAAGGAGAACAGCGGGGTCCTGCACGCCTTCCCGCCCTGCGACTTCTCCCAGCAGTTCCTGGACTCCACGGCCAAGGCGCTGGCCAAATCCGAGGACGACTACCTGGTCATGATCATTGTGCGCGGGGCGTCCTAAGGGCCCCGTGGTTTCTGTAACCGACCCTGCTTCCTCCTCCACGCAGCCCCTCCAGCGTGTGCCAGGTGCTATGGGATACAGCCTTAGCCAGCCCTGTCGTAATTTTAAATTAGATCTTTGTTTGTAGGTAACTTTCCCTGCCCGATTTTTTTTTTCTGTTATTACATTTCTTTTTTTTTTCTATATTAGAAGCCAGAAAGGTTGATTAGCCATTAGCGTGAATAGGATGTGTTGAGAATCCCTCCTCGGTGGGGATAGCGGGGAGGTTAGACCTGCTTTGAGTTACAAAAGAAAAACAAAAACTGGGGTGGGGGGTGGGAAGGGGGACAAAGAAACTCCCTTTTTTTTTTTTTCAAGTTTTGATCCGTGTCCTCTTTTCATTTCATATATATATATTTACACATATATATATATTTTTAAAAGCAAGTTCAATCGCTTGTCCTCTATTATAGAGTTACAAACCTAAAAGACCAGATTTAAAGCACTTGGTAGTTGAAACGGAAAACCACCCACTTCGCAGTGGACTGGTGTCAGCTCGGTTTCGAGTCGCTGCAATTCTGTGAATTCCTCATTCCTCAGGTCGCTGCAGTGGGACCTGGTCCCTCTCCGTGCGGCGCCTGCCCCGTTTCCCTTCGAGCTGCCCCGCTCAGGGTTGGTTTCTTGGCGGTGGCCGGCGCCTGCTCTGGGCTCCCCCGGAGAGCGTTAATTCTCTTATTGGGTGTTTCCTAATTTCATCCAGTCCACCAAAATGCATGCACTGAAAGTATTTTTTTTTTCAATCAGTTGTTTTTCTCCTCTTCCTCTTGGTTCCGTTGTATCCCCCGTATGCACTTTGGGTTTGTAGCCGTGACAGTGTTGGGTAACAAGCAGAGGACTTTGTTACAAACCATGAATGTCTTGTGCTTACTCTCGTATGCAAGAAACAAGGAGGTGCTTTAAGGATAACTTTAGTTATATTGTGATTTTTTGGTTTTACTGCCTTTTTCTTTCCAAGAGTTGCAGGTACAGTGGGGTCTGCTTCCACGGTGCAAACTCTAAGCGAGTGTGCTTCTCTCCAGAGATGGCTTTTAATTCTGTAATAATTTAATTACATGAAAGTTCTCATTATCGTCTTACCTCTTTGTTAATAGCAAGAGACTGCTGTCTGCTAGGGACTTTTCAGGTACAGTACCATGGGCATTACATGAGGTTTTTACAGTCACCTGCACTAAAGTGTTTTCAGCATCTTGGAGCAGTATTAGAAATACTCCAAAGTGCTGCCGTTTGACCTTTTGTTTTTATGACTCCGTGAAGAAAGCGGTTACCTTTTCCAAAGAACTTAGTTCGTTTTTCCTCGTGCTTTTCCCCCTGCTCGGTGGGCGCTCTTCTCCCGTTAACTCGAACACTGGGCTGATACAGGCTCCGTTTTACCCCTGAGCTGGGGCTTAGTGTAAACCAGGCTCGATCTATCCCGCTTTACAGGCCCAAAAATGTAACCTTGCACTTAAAGCCAGAATGTAACCTTGCACTTAGCCGCGTTTTTGGAAACTTGGGGCATGTAAAAGCGCTGCTGCGTTACCCAGCAGACCTCCCCGTATCTCTGGGAAGCTGCTGCGGGGCTGAGGGGCAGCTTAATTCGCATCTCAGCTCACGTGGCAAAAAAAAATCAAAATGCAGAATAGAGTGGAGGAGGAGATGCCTTGAATGTATTTTATAGACGGAGCGATCGCTTTTCAAGCGTGGCTGCGCTTGCTTTAGATTTGCTGCCGCAGCAACGGAGTATTCTGCAATATCCCTCTCTAGTCACTCCTCGGAGTGCTCCTGTCCAAACAGACCTCTTTTTTGGGCAAAAATGGGTTAGCGTATCCCAACCATTGCAGCGAAACTGAAATGGGGCAGAGCAGCCTCTGAACGGGTTTGATAGTGTTAAAGCTCTTTTTCTTTCTGACCAGACACACGCAAGCCTCATCTAATGCTCTTAAATGTTTGGGGGTGAAATCCAGGGTTTCTGGATTGCTTTCCTTCCAAGTGAATGTAATAGATTTAGATGGCAGAATGCAGCTGTTTGTCTTCCTATTAACAACGAGAAGGTTTGGAAAAGGCACCGATAATGCAAAAAACCTGTCGGAGATCCGGTGTATTTACCACTTACTGCAAAGAATGTCTGTTTTAATTCCCGCAGGCAGCTACGTTGCGTGTCAGCATGGAACCAGCACTGCTGCTAACTCACTCGAAGTGTTTCTTGCATTTACAGCGAGTTTTCTCGTTGCTTTTGGTACAAGAATTGATTGCAAGCGCAGACGTTTAAAGGAAAGCGCCCTTTACCTCGAACCACCACGAGGTCAAATCTATCCCAAGCCATAAAAGAAGCACCAGCTGCATCTGTGTTCCCCACCTAGGCTTGCAAAGCGCAGTGCTTGTTACGCTGATACGCGGTAGTTGCCTGTTTTGTTTTGTTTTGTTTTTTAAACCCACAAAACTTGGGGTCAAAATAGCTCATCCAAATTGAAAAGCAAGTTGGTTTTTTAACAACTACCTGGGGAGGAAGGGGGACTTTTGGAAAGAGTGTTGTGGCCGCACGGCTGTTGTTTCCTTGCAAAACAGCCTTTGCCACTGGCTTTTATGAATTAAAATGTGCTGCACGGGAGGGCGATGTGGAACCTGCAAGGCTGCCTTTGACTCCAGGTTTTCTGGCCGTTCACCTGCTTCTTTAAATCTGGTTTCTTTGTGGTTGCTGCTCTGTTTTGTAAACAAGGATTTTAACACCCTTTCAGGGTCCTTACCTCCAGACATAATTGACAGGCAAGGTTTAATTTGCCATTTAATTTGCCGGCACTTGGTCAGGCGCTGCCATCAGGTCTAGCACGGTTGAGCGCTGTGCTTGTTCTCTAGGCTATGAAATGTGCAACCCTTGGAGTAACTGTCCCCCCAAAATCGTCTTGCCCAGGGCTGAATGCGAGTGGAAGTCCCTATTTAATATGTATAGAGCAAGACCAACGTAGCAGGCGGTAGCTCTCGAGGTCTGGTTGGCATTATGTCGCTCTGGGAAGTGCTCCCTATTTCTTCCAATGTCGCGTGCAGCTGATGTTCCTATATTTCATGAGTTCAAGTTTACCGAATTAGTGTGGAAAAAGGATGTCCTTTTCCGGAATCATTTCACTGTTGTGCTTTATGCTTTGGGGGGAAAGAACCTCAAGTGACTCAGACTTTTGTTTACGTTTTTAGGGGGGTTGTTTGGGGTTTTTTAATTGGAAACTTGACGCAACTTCCTTGGCCGCCAGCCAGGGGCTTTGTTTGCTCTGGGCTAACGTGCGGGCGCTGCTGGCTGCCGCCCGAGCGCTGGGATTACCTTAAATTACCCAAATTTCAGGCCGCTCCGTTACAACGGGGCGTTTCAGAGGGCCAGCGGCGTTACCTGTCGGGCTCCCAAACCGGTCCTCTCCTCCCTGCGTTTCTATAAAGATGCTGGAGGGTTGAAACCGCTTTGGAGACAGCCCTGCTCCGAGGAGGGCAGGGAACAGATGTCCCCAGTTGCCTCGGGAACCATCTGGTTGATGGTGACTTGAGCTGAAAGCGTTTAAGTATTAATGGGGAGGCCGAGCGAACGAAAATTGTGAAAACGGGCTTGAATCATCTGAGGACCGGGAAAAATTACTCAGAATATGAGTGTTGAGAGCGGAGCTCCTCGTGAGTCTGCTGGATTGGACAGGAAGTGGAAGAAATCATTGCTGTGTGTCTAGTTTTTGGGGTTCTTTCCCCCTTATCTCCCTTTTTTTTGTTACTGTTTTCTAATGACTTTTTTCTAGGTAGCAGCGAAGGGCAAATGTCCCAATGAAAGAGCAACTTAACGATGAAATAATTATTTTGTATTGGGCTTAAAGCAGACCGTGTTGTTCTGGGGATGCTTAACTGACTATTCAACTTCACTGCAGTTCTGTTTATGTGGAAATGATGGATGAAGAAATATTACTTGAATGGTAACAGGTTTAAACTTCATGAAGTGTGTCCGATCTGAACTCTGATGTCGCAGTTGTCTGCTGTGAGGGTTAGGCAGCAAAACCAGAACGAAAGAGCAGCTTGTAACACTACGTTTCCCATTTCTGTTGAGAAGTTGCCTTCAGGAAATGCTCTTTGAGGAAAGTCAGCCGCATTATTTATAATTCTGTTGGCTTTTCTCGCGGTTAATTATTTTGATGCGTCCCGTTAACCATTGAATAATCGCCAATACTGTAAGCCTAGAGTAACGTTGGTCCGAAAAAGTAACCCCTGTGCTACTTGTCATGCATCTATACACAGAAGGTGACTTCGTTTCGAGGTTTTGTGCCCGTGGGTGATATCGGTGCTCTTGGAAATCCAAGGTGGAATATCCAGAAAGGCCTCGTAGTTCTTTTCTGTTCATCTGTGTAACGTAGGGAGGGGAAAATCCGTTGTATTTGTATTGAAATAACATTTTCTTTCCTCCTGCAAGCAAAGCTGGTGGACGGCGGAGGACGCCGGCGTGGGATTGCGAGCTCTCATGGACCTTTGGGAAGAGCGCCTGTGGCTTGTGTGGAATTTTACACGGGCTTCTTGATGGAAGAAAGCTTATCTGTTTAGTATTTGTGCATTTTACTAAAATGGCAGCTTTAAAAAAAAAAAAAAAAGTTGTGTATCTGCTATTGTGATGCCAATGCCCGTGTTTTAAGTGGAAAAAAAAATTGACCTCTTTGCTTTGTGCTGTGTACACAAGATTGCTGGAAAAGTAAAGGAATACCCTTTTTATGGCTCACACAGCTTGAGAGTAGCTGTCACTCAAACATGCGCTCACAGTTGAGCTGATCTTGTTTCATTCTAAATAAATTGTTTCTTTTGAGGAAAATGGTTTTTCTGCCTGGAAGTGAATTGACGACAACCGTTTGACCCCCCTGCGTGTTGGCCGCGGAGGGGGACCCACTGCTGCCACGGTCGCTCTCATAGTTGCGGGTGTCGAGCAAGAACCGGCGCTTTCGCGGTGACCAGCGAGTTGTACCCGGCAGGAGGATCTAGCTCGTTGCGTTGCAGTCCAGGGGGTCACGTGCTGCTTTTACTCCTCATCTTTTACGAGGAAAACGGTGCTGCTGCTGGCGTGCAAGAAGCAGGGAGGCTCCCTGCCACTCGGAACGGCGGCCAAGTCCGGGGCTTCGCTGGTTCGAAGAGCTGGAGTTCCTGAATTTTAAGTTTCCGATTTGTTTTGTTCACCCAACTCCTTTGGCTTTAGTTTTGATTTTTTTGGTTTTTAATTTGGAAGAAAAAAAAAAAAAACGAGCGTTTGAGATTGCTTTGAATCTTGCACGTAAACCTTGGTGCCACCCGGCCAAAAGAAAAAGAGAAATGAGTCCTTAAAAGCGGTTTAAATGCTGTTAATAAAGCCTTTCCTGACGCAGCCCTCCATCTCCGGGGGCTTTGCCGCAGCTGCGCAGCGCTGGGTTCAGTGCTGTCTCGACGAAGAGCTCCTGCGAGTTAGCGCTGGTAATTTTAAAACCTTTGCTCTGGTGTCCGGGCCTTATTTTGACCGGTTTTCAAGCGAATGGTCCACACGCCTCGGATGTGCATGCACCCCGCTCGCGTCCCCGGTCCGGCTGCACGGTCGCTTGCAGCCGCCTCGAGGTGTAGTACAGATTGTAAGAGGAGGAGAGGAAAAAAAAAACCACGGAGATATCCCGAAAAAATGGTGCGCTCTAATTCCTGCCTTATCCTGTACGGGGGCTCCTGGAGGCTGTTCTGGTTCGACTCCGTGGTGGCTGCGGGACGGACAACAGCGGAGACCGAGGAGGAAGCGGACGCTGCTGCATCGCTGCCTTCGGAAACCCCTCGTGTCACCCTGGCCGGGCTCATAGAATAACTAGTCGCTTCCTGCTGCCCAGATGAAGACGACAACCTTGAATTTGCAAGCTTGACCCTGTATTTGCAAGCTTGTCATCGCTGCCTTGACGTACGCCGTCCCGCCGTGGATTAAGAGGTGCTGCCGAGTGCTACGGTGCCACGGGAGCGCTCGGCAAGGTCCCGGGGCGAGCGGCCACGCGCGTCCCCCAGCCAGGTAAGGACATCCAAGAGGTTGGTCTCGATTGTAATGCGGACGGGGCTGGATTTGCTGTTGCCTGGTCTTTGTTTTGATTCTTGTGTCTACTAAACTCTACTAATGTGTTCGCTTGGTCAAAGTGTCGCTCCTGTCCTCTCCAGCCATGGGAGCGAAGGACCAGGCTCTGTCTGAACCAGCAGCCGGGTTTGGTGACGTTCCTCTTGGGGAACATGATGCCCAATGCCTGGATCTCCCTTGGAGCATCTTCCATTGTGGAAGGTGCCGCTCAAGGAGAGCTCCAGGCGTTGGGCTTGGCAAGTTCCAAGTTTTCCAAGTTCATGAACTGCTTGAATTAACACCAATTAACCTGAAACACCACCTGAACCTGGTGTGTAAGTGGCTAAGGAAGCCAAGGGGATGATCAGGCAAAAGTTACTCCGTGTGTTCATAAAATGTTAGCATAAATGAAGCTGTTTGGTACAAATGGGAGCGGTTTTAGATATTGCTGGTAACATGGAGGAGGGAAACGAGTTGGGGCAGCTCTTGAGACAGACTGTAACTCCAGAAATTGGTGTTTCTTATGTTAAAAACGTTTGTATTTTCCAATGCCCTGTTTCATGCTCTATTGAGATATGACCCTTGGATGTGGGATCACGTGAAATGTTGTCCCAAAGGTTTGAAGCTTGTAGCAACAGTGAGGAACGTGTTTGAGCCTCTTCTTTAGCTCGTAGGATGTCCCATGCCAACAGGAGAAGAGCAACCTGTTGGTATAACCCAACCGCAGGAGGTGTTTGCAGGAAGCCAGGGAGCTCCTTGGCTGTGTCGGACACTCTCCCACCTCTTGGTTATGCTTCAACCTGTTGCGTTGCGGCAAATGGGCCAGTGGTGGCTCTTCTAGACAAGGTCCTTGTCTCTGACTCAACTCGCTGTGTATTTAATGAGGAGATTGTTTCCATTCTCCTATATGTGATGTTTTGGGGTGACCCATGGGTAATCTGGCGATGTGGGTGGTGTCGGATGGTTCTGCTACGGCTGCTCTGCAATGTTGAGTTCTTTGGAGGTGCTTTGCCTTCTCCTCTGCCTTCTGGGCTGCTTAGAGGGACACCTGATGGCGCTGGTTATAGCTCTGGTTTTGTTAAAAGTCATCACTTTTAAGGGTTACCAGCACTCTGCCTCCATACACACCATATTAATTTGGTTAATGAGACTTCAGGCAGGCAATCTGGGGAAAATGGATTTATTAAGAGAACCATTTAATTAATTGCATGGCAGCATAAAGTGATACAAGTGGCTTGGATGGGGAACTGGTCCTTGGAATTCACACGTTTTCTGGAGTTGGGCATTTCCCCAGCTACAGCTGAATTAGAGCTGGGTTTAATCCATTAGATGGCCCAGATTCTGCTTAATTAATAGATTAGCTCATAGATTTTGCTCGCACGGTGCTGCTAGCTTGCTCCAAAATGGCAAATGCTCCTTGAGGACACGTTCTCCTGAGCATGTTGGGCCTCTTGGTCAACCGTGGGATGGGTTCTTGGAGCTGCGGAGCCAGAGTGAGCCCCGGGCAGAAACCTGCTGGTGTTTGGTGCTATTCCTACGTGCTCTGATGAAGCTGAGGGGTCTTCAGGAGGAAGAAGGCACGGGTAGGAGGAGGCAGATGTCTGACGACCCCGTGTCGTGCTGCAGCGATGCATTAATTAATTAATTAATGTGGCTGAAGAGGCGTGGGGTGGGCCTGGGTTAATGGGCTGCTGCCTCCCAGCTGAGCCCGGCTCCTTTTCCCTGCGCTTTGGGATCTAAACTCGGCTGTTTTGTCCTGGGATCAGGCTGGGTTGGGTGTGCGGCTCCACGGAGGAGCCGCTGAGCCGGGTGTCTCATCCGCTCATTCCCTGCCTTGACCTTCACCCCTAGATCCGCAGTCTGATCCTGAGACCAGGCCAGGGATTTTTGCCTTGGTTTTAGCTGCCTTGAGGATTTCCCGTGCTCAGATACGATGACAGGTCGGGGCTGCTTGTAGCAGCCAGCACTGATTAACCCGGAGAGCCCGCTGGGGCGGCCCGAGTTGGCCGTTCCGCTGTGATCCCTGCGATTCCAGAGAGCTTTGTGAATCTGTATCTCCTTTCACAGGGAATTTCAGCACTCCAAGCCTGTCGGGTTAGGAATGCAGTTTGTCTCAGCACCTTATTTGGGTGCAAAGGGATTCCTGGTTATTTACACCCATATCCTTAAGGAAAATGTGGGGAAGGCTGCGACTGAGCGGTGGCTGCTGGCAGAGGAGGTCCCCATGGGTGCTGCTGGAAAAGGAGGTTCCCATGGGTGCTGCTGCTGGAAAAGGAGGTTCCCATGGGTGCTGCTGCTGGAAGAGGACATCCCATGGGTGCTGCTGCTGCTACTTGTGGTCCACCAGGCCAAGGGTGGGCTTTGACTCCCATAACAGCAGGTCAATGTGCGGGAGCAGAGCCTGGCGTCTCAGTACAGCCATCCCAGAGCATCAGGGTGGGTTGAACCCTTGAACCTCCAGCGCGGCCGGGGTGCTGGTGGTGCCCATTGGGCCCTGGAGAGCCTGCCCGGAGGTGCTGCATACATGAGACTTGCCTTCCCCTCGGCTGTTCTGTCCTTAGCTCCCTTTCACTGCTCAGCTAGGAGCTCGAGGGATTAGAGAGGGATTTATTAGAGCTGCATTAGTCACTCGAGTGTCATAAAGTCGCCCTTTGGCTCCTCCAGACCAGAGCGCGCTCCTTGCCCCATCTCCCCGCATGGGTCGTACCTGCGGGGAAGGCTCCACGGTGACTTAGGAGGCAAAGTCTGTAAATCGCTTTGGAAATGGAGACTTTGACCCCTGGATTACGTCTCTTTTGAAACCCATCCCCTGGGCTCGACCAAGACCTCCTGATCCTTGTGGTCCCTGCAGACTCGGGACCTTTGGAGTGAGGATCGGGCTCTGTCAATCTGAGTCTTAAAGCTAAATCTTCTGGGAGGATTCTCAAACATCCTCGTCTTAATTATTCCCATTGGAATGGGTAATAAATCCTTATGGATGTCAGTGAAAAGAGGTCGGTGGATTTAAAGGCTTTTTCTTTCAAAAAAATCTCACGTTTTTTGAAGGCTTCCTGCCTAGAAGTGAGGCTTGGTTTGGGCTTTGCAGCGTAATAACTTTCCGTACCCGTATCCGAATGACGGGACACGTTCCAGGCAGGGTGGGAAAGAAGCAGCAAAATAAAAAGAGGAGAAAACGCAGTGCGTTCTTGTTATCACTGTGTGTAAGGACGAGCAGACAGGGAAACCACCCGTGTCCGGGGGCGGCTCTGCTGGAAAACCGTGTGCCCATAGCCGTGTTGAGCCCTGCCCTTCCCGGGAAGGGAGAAAACAGGGATCTCTGCAGCGTAGGTAGATGCGCCTGGTCTGGGATGCACTGTGCATCACACTGTAATAACCAAATAACCTGGTGTCCGTGGAGCTGGAAAGCATCGTTGTTCTCCTTGGAACCGTTCTCAACATTACATAGACTCTCCTTTCTCCCCCGAGCGCCAACAAGGGGGAGAAACACAACACAAAGACGAACTTTGTGCTGCGAGAGGAGCGATTCGCCCGGTGTCACTCGAGGCAGTTGGTGATTGGAGTGTTTTGGTGCATAATACACCCAAGACAGCAGGAAAAGGGCTTAACCTGAGACTTTCCTGTTTTCCATGGGGTTTCCATGGACAAAGCAGCAGGAAGGGAAGCTCGCAGCTGACGCCAGAGCCCTAAAAAGCCGTTGACAACTGGGCTTTTAGAGGATATAATTCCACGTGAGCTATGGATTTAGGAAGCAGAGCCTTTAGTGTGGGCTCCGATTGCACTGACTTCCAGAGCTTTTATAGGAAGAGCCAAAAAAGTCTTAGCGGGTGGTTATCCTGGCTCATGCAGAACATGCCGGGCTGGATTAAGGTCCGACAGGTGCCCACATCCTAAATCAGTCCCTTCGGAATAACTTCCATGGGGCCTGCATGGTTTGGGAAGCGGGGACGGAGCGGGATTCAAAACAGGAAAAGTGGGAATGAGACAGCGGCGAAGTGCGAGGCGTCCTGTATCCCTCCCTCTCCTCCTTGGCCAGAGACCTGCAGCTCCTGGGCTGTCTTGGGCACTTGTTCTTTTTCCTGTGCTAGAATAAGCTAGAATAAATCACTAAATTATAGGAGGAAAAAGCATATATATATATAATATATATTTTTTTCTCCTATACCGTGGATGCAGAAGAGCAGCCGTGTGGCAGGTTGATTGCCCTTGAATTGCGCATTCCTCAGCTGCCTAAAACAAAGCCCTTTCTGAACTGCAGCATCATTTCCTAGAATTTCTCTCAGCACAAAACTGGGTTCGTGTTTTGTTCTCCTCCTCCTTGTCCAGTGCTAAATTGAAGCAGGAATCGGGCTGCCAGCTCCCTTTCTATTGTGACTAATAAAACTTCTCTATCTAAATAAAGTAGCGGTTCTTTTTTTCTGGAGGCCCTCAAGGGGTTAGGCTAGCTGGAGAATACAAGGCCTGTTGGACGCTGTTTCTTTAGACTTCTTGCAAAAATAATAATAAAAAAACACCTTTCATAGCAAAGCTCGCTGGCAATGAGTTCGGTGCGGCAGGACCTTGCACTGAATGAGCCCAGTTAGAGCCGAGTTTGTCGTTACCTTAACAAGGGTTATTTATTTATTTATTACAAATTAAAGGGTCCCTTTTTTTCCAGCGATTTCTGTGCTGGGGATGGCACTAAGCCGCTACTGCTCGTTTTCTGCAGGGACACATTCTGCACGGGAGCAGGAGCGAAGGGGATTTGCTGGGAGATTAAAGCTGGATTTCTTGTGGACCTGCTTGTGTCCTGACTGGATTTATCCTTCCGGCACGTGGTGCCCTTTACTGTGCAGGACGGCTCTTGGGAAACTCTGTGCCGGGCAAATTCCATGGTTTGGGAAGCCTCTCTGTGAGTGGATGTTCTCCCCATCCTTGGTCACTCTAATGTGCGGGGTGGGATTTGCAAGCAAATAGACTTGAGGTTTTCAGGGCTGAAGGAAAAACTAAAGTGTCCTCTCTGTGCTTGCCTCCCCAGCAAAAGTGGGAGAATGGAGAAATACATCTGAGCCGACGGAGACGATCTGGAGCCTGAGGGATCATCAGGAGCAAAGAGCTGGAGGTCTCGGGTCTGCCCTCGGCCGCAGCTGGACGGTAGGATTGCACGCAGGACTCCCAGGGTTTTCCCAAAGCCGCGATGGGATCGGTTTCCTCGGGCTCTCTGGAGAGAGAAGAGGCCGTCGGAAGCGCCGCACAGACGAGGAACGTACGTGGCCCCTGCAGAGTATTTCCCCAAGCAAATACTGAAGGCGGCTGGCAGTGCCCACCTGCGGGGTGAGATGCTCTGGGGAGCAGCAGCTTCCGAGCTGGCTGCTCTTTTGCAGAGGATGCAGGCGCTTTGGAGACCTGGTTTTCCTAAGTAAAGGAAGGAAAGAGCAGCAGGTGGTCCTGGATGGAGAGCGTGAGCGAGCGCTCCCTTCCCTTAACCACCTGGGCTTTTGGGGGACCCCCGTTTGCTGGAGCAGATGGGGAGAAGGGCTATCCCACTGCATCCCCTTGGAGCCGTGTCCTGGTGGCAGCGAGCTAAATGCAGCCGTTGAAATCGGGGCAGCTGTGGGTGAGAAACAACCGTATTTAGGGGGAGAGGAAGGAAGAGGCTGGAGTTTGAAGGCAGGTGCTGTAAGTCATGCGGGGACAAGGCTGGGGACGTGGGACGGGTTGGTTGCTGGACCGTTGCTCAGCTAACAGCCCTGCTGAGCTCACGGGTGCGTCAGGGAGATGCAGAATTTGGGGCTATTTGAAGCTTCCAGGGTGGAAAACCCGAAGGAGCCTAAAGCGTCAAAGCCAGAATTGTTCCTATTAGCGCAACAGAGGCTGCTGCTGCTGGGCCTTAATTTGCTCTCTGTACCTTTCCCAGCACATTCCAGGCTTCATAAATAGTCTTTTTTTAATCCTTCAACTCTAGTTGCTTGGAAAATGACCCTCAGGAGATGTTCTTGGGGATGCAAATGTTGAATGATACCAGCACAACACGACGCAGCGTTTGATGCCGTGGTTAGGAAGCAAAAGGGCTATTTCTGAAGCATTTTTGCCTGCAGATTTCTGCAGGAGTTGGAGGAAGCTGTGAACAGAGCTCTGAAAAATCAGGCACTTTGAAGCATTTACATCCCCTGCAAATTCAAGACTGTTTTCCCGCTTTAAGCCTGCACGGCTCTGGAAGCTCCTCTTTGCAGGGCTGCTGAATTTGGCCCGTTATCTCAGAGCACATTTTCCTGCCTGCAGCAATGCCCTAGCTCCTCAATACTATTGTCATGTTCTATATTGAACATATACTGGTCTAATTTTGTGCTTGAAATAAGCCACTGTGTAGTTTAAATGAATGCTTTTATAGGGGAAACAGTTCTTTGCCTTAAAAAATCAGGCAAGTGACTAAAATACTTGCCAGGTTAAAATAAAAAGAAACTTTACAGTGGATTTATATAACCCCTAGACCCCTAGAAGAAGCCCCAGATTTATATAATATTTTCAAATAGCTGATGATAATGCAAAAACCTCTATCCTGGGCAGAAAACCCAAGCAGAAGCAGCTGTGTAGCATCTTGGCCCATAAAGGAGCTTGGCTGCACATGGGGATAGCACTAAAAAATCTTTTTTATTATTATTTTTGCCATCTTGATGTACTGGCTTTAATTAACCTCGCTTTTGGTTGCAGGTGGCCTGTGCTGTGACAAACAATCCCCCGCCCAGGATGATGGGGAGAAGGAGCAGTCCCCGTGCAGAGTCCTCGCTGAAAACAGGTTTTTGGGTTTTGCTGGGCTTTTGTGAAGCTTAAACATTCCCCCTTTTTGTGCTCTCTTTGCATCCTTCCACGGGGATGATGGTATAACTGGATATAACGGGCTCAAACCTCTCTCTGGTTTGGGGATGAGGGACCTTGGCTCCTGAGAGGTCCCTCAGCCTCGGTGGCCCTCTCTGGCAGGGACAGCCAGGGGGACAGCAGTGACTTGCTAAGGGGGAGCTGTGACACAGAGCAGGACCAGCGTGGGGGGTAAAATCTGAGCTACAGCAAGATGAGAGACACGAGTAGCTGGACAGAGCCTTTATCCTCCTAGACCACGGGCGTTATCCATTCCCGTTCAATAAACTTTTACGCTACGTAACTTCTCAGGCCACTTTAATCACACACGCAGTAAAAACTAGGCTAGACACGCTAACTTTTAATCTACAAATTTTAATTTTTGCCACCGTGTTGTATTTCCTGGTGCAGAAGGTCTGGGCTCGCGCCTGCTCTCTGGTGGTGGTTGCAATCAGCAGGAGCCCTTCAACATTTCCACTGCAGCAGGATCACTTCAGCTGAGCACGGGGGCTCTGTTGAGTTCGTCTTTTTTTAGCTTCCATTTCTGGGCCAGAGGCTCGAAGAAGAAGGAAACAGGTGAGATGAGAGCGCAGGCTCCAGCAAAGAGGAAGGAGCAGACGTACGTCTGAGTGTAGTCGTAGAGCCACCCTGGAGAAGAAGAGATTGTTACTAAAGCTGTTGGCCTTCCTCGCGGAACAGCAGATCCCCCCAGGAGGTGGGTGGCAAGGAGAGGATGTGCGTGCTCGTTAGAGCATCCTCAGATGTTTTCCTTAGGTTCCCTTAACTCTCGGTGCATCTGTCGCTGGGGAGCGTTTCCAGCTGAGGCATGAAAAATTCAGGCTGTTGCTACAGCAGGGAGGCCTAAAGGATCGTCCTCGGATAGAGGAGGAAAAGGAGCTGCTGTCTCCAGGATGGACCCGATCGCCCTTAATCCTCAACTCATCTTTTTTCCTGCTTTAAAGGAGCAGGGCAGGAGCAGTGCAGGAAGCAGGAGCTCCCATGGGACTAGTGACATCCCTTGCACATGTTGGTGTTTGCATCCAGCCCCGGATCTTCTGCCTGCTCGTGGGCTGACCCTGTTTGGTGCCGCCTGTCCCACGTGAGGGATCCCAGACCTGCCTCTAGGAACAAGCTTGCTCGAGGGCAGCCTTGCAAACACTGAATTAAACCAAGAACCTGAACTCCTTAAACACTCAGGACCGTGGGGGAAGGCCACCTTTTAAGAGGCCCCGATATCCCAGTGTTTTGTTTAGCTACATTTCACCCTGACAGTTTTAAATAGGGGTATTTGCTTAGTTTGAAACCAAGATGTACAAAGGGAGGAGAGCTGATGCACATAAAAAACACAACGCGCTTTCAAATCTAGCCATAAGCAAACTGAAACGGAGCCAGCGAAGCCCAAGGGGTGCCACGATTTGCACCAGCAGCAGATCCGGCCCCACTTTGGCAGCCCCGGGCAGGAAAGGAAGCGGCAGCCCCCGGAGATGCCGTTTGGAGCCGTGCGGGAGCTTCGTTCCCGCTGCCATCCGTGGTGGCTCCGAGTGGGAAAGGAAGCGGCGTGTGGTGCAGGACTGGGGCTATGTGCCCAGTGAGACATCCCCAAACGTTCCCTTGCCATAGATTTTTGCAGAGTCTTTCCGTGGGCAGGGGAAAGCAGCTTCCGTGCTGCTTTGCTCTCCCCTTTGCTTCCCTGCTGCTAACCAGCCTTCATCGTGTGCTCTTTTCTCAGGGATCCCGTGGGAGCTCCTCGTGCCCTCCAGCCGGAGGGACAGAGCCAAAAGCCGCCTTGCTGCCAAGGACGGAGCTTCCTGCAGGAACAGGAATCTCGTGCTGGGGCTCCCGGGACCGGCAAGTTGGCAACGTGGGTGTTTTTCTGCCTTGGGATCCTTACACTTTGCTAAGTGATTCACTCCCAAAGGTGGGATTGTGCTGTCCTGCGCTGCAGGGGTCTGTGTTTTTTCCGCTATAAACTGTATTTGGTACTGAAAAAAACAGCATTGCTTCCTTGCTGGCAACGTACCCCAGGAGATGGCAATTGCCTTTCCAGCGTGTGGCATTGCACCCTCTTAAAGCACATGCAGTGTCATCCCCTCTCCTGTCCCCAAAAAAGGAAGGAAAAAAAGGAAGAATTAAAGAAAAAACACTGTGGAAAAATCTTCCTGCTGCAGAAAGCTCAGTTTGAGGCTAACGGTGAGCAAATTCCAGCAAAGCAGCAGTTTGAACAGTGCTGGTAAATCCTGGGTGCAGAAGTGCTGCAGTCTGAGCAATCGCTGTGCTTGTGGTCAGTGTGTTTAAATTGCCCTTGCCCATCTCTCTTTTTTTTTTTTTTTTTTTTTTTATAAATTTGTTTATTTTCTCTGCTACAAGTCCCAAATGGGAGCTATCTAGCATGGAGACACATGTGGAATTTAAGCCAGGGCATTTGAACTCGTCTTAGTCCAGCTTTGGAGTGACTTCTTCCTCTCCCACTTCTCCACTTGAATGCATTAGGGTTGCAGGAAGCTTTTTGGTCATCTTGGATTACACGATTGTTTTTTCCTTGCCATTTGTGTTGCTTCTGGAAGTCAAATCCACTCCCGTGCCCTGCTCAGCCCGTGTTTGTTCTGTCTCGTTCCCTCCTGGGCTTCTTTTCCAGGAGGGCAGAAGCCCCGAGCAGCGGAGGCAGACGGGCAGGTAGCAGAGAATCGTCACACTTTCCACCTCAGGCCTCAACCAGGGTGGCTGCTTCTGGCTCAAGGGCTTTGAGTTAAGCAGATTTGTAGGTAAGTCACCTTTTCCCTGTATTCTGATAAGATTTTTTTCTAACAGGCAAAATAAGCACTTTTAACCTTTCTGGCTGGCATTATGTATCGCACTCCAGTGCTTGAGTGTTATAAACTCTAGGAGGTCTAAACTCAAGGCTTTGGGTAAGTCCTGGAGAGGCCAGCAGCAGTCAGAGGCACTAAACCCTCCAATTCTCACACCGCGGTTAAACCCCATGTTGTATTCTGCAGGGATCAGGTGCTTTTGCAGGGAGGTTTATAGGTAGCATCTACTCACATTCCATTTTCACACTTAATACGGCTCCATTTGAGGAGGAAATTGCAGAATTTCTTTTGCATCACAGAGCTAGATTGTGACACCTCCAATTGTTTTCCCCTCTCTTTTTGGAGAGCAGATCATTCTGTCATCAGTGAGGGAGGCCAGAAAGATGACTTTGTTCCTTGGCTTCATTTGGCAGTTATTTAGCCCATCTCTATTAAGACGACTGCTTCTATCTAAGGCTTTTAGCAGGAAACCTGCTTACTTGACAAACCCCAGCAATGTTCAGCCAGCCTGCGGGTTGGCTCCTTCAGCAAAGAGAAATCTTTTCTAATTAGTGAAAATATGTTGGAAATGGTTGGAAGTCATAGCTGCATTAGCAGGTGCAATGCACAGATAACAGAGAACTAAATTATTGAGCTCTTTTTGTACGGTACATTATTCTGCGGGAGGATTTCCTGCCTGGTTGTACAGGTATTGCTTTCTGGTGAACGTGCATCTTGCATCAGCAGACGAGATCTTTGCTGATGCAGGCTGTATATCCCGGTGACAGTGTAAAGCACATCCCAATTAAATGCTTCTGTTGCTCTAAATAGCATCCCCATGCAGAGCTTGGCCAGCTGAGGAATATTGATTGGAGCCATCAGCTCTTCCCGCAGCATCGCAGCGGTGCTCGAGCCTCCAAGCGCGGAGCTGGGGTTTGCTGGGCACTTGGCAGCCTTGGAGCAAGAGCCCGTGCGGGCGGGAGGCTCCAGGAAGCACTAAATGACCGGGTGGCTGGTTTGGTTTGGGCTGTATTCACCAGGTGAGCAGCAGGGCATCGTTCGTGCTGGTATTTGACCTTGCAGCTTTTTTTATTTGCTTTTAATGTGCAGCCCTAGAGCAAGCTGCAGCCGCTGGTGCTGTTTGCAGGTGGGAGGTAGAGCTGACGGGTCGGTGAAAGGATAAGGGGTGGATGGAGCAGAGCACGAGTTCCTGCTCGTAGGCACAGACTTGCTCATGAGATTTGAAACGTGCCAGACTTCAAAGCCGAGTGGATTTTCTGGCAGTTGAAGGAGCTTTTCCTACTCCTTATCTCTGGGCCCAGGAGCCCTCGTGGCTGGGAGGAGGAATCTCCTTCAAAGCAAGAGATTCCCAGGGCTTCCCGGTGGGCTTCACTGCCCTTCCCTGCTGCAGCCTTGCTAGGCCTGTCCTGGCTTTACCCCCCTCTCCTTTTCTCCCCTCAATATTTCCCTTCCTTCCTGTCAGTGCCTCTGCATCAAGGTCAGTGGTAATAAAACCCCAGTTAAAATGTGGCTAAAATGTGGAGTTTCCACATCCTAGCCGAATCGGTGAGTGTTGGAGATACCTTTCTCCAAAATATAAATATATATGTATATTTTGGAGAATATATATATATTTTTTTTTTCCTTAGATGGAAAAGCCTTCCTTGGATGCACGTGGGTAGAAGAGTGAACCAGAAGAACATGATGTTTGTGGTGGGTATGTGATCCGTAATGAATTACCTGTTAGCGGAGGTCCCCCGATGGCTGCTATCCCGGCAAAGAAGGCAGAAAATCCCAGGTAACTGTGGAGCTTCTCTACACCAACCAGGTCTACCTGTTTGTAAAACCAAGTTGATAGTTACTGGGATAATGTGCGTTAACGCTTTGGCGCAGGAGGTGTTTCTGGGGAGTGTTTGGAAGGACTTTGCATGGATGTGGCAGCCTGGCTCCCGTTCGCCTCCTTGAGGTCACGACTGAAATCGCGGATTTCGGGATCAAAGATGACAAAAATTAAGGATTTCTGTCTTTCAGCTATCCGGGTCTCCTGAACCTGGTGCAGTTTGGAAGTCTTTGGGGGAGGCACTTTAAACTCAGCGTGCGGAGCTGTAAGGAAGGAGTTTTCCTCTCCGAATCCTACCAGGGCAGTCTTCCCGAGCTGCTTTGCGGGATAATCCTGTGTGATTTGTGGGATAATTCCGTGATGTGGCCCGATAGTCGCCACCCTCCATGCGAGCACGAGTGCCCGAGAAGGCGAAGGGACAGAATCAGCGGGTCCCTTCTGGCTCCGACGTGAGTGGGAATGGCCTGTGGGCTGGAGCGAGCTCTGAGGGAAAGAAGGGTTTGGAAAGCAACTAGTTGGGTTGCTGCAAGGCTGCAATAAACACCCGGGATTTCTGTTGTCTGGGAATACTGGGAATTCCCAGGGGAATGACTGGCCCAGCAAGTTTGCAGATGACACGAAGCTGGGAGGAGTAGCGGATATTCCAGAGGGCTGCGCTGCCATCCAGAGGGACCTGGGCAGACTGGACAACTGGGCGGTCAAAAACCTCATGAAGTTCAACAAGGCCAAGTGCACGGTCCTGCACCTGGGGAGAGATAACCCCGGACACCAGGACAGGCTGGGGACCGACCTGCTGGAGAGCAGCTCTGCAGAGAGGGACCTGGGCGTCACGGTGGGCGAC
>JAWLRI010000933.1:2068245-2109255 GCA_034781795.1 Crypturellus tataupa | reverse complement strand
GCAAAAGACATGATGCTGCAATGCAAGAATGCAGTCCCTGAGATAGCAGAAGACAGAATGTTACCATAACTAACTGCAGAAGTAGTAATAGAGAGCTCCAGGTTATTTGAACTGGTCGAAACAAAGAAGTTTGAAGGGCGCGTGCTCACTAACAGAAAGGTGAAAAGTTCACTGAGGAAGAAGAGGAGCCTTCAGCCAAAGAGACCACCGGAGGGCTTGGAAGACCCCCTAGCAACAAGGAAGGACATGCACAGAAAAGGATGTCCTTCCTTGGAAAGGAATAAAAAGGCATTTTCGCGGGCTGTAAGGTGCGCGCCGTTGGTGGAGCAGAGACTCCCCGGCCGCCCAGCGCTGCTTGCTTGCTGTTTACAATAAAGCAGACTGGCAAATCCAAATCAATTGACTCAGAGGATTTGTCTGTTTATAACAACGGGGAAGGCGGCGGGTCTGGTCTGAAGCCTCCGGCTAATTAAACTCCGAAGCCAACGCGGGGATCTCGCCCAGGCCCAAAGCCCCCGGGGCTGTGTGTTCATTGGCCGGGAGTTTATTTCAAACCGTAAATCGACGCATCGACAAGTGATATGGAGATATAAACCCTCCCCGCTCTCCTAAATAAGCACCCGACCTCAGTTTCGGCAGGAGATCCATCACTCATCCCGCCTCATCCCTGCTCTCCCGCATGCGTTCCCAGGCTCATTTTTTTTCCCTGTTCATTTTACTTTGGCTGAATAATCAAAAAAAACACCTCATTTTTTTTCCCTCTTAGGTGCATCTGTCAGGGGGAAATGGATGTGTCTACGGGCGCTCGCAGCCCGCGGCGGCGCTCGCTGAACAGCCCCGGGTGATTGGTGAGGGCGGCACGATGCTCCCTCTTGTTGATATGTTTTCGGGGGTGGCTGCTTAATTTTTCTTCCCTGCCATTAGCGATTCAGGTCTCGCCGTTTCCCCGGAGCTGATTGGGGGGGAATCGCGGGGTTATATAGGGCGGCGGGCGGCGGGCCGGGCCGGGACGCGGCGCGGCGGGCGGCACCATGCGCAGGGTCCTGCAGGGCGTCTGCCTCCTGCTGCTGCTGCTGCTGCCCTGGCAGCGCTGCGCCGTCATCACCGGGGTGAGTCGCGCGCGGGGACACGGGACGCCGTCCCCAGGGCGTCCCAAAGCCACCCGGGACCTGCGCCGCCCTCCCAGCGCCGCTCGGTTCTCTCGCTTGACCTTAAACCTGCCTTTTTAGCGTTTTTTTTAACCTATAAATCTGTTTTTAGCAATGAGCATGGGGGGTTTGTCTGCTCCTGACTCCACGGTTCTGGGAATTCCCAGGGTGAATGCTGGGATGGATGCCGATTCCCGGGGTGAATGCCGATGCCACCGGCGCTGCCCCTGCCGCAAAGCCCAAACCCAAAGTGTCTGCACGGAAGAGGGAAAAGGACCCCCTGCTTCTTCCCCTGCTTGAATTTGCAGAGATCTCAGGAAAAAAAAGAGCTGGAAAAGTTTGCCTTGCCTTTTTGTGTGCTTTCTTTCTTTTTTTTTTTTTTTTTTTGCACTTTATTGCTCGCTCCTTCACTTTTCTTCCTTAAGCAAATCCCACTTGTTCCCCAATACGACTCCAGCGTCTGCTTTTTTTTTCCTGCAGGTTTCACTTCTCAGTGCAGTGGGAAATGGAAAAATCCAGCAGGAAAATCCCCCCGGGCGGGGGGGAAGTGGGAGGGAGGAGATGGAACAGGGGAGCTGGAGCCCTGTGTTGTCCTTATCCCTCTGGAAGTGGGATAAGTCCTTGGAGCGGAGGGAACCGGCAGGGTGGGATTTGGCATTTTGGGAACGCTGGACTTGCACTTTGTGCAGGGCAGGGAACGTGGCCACTACGTTATCCGGGGGCAGGGCGGGTTGGAATGAGGCAAAGCGGCTGGAAAAGGGATTTTCCGTGTGCTCCGGCTCTCGGCAGGCCTGCGAGCGGGACGCGCAGTGCGGGAGCGGGACGTGCTGCGCCGTGAGCCTGTGGCTGCGGGGCCTGCGGATGTGCACGCCGCTGGGGCGCGCGGGCGACCAGTGCCACCCCTCCAGCCACAAGGTACCGCGCGCTCCCGCGGGCGCGAGGCGGGACGGGAAGGCCGGAGCCGGTGGGAAATGCGAGCGGAGCCGGCGCGGGTGCCCGTCGGTGCCACCGAAATTGCCCCAAATGCTCCCAAGTAGCGGCAACATCTGGAGCGCATCAGCTCCGGGTGCCTCCAAAGCCTCCCCGCCGGAGTCCCGCTCCGACCCCTCCGCCGGCCCATCCGTCACCAGGGCGCTAAGCTGGGCGGTGATTTATGCTCCCAATTCCTGCAGGAATCCGGGGCCGCCGCAGCCATCGATCCTGCTCGGAGGGATCAGGCGCTCGTTGCAGCCCCAGCTCCGTTAAATCCCTCCCCAGCGCAGAGGCAGGGATAAATTCTCCAGGCTTAAGTGGCTTCTGATGCTTCGCTGGCCCAAAGGGACATGCGGAAAATTCCTTGCTGCTGCTTCATCTCCCCGGGATAAAGCCTGACCTAAGCTCAGGCCTGGCCCATTCTGCACCCACTGCCCAGGGCTACCTGCATCCCTGGGAATTTCTTAATGGAAAAACAAAGCAGTTTTCCCAGAAGGTTTTATGGTGCTATGGCGAGGGTATTTCCCTGGTTGCATCCGAGTGCAGAGAGGAAAAATCTCCCTTCTGGGTCCCCGCCATCCCCTTGAGCTGCAGCTACAAGTGGGGAAAAGCTCATTTTTCCCCTTTGCAAAATGCAAAAATAAAATAAAATAAAATAAAATAAAATAAAATAAAATAAAATAAAATAAAATAATAAAATAAAAATCTCCTTTCTGCCGCTCCGAGTGCGGAGCCCTGATGCTGCTGTCTCTCCGCGTCTCCTCCCGCAGGTGCCGTTTTTGGGGAAGCGCCAGCTCCACAGCTGCCCCTGCTCGCCCAGCCTCACCTGCTCCCGCTTCGGCGACGGCCGCCACCGCTGCTCGCTCGACTTCAAGAACATCGACTTCTAGGCGCGCGGTGCCCTGAAACCGCCGCAAAACAGCCCAAAACCTTTGCAGAACACCCAAAATCTTTGCAAAACAACCCAAACCTTTGCAAAGCAGCCCAAAGCTTTGCAAAATGCCACCAAATCTTCACAGAAGTCCCCCAAATCTTTGCAAAATGTCCCTCCCAAACTCATGCAAAATGCACCTCCAAGCTCTCCCTCCGGGAAGGATTCTGCAGCCCCATCCGTAGCACCCAATAGATAGCATTAATACAAATTATTAGCAGTAATTATTATTACTTAATTGATGCCATTGAAGTGGCTGAACGTTTCCCCTTGCTCCTTTCTCCTTTTCTTCTCCCAGATGTTGTGAATTGCGTGAAAACAATAAAGAATTGCACACATGGCTTGGTTCTGCTTATATATGTATTTATATATTTATATATTTTAATGCAGCGAAAGCGGGGCTTTTTATCATAGTTGTTTCATTGCTTCGAAAGGTTATTAAAAAAATATAATACAGGCCGACCTGCTACTTAGTCCCCTCCCAAACCAGAGGGGAGAATAATTAGGGAAAAAAACGCCTTTCTTTTCATAACAGTGTAGAAAACAAATGCAGTTTTATGGGTTTTTGTTTGTTTGGAGTCACCTTCTCCCTCTGAGGAGGAACACAGTGGGGCTGGCTCAGTTTTATTAACTATTTCTGGCTTTCCTCCAGGTTTGCAAAAAAAATGGAAAAGGGACAATTCAGGTTTTTTTGCTGTAGTTCATGTCCCACAGATGTTTTCCAGCAGAAAGTGCTCCAAAAGCCTCAACCCAGCCCAGCTGAGCAGCAGGTTCCTTTGCCCAGCGCCTGTTTCGGGGTGTTTTTGGCTCTTGCTCCCCTTTTTTCTCTTCCTGGCACCCTGAGCCCGGACAGGCGACAGGGGAATAAAATGGGGCACGGAATTCATTGGAGTGGGGGGACATGTGTGCGGGTTGTGGCTATGGGATGTGTCCACCTAGAGTGTCACCTCCCTGGTGCCCTCCTGTCACAGCACCACGAGCCAACAGTCGGGCCCAAAGAAACAGGATTTTCTGCGTGGATTGAAGCATATTTCCATTTATTTGAGAATAAAGCTTACAAGTTAATAAGATTCAGGTCTTCCATCCATCCATCCATCCATCCATCCATCCATCCATCCATCCATCCATCCATCCATCCATCCATCTGTCATTCCTTCCATCCTTCCCTCCATCCCTCCCTCCAGGTCTCCCTCATTCCAGGCCTTATTTTCCTAAGGGAGCAGGGAGAATTGCAGAGCTTTTCCATACCAAACAGGCTGAACCTTTTCCGCCCCAACCCCATCCTGCCTGGATGTCCCGCGACCTCTTCCCAAGGGGCAAAAGCCAAAAGTGCTTCAGCGCGGAGAGCCGGGAGTGAAGCTCAGGGAAGGGAGTTCCAAAAATAAAAATGAAATTTAAAAAAAAATAAATTAAATTAAAATAACACGAAAGTTGCTGGAAATAGGAGGAAAAAGGTAAATATAAATAAATTACCAGTGTGTAGGGGGCAGGAAGGTGGTGGGCAGTGATGTCTCAGTGTCCCGCTCTCCAGCTGTGTCCAGTTGTGCCTGCGGCGGGATGGGATACCGGGATCTCTCCCACACTGGATCAAGGTGGGAAGGGAGTTAAAGGCTCCTGTGACTCCCCATGTCCAGGATGGAACATGGGAATGGCGTGAGGAAGAGGATGGGGGAACCCAGAGGAGAGCGGTACAGAGGGATGGTCATGCCGGAGCCCAAACCTCTCAACTGGGAGCTCTGCAGCTGGATTGCTGCTGGGAATACCCAAATCCCAGCTCGTCCCAATCACCCCTTCCATCAGACTGAAGAAATTAATTAAATAAATAAGTAAATAAATAAAGAGCCATCTTTCACCGCCTCCTTTCTGAGTGACTCGCAAGGTGGCGCGGGCGAGACGTGCCGGCGCGCGGAGCGATGGGGCTGTCAGCGCAGAGACGGGACAGACTGCGGCGAAGGCAGATGTGAGGACGCGGCGTGAGGAACCGTGATCTTAACGCAAGCAGAAACAGCGGGAAAAAATAAAGGAGCCGAGTGAAGCAGCGAGGCTGGAACAAGACGTTTCCTACGGAGGAAATCTACTGCCATGAGAGGAGCGAAGCAGGAACGGGGACATGGGAATAAAGCACTTTTCCCCACTCAGAGCTCAGCTCTTCCATTGGGAACTTCCTGTGGGCATCGGGCCACATCCTGGCCATGGTGACCACCATGGCAGGTCCCCATCTGCCCCGTCCTAACGGCATTGCCTGCCCAGCTGCACAAATCCCCTTGGAATATCTTTATTTTGGACCGATAAGTCCCAGATCTGGAAACTGCTCAGAGCTCCAGATTCAGAGGGGCAGGTGGGGAGGAAATATTTAATGGATTAATCAGATCTGCCAGCAAAATCCTAACGTTGGCTTCCAGAAAGAGGGGAGCTGAGCCCATCCTCACTGCACAGGGCAGGTCAGGGGCCCTGGGTAGATCCTTTACCTCCTTTTCAGCCTTTTTTCCCCATCTGGAAGCAGGAGAATTCTGCATCTCTGCTTCCCGTGGGGAAATCCGCCCGATGCCATGAGCAGAGCAGCTAAATGTCAAGCAGATGAGCATCAAATAATAAAAAAAAACAGACTGATGGGCAGGGAAGAGAGATAAGAAAGATGGTATTTATTTGAAGAGCCGCATTGAGGGATTGAAAATGTCTAAAAAAAAAAGGCAAAAAAAAAAAAGAAAAAAGCAGCACATTTGGTTAAAAAAACCCAGCGTGCAGATGGTTTATACCTCAGGGGGCAAATCCCATGCGAAAGCACCAGTTCCCGGCAGCCACGGGCGTCACTTCTTGGCCTTGTCGCGCGGGAAGGCGCCGTTGGTCTTGTCGAGCGACTCGGTGCTGCCCGCGGCGCCCGCGCTCGCCAGCAGCCGCTCCACCTCCCCGGGCAGCAGCTGCTTCTCCTCGTTCTCCGTCTCGCGGTGGTAGAAGTAGTTGAAGTTGGAGACGATGACGGGTACGGGCAGGGCGATGGTCAAGACGCCCGCGATGGCGCACAGGGTCCCCACGATCTTGCCGCCCAGGGTGGTCGGGCACATGTCGCCGTAGCCCACGGTGGTCATGGTCACCACGGCCCACCAGAAGCCATCGGGGATGCTGGAGAAGTGGGACTGCGGCTCGTCCACTTCGGCGAAATAGATGGCGCTGGAGAAGAGGATGACACCGATGAAGAGGAAGAAGATGAGCAGCCCCAGCTCCCGCATGCTGGCCTTGAGCGTCTGCCCCAGGATCTGCAGCCCCTTGGAGTGCCGCGAGAGCTTGAAGATGCGGAAGACCCGCACCAAGCGGATGATGCGCAGGATGGCCAGGGACATGTTCTGCTGCCCGTTGAGTTCGCTCTGCTGGATCAGCTCGGTGGTGAGTGTCACAAAGTAGGGGATGATGGACACGATGTCGATGATGTTCATGATGTTCCTGAAGAACTCGGTCTTGCTGGGGCACACGATGAAGCGGACGAAAAGCTCGAAGGAGAACCAGATGATGCAGGCGGTCTCTATGACGAAGAAGGGGTCCGTGAAGGTGCTGTGGCTCAGCAAGGTGGCTGTTGCGTTCGTAGCAAGCTCGTTGGGGGCCCTAAACTCTCTTTCTTCCCTGAACTCTGGCAAGGTCTCCATGCAGAAGATGATGATGGAGATGACGATGACCAGGACAGAGACCAAAGCTACCCCCCTGGCCGCACTGGAGCTTTCAGGGTACTCGAAGAGCAGCCAGAATTGCCTATGGAATTCATTGGTTGGTAAGAGAGTCTCAGGGTCCTTGATAAACCCTTCATCCTCCCTGAACTGGTCCATGGCTTCATCACCCAGCTCGTAGAAGGTGATTTCATCAGCAAAGACGTCGATAGGGACGTTGGCTGGGCGCCGGATTTTCCCACCGGACTGGTAATAGTACAGGATCCCATCAAAACTGGGCCTGTTCCTATCAAAAAAATACTCGTTCCTCATGGAGTCGAAGTACCGCATCCTCTTCTCGGGGTCCCCGAGCAAGGTGTCGGGGAACTGGTTGAGGGTCTTGAGCCGCGTCTCGAACCTCAGCCCGGCGATGTTGATGATGACGCGCTGGTCCCCCTCGTCCATGCCCACCCGCTCCCCCACCAGGTGCTCGCTGAACTCCGCGGAAAACCGGGAGAAAATGGTCTCATTGTTGGCGTTGTCGCTGTTGATGAGGATCCTCCAGTTGGAGAGGAGGTTGGCGCAGCTGGGGTGGCCCTTGCGCGCCTGGCCGGCGGGGCTGAGGTCGTTGGAATAAACGGGATCCTCCACTATCTGATCCGCGTTGTCAAAACTGACTAGTGCCACCTCCATCTCCTTCCAACCGGACACGTCCATCATACACTAATCAGATTAGCGGCATAAATCCCTGGGTCGGATCCCGACAGGCTGCGTCTTTCCCACGCTACGAGGATCTGCAAACGGAGGGACAAGGAGACAGTGATGAATTGTGCACGTGGAAAAGAGCGGAGTGGAGCTGAGGGCAGAAAAGACAGCACTTTTAAAGAGAAAAAGGGGAGGAAAAAGCTACTTTAATTGGGTGGCCAACACGGTAGGCTTTCCAGCCTGTATTTCAGCTCAGGGTGCTCTATATGGGTCATTATTTTCAGTAAGCTTCCCCAAAGTGGTTACAGAACCCAAGGATAAAGGGATAGGTAGCAGCAGAAGGTGGAGGTGGGCACGGATGCCCCATCTGTCCTTTCCCCACCAAAATGGCTCTAGACTAAGTGGGAGTCAGAGGTGCTAAACACCCTCCGGGGCTCTCCTGGGGCTCCTCTAGGATGGTCTCAGGTCATTCCAAGAACCTGGAGGGTATCTCAGGGATGGTGATGTGAAGCCCTCCGATGTCATCAGGAGGTTCCGGTACCCAAAATTCAGCCGGGCACCCACCACCCCGATGCACAGCAGCTGCTTTACTCAACCCCAGCAGTGTCAGAGCGGAGCCTCGGCACCAGACCTGGCTACGGCACCGGGCAGTGACCCGTCCTGCTCTGGGAGAAACCAAAGAGAAACCACTGATTAATGGGGAACCGTCCTGGGGGGAATTACCCAGCAAACGGGACCTTTGCAGCCAACTCAGACCTCTGATTTCTCGGGAGATCTCCAAGCTCTTGTTCTCTCGCTCTTTCCCCTGCAAATGGATTTTTCCACAAATGAAAGAAAAACGCAGAAGGACATGCCGAGGTGCTCGCTCCTGCATGTGAGTCAAGGGCAGGCTGGCTTCCTTCAGCAGCAAAGTTCAGAGAGAAGGACTGAAAAAAAAAATGAATTGCCCTGAATTGCCCAGAATAGCGATGCAATTTAGGCCAGGTCTAGGTGGAAAAGCAGGAGCTGCTCCCCATGGACACCTTAACCCTTCGCAGAACCACCAGGCGCTGAGGGGATGGGGTTAGTCCCACCAGAGTGACGCCACTCGGATGTATCCACTGCTCGTTCCTCCTTTCCAGAGTTTCCAGAGGCTCTTGGAATCCTTGTTGACCTCCAGAACCTCCTTGTTTAACCAAAATCGGATCTCTGTAATTTTCCTTCCCCATTCCTGCACCCCAGGTCCAGCTGTTCAAGTTGGGTATGGACAAGGTAGACGCAGTTGGGTAGGGACAAACCAGGCAGAGCCCTTGGCCCAACTCAGTTGCAGAGGCAGATGTGAACACCAGAACCGGCTACAGATCCTCCTGCTCCTCATCTCATTGCCACCAAGGAAGGCAGGTCCTCATGGCAGTGCTGGCACCCAGCGGAGGGCTTTACTCAGCAAACCCACGATTTGCTGAATTGGGGCCATAAACCAAGGCAGCCCCCCTTAAAGCTCCTGTTTCCTAAACTTTGGTGTCCCCAAGGCTCTCCATGCAGTTGCTTCTCACTGTTTTTGTGCATGTTTTTCCCCCTAGCTCCATATTCTTGGCAAGTCAGGCTAGGCAAACCCAGTGCCAGCAGCTGGGAGCTGCAGCAAACACCTGGATTGTCCCCACCAGGGTCCTGGTGGAGGGACCCAGCGCTCCGGAGTGGATTAAGCAGCCCGTGCAGCCGTCCCGTCGCTGAGCCTGTGGGATGAGCCAGGCATTTTGCAGCATTAACCATGCTCGGCTCCTAACACCATGAGGAGGAACTGCGAGTGCTGGGGCCGAGAGGCTCGAGGTGCTGCGGGAGTGCTTGGGAGCCGCCAGGAACAGCAAAACGGCCCCATTCCACCCAAAAATACACCTTCAGGATCCCCCTTTTAGGCTATCCCAGCCCTCCAAAACACTTGGACCCCTGGGTTGAAACAGAGACCAAAGCGAGCAGCGCTCCCAAAGCCGCGAAGCGATGGCCTGGGACAAATCCGAGCTGCTCCCACCTCCCAGGTCTGAGCCACAAAGTCGGCTCATTTTTTTTTCCGTCCCCCTCTCCTAAATCACCTAACATCTGCTTGGCAGAATCTGATTAACTAATACCCGTTAGCTGAAATCCCTGCGCAGGGAGAGGGGGGTAAAAAAGCCTCAAACAAGGCAGGAAGAAGGAAAGGTCATTCCGAGAGACTGGGTGCATTGCTTTCCTGGCCAGCAAATTCCTTAAATTGGGGCCTCATTTGCCCCTGTTCCCACAGGGATGAGAAGGTGCCAGGCTGTATTATTAAATATATGTAGGGAAGTATAGGAGGGAGTGGGGATCCGCTCCAAATAAAGCAGCTCATGTCATTTAACGACTTTTAATGTCGCTGCGGTTGACTTCACCCTATCAGGGGGGATTTGGCAGCCCCTGATGAGGGTGGAAGCTGCATCCTCAGCATCACCCCAGGGACCCTAAAAGCACGTTATAACCCTTAAAAAAAACATAGGCTTTTTCAGTTAATAACAGTACTAACAGGGTTGAAATGAGGAGCATCCCCACCGCCGCTGACCTACCTGCAGCCTGCGGGAGCCGCGGGCTCCCGGCCGGGCGGTCCGGCCCCGTGGAACCGGCGGTGCCGGTGGCCCCAGTGGCCCCGGTGGCTCTGCCGCGTGGGACATGGCAGCTCCCGGTGGCCGGTGCCGCGGGGACGCGGCCGCCCTTTGGCTGCTGCCCCAGCACTGCGGGGCTTATGGGCACCGTTAATAAATAAATAAGTGAAGGCTGAGCAGCCCTGCCAAATGCTGCCCCTCGTTGCTGTTTTTTTGGTTTTTTAGGCACCGGGTGCTCTGGGGCAGGCAGGAATCGGGGTGCTGCAGCCTTCGTCCCCACATCCCCGTCTTCCTCCTCCCATCCCAGCAGGGGGGCGGCGCTGGCACCATTCTGGCGCTGACACTCGCCGCTCCGCCGGGAGCCGGCACCTGAATTCCCCCCTTGCTCCAGCTCCGTTTCTGTCCTTCGTCCTGTTCCCATGTCGGTAATGAGCGGACCGAGCCCCGCTCCACGTCCCGCAGGAGCCCTGGGGCCACACGCGGGACGGGCAGGACCTCAATTGCACTTTCAACCCCCTCCGGCCCTGTAGGGAGATTTGGGCTGGTTTTCTTTTTTTCTTCTTATTTATTTTGTGGTGTTTGGGGGATTTTTTTCCCTCTTCTGCCTTTGGTTAGACCTCAGGGGCATCCCGCATCCCTGCGGGTCTCCCCACAGCCGCATGGGGGACTTTTCGCAGCAGATTCCCAACCACCCCAGGGCAGCTCTGAGCACCGACCCGCTCATTGCACCCACGGCCCCTGCAGCCTGGCCAGGGCTGGGGACAGGGACAAGCTGCAAGTGTGACCAAAGCGGGACAGTCACGTGGGGGACACTCGTGTCCCTCCTGCTCCAAGCAAGGGGACAGAGGGCGATGCCTTTCCCCAGTCCCCCCCATCCCGAGGCCATGGCTGGATGGACGGGAATTCAAAAGCCCTTGGGGATGCTCAGAGGAAAGACCCGGTGGGAGCTGGCAATTTCCAACCTGCCCCATTTTTATACATATACAAATATATATATATAAAATAAATCAGCTTAAGAGCGAGCCCGGTCCATGCCGTACACACTGCCAGGCGGATGAAACCCGACGGAGGCCCCGACACAGAGCCCAAATTAATCAGCTCGGGATTAACCGGGGCAGGCAGGAATTTGATGGAGGGGAGAGGGCGCCGCGTCGGGAGCCGCGGGCAGACGGTGCCGAACGAGACCCGTGGAGGGGCCAAGAGAGCGGGACACCCGCCGTGCTCCGGAGCTGCTGATCCAGGGGGAAAAGGGAGGAGAAGGGGGTTAGGCTGGTGCTAAAACACATCGGGTGTGAAGGGTTCGGGTGAGCTGCAATACTCTGCAGGCACCAGGATTAGCTGGTTCGCAAGACGTGACTGAATCCGTGGATTCAACTTTCCTGCTCTTTGCAGAAGTGCTTTGGGATCAGGGAAGAAGCTGTCGCATCCTCGTCCCCATCCCCATCCCCATCTCCGTCCAAATCCCCATCCCCATCCCCATCCCTGTTCCCGTCCCCTCTGCAGAACCCGGTCCGTGTCCTTAGCCGCTCCTAGTGCCCAAGCGACCTTGTCCACCCCCAAATCCTGGCTGCTCTCGCGCTGGCGCCTCTCCAAGGGCAAAAGCCTCCCCGGAGACTGCGGCCGGAGCCAGAACGCGCGCGGGAAGCGAGCGGGAGGTCACGGAGAGCAAAGGCAGAAACGAGGCCGTGCCCGATCCGCAGCGTCCCGCTTTCCGCAGCCGCCGCAGCGCCGAGCGGCTCAGTCTGGGCTCGGGGCACCGCGGTCCTGACTCGCGGCATCCCCCAGAGCCGGGATCATCCTCGAACGGACACAGCGGCTCTTCAGTGGGTTTTAACAGCGTCCTCAACCCCACGGTCCCGGCACGCTCGGGAATTAGAGTCGGGAAAGGGCACAGGCAGGACCCTCCGCCGTGGGGTCACACGTGGGCCATCCCGCTCCACATCCAACCGTTTTCCCAAAACAAGCCGCGCTCATTCCTACATCCTCACCGCCCCCCTCCCAAGCCAAAAGATGCCCCCGAGGATGCTGCAACGAACCGGGTCGGCGCGTGCTCCTCATCCCGCTGCGGCGAGCGGCCTCGCTGTCCCCCCATTCCCACGGTCGCGGTCCCCGGTGCCACCCGGTGCCCTTGTGCTCCGCTTGCCGCGGCCCCGGGCTCTCCCGGACCCGGAGCGGTGCGGGGACGACGGCGGCTCTGCTCGGCGGAAAGGCGATGCCGGTGCCCACGTGAGCCCAGTGGGACTCCGTGCCCTCATTCTCCTCCCCGAGCCTGGGAACGGGCTCCGGATGAGGAGGACGAGGGGATGCCCCACGCGGAGCCGCTCGATCTGCCCGGCGCAGCCTGCCCGCTGCAAACAGGCTCTGCGGATTAAAGCTCCGGCGGCTCCGACGGCGGCGGGAGAGCGGGAGCCCCCGGCGGGGACCCCGCGGCCGCCTGCCCGGTGCTGCCTGCGCCCGGGTTGGTAACGTCCCGCTTTGCCTCCAGACATGGGAAAATCCGCCTTTCCCGGGGGTCTGCGGTTCCCATTGCAGGCGGAGGGGCGATTTCCCACCCGCTGGAGCATCAGGAAGCTGCAGTTTCAGTTTTTGGTCCCATTTGCACATTTTGAGGCTCAGGGGGCCTTTTCCATGCCGGTGGTCCAGGGATCCCAAAGGATGCTCCGGGCTGAGCCTTCCCCCCGCTCCTGGTTCCAGCACATGCAAGGGGGGCAGGTCTGAATGGGCAAATTAGGGAAACAGCCTCAAGCCTAAGGACAACCTTGGGAATTGCTCTCGGGAAGACTCATCCCAGAGCAGAGATTGGTTACAAAAGCCACGGTTCTCCGATGCTGCCAGGCTGTTATAGGCATGGGGGAAATGTTCAGACCCCCAGCAGGGGCACTCGGTCTGCAAATCATCAATACTATCATTATTATTATTATTATTATTATTATTATTACTATTATTACTAATTATTCCCCTAGAGAAAGCCATCTCTATCCCATTAAGTTTTACCCATATAGAAACCTGCATTAAAAATAGTCCCAAGCAACCTTTTTGCAAAGCAAGAGCCTCTAGAAACTGCGCTTTAAGATTCTCCGCAATGGGGGAAAAATGCCAGGTTTTGGCAATCGTATTGACAACAAAATGCCCCAGGGAATCCCCTCCGGATCCACGTGCCCTTTGCCAGGGAGGGACAGAAAGAACCGTGTCCAGGGGGTTACCCGAGCCAGGGCTTTTCCGGCTGAAATATGATGATAACCATAACTGTAACCGTGCCCGGCAGGAAGGAGCCTTTCCCGGGCGCGGAAAGGCTGGATCAGCATCCAGAGCCTCCGCAAGGTGCCGCAGGGGTCGCTGCTGGCGACGGGCGCGCTAAGACCGGGCAGCTCGTCACACGCGGGAGCCCAACACAGAGCCAGGAGCCTCTACTCAGCGCAAACTGGATCCATCCCCTGGGAATAGGGTGGATTTGGCCCGGTTCCCCTGGGATCACCCCCAACCCTCCCATCATTTCCTTAGCACAAAGACATGATCCCAGCATCATTCCTGGGTGCAAATGGGAAGAACCTCGGCCAGGTGGTTCCTCACATCCTATAGATGATGAAGGGGTTAACACAGGACCTTTCCCTGGTTTCCTGGCTCGGGTGCATCCCATGGTGTCCTTAAAATCTCCCAGGTTTTTATCAGCCCAGGATATCGGAGCAATCCCCATCACTCACCTGTGTGCGGAGGGACCGGCCGGAACGATGGCTCCTCCTCGGGCCAGCGGGGCCGGTGTCCGCCCGGCTCCTCCGCGCGGGTCCGGATTAAGACAGGGTTTGTCTCCGATAAGACTCAGATTCGGAAATCCTACACCCTGCGAAACCCTATCTTATCTGGCCGTCCTTGGCTTTAAAGGGAACACGAGGAAGACGCGCCGCGAGCAGCTGCTTCAACCAAATTGGTGGCCACACGTGTGTAGAAAATAACCCCAAATACCCCCAAAAGCAGCCCCAGGAGACCCCTTTCTCCAACACATGGGTCCAGAATGGATACCCCAAAGCAGTAGCTTCGTTCCTTGGGAGCAGATTTGTCCCCGTTGGTGCTCCATGGGCTTCACGAGAGGACGTGGTTGTGGGATTCCCACCTAGCAGCAGGGTTGGAAGGGGCAGGTCTTGGAGGACTCAAGGACACCGACGGGTTGAGCAGCTCTTACCTGCGTGGGTGTGGGCTGAGGCCCCATCTCACCCGCTGCCTCTCCATGAGATGGATGGTGGCATCGGACACCAGCACGGGAAAGCCAAGGTCAAGGAGGGGCTTGGATGGAACCTTCTGATCCGGTGTGGAGATGGAGATCAGGATCGAGTTCCTTCCCCGGGATCACGTGGGATAGGGCCAACCCATCGTCTCCCTTCATGTGGGCGAGGAGGTGGCAGAAGACCCAGCTTCGAGATGCCCAAGTGGAGCAGGTCCTCTCCAGCGCCTCTTGCTGCCTTCGATGACCAACACGGGGCATCGCGTCGGTCCCTCCATGACCATCCACAGCAGGAGCTGGAAGGAGGCTCCAAGGTCTCCCCAAAACCACCATCTCGGCTCCTTTGCTTCCCCCTATCCCCAAGGGAGTCCCAAGGGTCTCCCAGCTCCTTCCAGCCCCATCCAGCAGCCCCAGGACCCGGTCCCACCTCACGGGCATCTCCTGGGGGTTCTGGACACCCTGTGGATGGGGGGAATCTTGGAGCCGGAGGTGGCGCCGCGAGGCGACACCGCGGCCGTCGTGTCGGCGGGGAACGGGCGGCCCCGCGGCCGCCACCGGCAAGGGCTGAAGTTGTCACGGCGGCGGCGCGGGACAAAAGGCGGCTCATTAATAGCTAATGGGCCAATGAATTAATGATGCGCCCGCACCGCTGAGTCGTGTTTCTGCCTCTGTTGCTGCCACCACCTCTTTTGCCCCCACTTTCTGTCTTGCTCTGGGCTTTTTGCTACTTGATTTTATAGTTTTTTGGGGGGGCACTCGAGGAGATTTGCCCGTTCCGGGCAACTTCCCAAGTTGGGGAAGGATGAGGCTGCGGCACTGGCAGGAAAGGACAATTCCTGGTAGAGAGTCCCAGCTCCAGCCCCATCCCGCTCCCAAGCAGGGGCTCGGGATGCCCAAGAGCAGCTCCCAAAGCAGGTGGAAGAGCAGGACGAGCATAAGGGAGATTTTCCCTCGGGAATCCCTATGGGATGCCCTGCTGCCCTGCACCAGGCTCACTGCTGCCTCCTCTCATTTTGGGTCCGAGCTGAAGATTCCCAGGATTTTGGCGTCCGGATGCCCGTTGGGACCACGAGGGCATCCCCAGGCAGTGCCGCCCCAGGCTGCTCCCACCCTGTGATGTCACGGATGCTCCATGTCACCTCCTGCAGCAGGGACACCGGAGCCCGGAAGCGCCCATGCTTTGCCTTGACGAGGGGCTGGATTTTGCATCCAAGCCCATAGACTTTGCACCCAAGCCCGTGCAGGGAGGTGGAGGAGGAGGCGCAATGCTGAGCTTGTGGCTGATGCCCGTTAACTTCATCACACGGGTGATCCCCAGTGGCACCACCGGTGCCGGGCGAGGGGCAGCGCTGGCTCCGCTGCTCCATCCGCGGGACCTGCGGATGCTCCTGCTTCCCCAGGGCAGCAGCTTCCCCATCCCGGCACCACCCGTCTCCGTCTCCCTCCCGACTCCGGAGCCGGGGTCCTGGGAACTGGATTTGGAGCCACGTCTCCCTCTTGCAAAGCTTCCTGCTCCTCCTCCGCACAAATCCCAGCTCACAAAGGGCAGGTCAGGAGTTTAGGGTAGGGTGACAGCTCCGATGTCCCCCAGCACCTCGTGTCCCTTGCGTTCCCCCCTCTAATCTTTCCCGATCGCTTTCCCTCCCCGCTCTGATTTCCCGGGTCCCGGCTCTGCTGTCCCCTCATGTGGCAACCTGAGCCCTGTCCCCTCCTCTCCCTCCCCTGGGGGGGATACAATAATGTCCCCAGCGCCCAAGGTCCCTCCCCTGGGGGGGATAGAGATAACGTCCCCAGGGCCCCGGGGCCCCGCTGACCTGGCCCAGGTGACACCGCGGCGCCCGGCTCCTTGCGGGGATGTGACCCTGGCTGGAGCGGCTGCTGAACCCGAGTCGCTCCGGATCGGTGACACGAAACTGCAACCGCCCCGTGGACCCCGAGGTGCCCCGGGGCAGCCTCTCCACCGCATCCCAACCCGACAGCGACACCGATGCGGCCGCCTCCGTGGCGCCTTCCGCCCGCCCCGAGGCTGCTGCTTGTCCAGCCTGCAGTAGGGACAGCCGAAATTAAAAATATATCTATAAAAATACCTAAAACAAAATCAGCAAAGAGAATGAGGAGCCTCAACTCGTGGTGGGTCCCTGCAGCATCTCGCGATGGTGTCTCCGGAGCAGCCTCCATCCCCACTGTGGTCACTGGGGTCTTGGTGGCCAAGGGAGGCTCTAGAAAACAACCAGGAAAGTAAAATGGATTCATGAATAAGCTTAAATTCACCTTGCTGGGGCATTTGTGCCCCGCTCTGGGGACCTTTAGGAGGCCGTGACCCTGTCAAGCTCAAAATTGCCGATTCCAAGAATTAAATCCAACAGTGCCCCTGTCTGGAGGATGGGAATACAGCAGTGAGGCCGGGAGTTCCGTACTGCCCATGACCGTCCCGTATATCACACCAGGCTGGGGGCCAACCTGCCCGAGCGCCCCTCATCCCCGGCTGCTGCCCTCTGCGTCCCGCAGGACCCTCTGTGCCCGACAGCCCGAATCCACGGGAATGAAACAACTAAACACACATAAAACACAGTAAATATCTATATATGAAGCCTGTGAGTGTTTCCCTCAGCCCTGCGAGCCCCCGGACTCCCAGGGCCGCCGGGAGGGTCGTGCGGGGGGTCCCGCGTGTTGCTGCTCCAAGGCTGCTCTCGGCTTCGCGGCAGCTGCCGCCCGGACGCCGGGGCCCCTCAGCAGCGCCGTCCCCGCTGCAGCCAGGAGAGGACGGTGCTGCACGCACAAAGGAGCCGCCTGCTCCAGTTCTGAGATTTCCAGGGGCCTTGGAGGGTTCTCGCCTGCACCCACCACCTGCCAGCGGTCCCGGCTGCTCCGTGTCCCCAGACCGGGCTGGGCAAAGTGGCAGCGCGCGGGACACGGGACAGACCCGGAGCTCCTGTCCCCATCCCTGGGCTCTCCCTGCGCTGGTTGGGCAGCGATTGCCAGTTCTGTGGAATGTGCTGCTGCTTCCATGCAGGATGGAGCTGCCTTCTTTAGCTGGGATTAAAGACAAATAACTATTTCCTTACATTATATTTCCTTATCTTCTTTTTCCTTATCTTATATTTCCTTATCTTAGTTTTCCTTATCTTATATTTCCTTATCTTATTTTCCCTTGGTTTTATTTTATTAATCCCCAATAGCAATTGCGAGGTGCATCCTGACATGCTTGGACACTGTGGGTCTGCGGCTCCCACCCACCTTATTGGGGAAGACACGGAGCAAGGGATTAAAAGCTCTTCCCAATGGGAATTCCTCCCGTTGTGGGGTGGATAGGGAAACAAGGTTCGACCTCTTGTTTCTGAATGAGGAAGAATAAAAGCTGATAAAAAATAATAATTAAGAAACAAGCAATCGCCTTTTGGGGCCAGCAATGACTAATTCTCCTCTGGGAGCAAAGGAATAATTAGAGGGTTTTTTCCCGAGGCAGGGAGAGCCCTTAATTAAGAGGAAGGGCCGGACCTCAGTGTCGCTCTCCAGATTTCCTTTGGGCTCCTTCCCAGCAGGAAGAGCCACCGGGAAGGGAGAGCAGACGGAAGGAGGGAAGAGAGCGGGAAAAACCAAGGAGCGAGGGCAGGGGAAGGGGGACGGGGAGGAAGCAGGACCGGGCTCCACTTCGGGGCTTCCCTGTCCCTCCAAACCCTGCTGGAATCACCCCCTGCCCTGGTGAACTGGGATTCAGGGAGCGGGTGGTGGTTGTGGGTAGGCCAATGCCTCCAAGGAGGAAGAGGAGGAGGAGGAGGAGGAAGAGGATAAAGAGGAGGAAGAGGAGGAGGTTTAACCACCCTCAATCCTTATTCCAGGTCGGGGCCCATCCCTGGGGTCAGGAGCATCCCAGTAGCGGGGACCGGCCCCATCCCGGTGCAGCAGCATTCCCGGCTGACGGAGCCCGGGAAGCGGGAGAGGAGGGGGGTGGCTGCTGGGGAAGGGGTACATGGCCCTATTCCTGGTTTGTCCCTTCCCGCCCAGCCTTGTGCGGTGACACAGCCTTGGGGTCACTCACGTCCCCTCTGCCGCACCAGTTGTCCCCAGGCTCCCGGCCCCACAGACGGGTTATCCAGCCCCAGATCCAGGGCTGTTGGGGAATAGGGGAGCTGGGCGGGTTCCTCATCCCAAACTTCACCTGTCTGGAGGGGAGAGGCGGCTGGAAACCACGAAGGCGAAGGAGGAATTTCCTTTCCTGACACGAGAGCACCGCAGGCTCATCCCGAGGGAGGGGGTCGCTCTCTCGATCTGGAATTTGGAGAGGTTTCCAAGCCCATGGTGGGGGCAGGAGTCGGAGGGAAGCGGCGAGTCGATCCCATCATCAATTATTTATAGTGACGGCGGCCGCGAGCGGGAGCGGAGCCACTGAGGACGGTGACGGCTCCGGAGCAAGGTCGGAGCGGGAGCGCCCAGTCCACAGGGACAGGGACCACGTGGGGCTTCTCTGCCCTCCTGTCCCTCCATCCATCCCGATGCTCTTTGGAAGCTGCTAAAAGAGCAGGAACAGCACTGGGTTGTGCTGAGGATGCTTGTTACCACGGGGACACCGGGTTGGTCCCACATCCCTGCCAGTGCCATGGAAATACTTTGTAGGCAGGATGGGTGGAGAGGACATGTCTGTCTTGCTTGGGATTGAGCCTTTCCCACCATTAAGAGAGGGAGGAAATGGAAGTTTCCCCAGAAATAACCCCTTGTGCCTCCTGTTTAGGAGTCTGGGTGACCCAAACGCTAAATATTTGCAGCCAAAAGCAAGGCTGGGGTCTCCCAGGGCAGCCTCTCCCAGGTCGACACGTTTGGAAGCGCCGGCTCCTTCCATCCCTCCCGTCGAAGCCAAGATCTCACCTCGGTGACGCCACAGTAGGGTTGGGATGGAGTCCACGATCCTCATCCAGCAGAAACCTGGAGTGATTCCAGGGGGTTGTGGCTGATATGGGGAGGGAAGGCGCACAGGGGCTGGATCCGCATGGGGCTGTCGGTGCAGGTGGGATCTGGTTCATACCCAGAGGCCCCTCCGACTGGACCTGCTCTTGTCCAGGTCCTCGTGTTGTCCAGATCCTCGGGGGCAGGGGACACCCTCCATGCGACTCCATGTGCCAGGAGAGTCTCAAAGCCCCCAGATCCTGCTGGAAGGGACCAGGGAAAGGAGCTCGGGTGGATGGAGATGCTTGGAGGGATCCCACGAGGCTGCACATGAGAAGCCTGCAGGCACCAGCGCCCGAGCCCCCTTCCCTGCCGCTTTCGCCCACAAATGCCAAGAAATGGGGTCTTTTAAACCCCACTTTCCTGGTGCTCTGTGCTCCCAGCAGTGACAGCCCCCCTGTCCCTCCCTGATGGGTGACACCAGCGCAGGGCTGGGATGGGGGTCCCCACGGATGGCCCCGGTGTTCCTGCACCATCACCCGGTGGCAGATATTTAATACACAAAACCAAGTTTTCCCCAATTTATGCTATTTACGGCACGCCAGCGTCTAATGCAGGCACTGGTCTGGCTGGTCAAGTGGGGACCGGCCACCAGGGCTCATTTAACGGGAGCGTTTCCTTCCCATCCATGGTGACACCCCTGGAGCAGACCCCTCTGGATGCCGGCTCATCCATTGGATTTTCCATAGTGTGTGTCCCAGGCAGGATGGGAGGGACGTTGGGGGTGTTACAGACCCCACTTGGCTGAGTCCAGCTCCTAGCGTCTCCATGGGGATGCCTTGGGAACCGAGCGGTTCCCTTGGGCTGATCCCGGCATGGAGCTGGAGCCACCGTGGCCTCCAGGGTTGCTATCCCGGGAACCACGGGACGGACACGCTCTTTCTGCCCGGGATTCCACAGCCACCTCCGAGCTCTCGAGGCCGCTGCCGAGTTATTCCTGCTCTGCTCTGAAGTCTCCCTCCTTCTGCTGAGATTTGCCTTTAATTAGCCAAGGATAAAAGGACAGGGAAGACGAGCTGAGCGCGTTGGGAAGGCTCCGCTTTCACACTGTGCGCCGTTGGCATTTTTATTTGCAAGGAAGGGAGCAGGTGCCGGCACAGCCTGTTTTGCTCTGCATCCCGCTCCCATTCCCACCTCCTGCAGGAGAAGCCATGTCCTTGAGCCCGATCCCGCGCGGGTCCAGGTGCGCGGGGCGATGCCGGAGCCGGGATGGGTGATGCTGGCCCAAAGCCGCGTGCGACGCGCTCGGCCGCGCTCCATGCAGATCCAGGGAGCAGAGCGACCTTGGAGCATCCCGTCTTCCAGGAGGGATATTTGGCAGCGGTGAAATTGGACCCGGAGCCGCCGGTGCCGCTCCGCTAACCCCGACGCAGCGACGTGCTGCTGCTCTGGTCCCCCGGGCACCGTAAATCACCTGGCAAAGCAGCAGCCTCCGCACGGGATGGCTGCTCCCATTGGAGCGTAGGATGTGCTTGGATCTCTGCCCCATCTCCTGGCTCTTGGTGTCAGCCCTGTGACGGGTGGGATGGGGACAAATCTGCCCCTGAGGCTCCACTAAACCCCCTGCATCCCCGTGCATCCCAGAGCCAGCTCCTCCCATGCCAATATTTAAGGATAAACCCCTCCAGGTTCATGGGGGCTCCCAAACTCCGGAGCTGGGCTAAGGGCACCTGGATCAGCGTCATCCCTAGAGCAAAGGGGCTAAATATTCAGGTGACTCTAGATTTTTGGTACCACACTAGAAACACGGGTCATCCCATTGGATTTTGTCTTGTCCGCGGCAGGGGCTGAGGGATCCTCGCCATGGAAGGAGGCTCCCAGGGCGCTGCTGATGGGTATCCATCCCGCTCCTGCGCATCCTTGGCCTCGAGCTCTTTGTGCTTCACTTAATGGCCTTTCCGCAGGCTGGATCTCGGCATCCGGCCGCCCACTCGCTAATAGGCAGCCAGGAGAGCTAAAAATTCCCCGGTGTTCCCCGGGGGGCCGGCAATGGGCTGTAATGGGGTTTCGGCATCCGGAGTCTTCGAGGCCCCGCGGCAGAGCTAGTGCTTTCTTGGCAGCCCCGTCCTCTCCTTCTCACCGCACACGGGCAGGATTTCAAGGACTCGGGCCTGCTCAGATGCCATCGGGGAAGGCTTTTTGCAAGGCCGGCATCAGCCTCCTCCGGACGTGCTGGACTCCATAATTTATGAGCCCGAGTGGATCTGGGAGGGCTTCACGAGGCAGCAGCCAGCAAGGAAAGTGCAGGAAAGCAGGTCATTCCGCAGGCACAGCCCGTGGATCAGCCGCTCTCTGCGGCGGGATTGGGGGCTCGGAGCAGCTGTGGGTCGCGGAGCCCCAAGAAAACCTCCCCTTCTCCATCACCCCATGGTATAGCTGCCGGCTCGTGCCTTTTCTCTGCCCCAGCATCGATCTAAGGTTTGGTGTTTGCTGCTTGGCCAGACTAACCTTTCCAAGCTGTTATGGATAGGGAAACTGAGGCACAGAGCAGGACGGGACGTGCCTGGGCTCTCATAGCAGATTACTAGCAGAAACCCCAGCTGAACCCAAGGAGGGGAGCTGATCCGCTCTCCCTTGAAAACCATGGATATATCAGCATCCCCCAGTGTCCCTTGATGCGGAGGTCAACTGCTCAGCTCCAGGCTGGGTGAAGATCTTCCTCCTTCTGAGGTCCTGCAGCTGCAGGATGGAGGCTCCTGCCGACTGGAGACATCTCCAAGCAGGAGCCCAGACTCTGACCTCATCCCTCTCAACAACCCCTCTAGCCAGTGGAGAAACTGGGTTGTTCCTGCCCATGGTGTAAGATGGGTTGGATGAACCATGCGTGAGAGGCATCACTCACTGCTGATCCCGCTGGTGCCCACGTGCCAGGACGAACGCTCCGTGTTGCCTTCTGGGTTGTTCCCCTGGGTTCTTGCTCTTGGGCAGGGCAGTTGCCTGGAGGTTGTGGTATCTCCACAGCCAGTGTTTCTCAGAGGCAGGAAAACAGCCTGTGAAGGCAGAAGGGGTAGGAAGGCAGTAGGGGTAGATGTTGTCTTGCCATGGTTGGGGCTTGGCATCGCTGTGCCCATCCATTCAAAGCCAACCTGGTGGCACGGCCTGCTAGGGGGACCAGGCTGGTGTCACAGCGTTTCTGACACGTGTGAGAAGACCGAGCGTCCCAGAGGCCCTGGGGCCGATCTGGGGTGTCACAGCCCCAGGATGGTCCCCCTTGGCCAGGCATCTGCCAATGCAGTCAACGTAGGGTTGACTGCAGGAGCCCTGGCCAGGGTCACAGCTTCCTCCAACACAATGTGTCACCCCTGAGAGCCGTCACCCTGGCTTGTTGCAGGTCTCTACGGCTGCAGAACCGTTAGGGCATGGGGTTGAGCCAACCTGGGGCCTTTCCTTGCTACCCAGTCTCCTGGGACTCCAGGGCTGGTGGCCATCAGCCAAGGAGGGCTCCTCTGGGAGATGGGATCCACTTCAAACAATGACACGATCCCACCTCAGCGGAGCAGGGGCAAAAGCAGATCCCCAGATCCCTAAAGCTCACGTCCAGCTTCTCTCCCAACATTGCAAACTCTGCCCAGCTCCTAGACTAGTCCAATAGGAGGAGAAAAGCTAATCCCAAACCCAACTAAACCATACAACTAAACCGGCACCTTTACGCTTCACGTTTCATGTCATCTCACCCCCAGCAGCTCAAGCGGCTTCAACCGTCTCCAGCCGGGGGATCTCGGTGACTCACTCGGGGCCCCACGAGGGCCAGAAGAACCAGGCTGGAGCTTGGCTCCGTGCTGCTCCTCTGGCTGCACTAGGTGAAGATTGCTGGAAAGCAAATGGTTTGGCAGCCGGTGAGGGCCTGGCTACGTCACGGTGTGATGTCAAGCGACACTGTGGCAACCCGGGCGTGAATCGGTGCCTTGAACCCGGCCTGAGGACCCAGTGGAGCTGGGTATGAGCCCTGCAAACCAGCAGCGAGTCTGCAACACTCCCAGGGTGCTGGAGAGCCCATCGCTGGCGTACTTAAGATGAAGCAGTTGCATTTAAATCCTCGTCTTCGTCTCCCTTTACTGGAGAGCAGCTAAAACCCCCCAAACGCAAGGGCCGCCCCCTCTTCTGTCGTGGGGAGAGAAGGCCACACAGCTGGGGAAACAGAGCTGCATTTGCTCTCCGGGGATGGAGCAGGGAAACTGTCTCCTTGCAAGAGGAGACGGAGCTGTTGCCTGTGGGAATCCATCCCCACATCCCACAGCCCGCATGGAAAACTGCCCTGAGCCTCAGCATCCTGCTGGGAGACGTCGCCCGAGATGCTCAAGTGGGATTCGCACCCCGTGGAAGACCAAGGTCCCTCCTGCTTGGGTTCCCTCCTCCAAAGCCATCACCAACTCCTAAAAAGCCCCATCTCGGGGCCCTGTACCAGCCATGCGTCTGAGGGCTGTTTTCCCATGCAATATCCCTGGTTCCTGGTGGGAAGCGGCCGACGGGAGCACATGGGGATTTTTCCAAACTTTAGTCTCTTCCATTCTTTTCTCACAGAACATTTCACAAACACATCCATGCCTTTCCCTTCCCCACCCACCACAGAAGGGATAACAGAAGAGCTCCTCAATAATATACATATTTATTTTCTCTTAAATAGTGCAGATATTTACAAAAATTGTGATACTCTATGAAGAATAAATTATATACACTCATGAGAAACCAGACAGCAAATGCTCGTTTGCAATATGTATGTACACAGACCTATGTATACCTATATACAATGTTCAGCCTTATGGACTTGGGGGGCCCCTGGGGACGCCCGTGGGTTGCCAATAAGGGCAGCAACGTCTATTCACACTGTGCAATTCGGATACAGCTGGTGTCTAAACTTGTGCCTAGCAAACGCATGGTTAAATGACGTGAAATTCCCATGAGTCCTCCGCGAACGGTGCCGAGGCCGCTCTCCATCGCCGGTCCCAGTTCTCCCGTAACCATGGAAACGCAAGGTTCAGCTCCAGCATTGCTCTCCTTGGGTTTCCTCTTGCCATGGATGCGCTCGGAGGAGGCTGGAGCCCATCGTTGTCCCTCGCGTGCCCAGCCGCGATCAACGTGGGACGTTGGGGGACGCCAACGTGGGCTCGCACAACAAGGGAGTGGGGACAAACGGGTTGTTACAGTCTCGTAGGCAACGGAAAATAATTAAAAAATGCATAGAAACAAAGGAAAAAAGGAAGTCCCTAACCCTGAACCCAGAGCAGCCGCATAAGTCCGGGAAGTGCTTGTGGATCCTGCATGGATCTTGGCACGAGACTGTCGGCGGCAGCACTCGAAGCTCAAATATTGCCCGCGGGGGAATGCAGAGGAGGAATTTGTCACCGCAGATGTCACATCAGCTCGTGCCCAGGGAGGGGGGCAGCAGCCTGGCCGGGCACCGGGCCCAAGGAAGGGCCAACTCTGCAGGACCAGGAGCCCTTTTTGTGGGGTGCAAAACCCAACAGCTCAGGATTGGGAAGCAAAGACTCGCGGCCGACCCAGGAATTATCTGATCACCAAGCAAGGTCCTTCCCAAAAATACCTCCTCCTCCTCTGTCTTTTTCTCTCCTTCTGTGTATTTATGCACAAATATGCTCATATTTATCCACCCACACGCTACCCGCGCACAGCACCAGTCTCGGGATCCTTGTCTCGGCAGCGCAGCCTTCACATGCAATGGACCTGGGCACAAAACGTCATTGCAGAGCCCAAATTTCCCACTAAAACACAACCCCCCAATCCCGATGGTGTCCGGCCAGTGTTTGAGCCTCGCTGGAGCACCCAGAGCAGCTATTTTAGCAGATATTCATGGGCTCATGGGTTGCCTGCACGCTTGGCCGTGTGGCTGGGTGCTAGAAGGACCCATGCTGCAACCACAGCTCTCCAAAACCACGGCACAGAGGGTAAAACTCTTAAAATACGAGTCTGTGCTGCGTGGCAAGACCAAAAGGTATTTTTTTCCATACCGTTCATGGAGAGAGGTGGGTATCTCCAAGGTAGGAGAAAAAAGAACCCCAATACCTAGATTACATGGCCCTAGACCTGATGAATCCAATGCCAATGGTGTCTCCACCAGCTATCCCTTATTTTTGCCAGTTAGAGCCACTTTGCACCTCGTCTTTACTGGCTATGGCCACCAAAGGAGGCCCAGAGCCTCTCGGACCAAATTCCTCAAGGGAGCGAAAAAAAAAAGGAGGAAAGAACAAAAAAAACCACAGTCTCCTCCTGAAAACTGGTTCAAGATCACATCAGTGAGTCAGAAGCAAAGCTAGAAATAGCACTCGAGCTCCGACCTGCAGGCACAAATCCCATTAAAAGCTATAGGGGAATCGCTCCTCCGCGCCGGACCCTTCCGCAGTTTGCAGCGTGACGGCTCCGTGGTGGCCTTGGCCCCAGTGACGCTCCCTTAGGCCCAGCTCTTGGGTCACTGGTCCCGGCTCCATCCGAGCCGATCTGCACTGTCCCCTTGCGTGACCTTGGCGAGTCCTTGGGGCCACCACGGGCACCTCCATCCTGCTGGAAAACCTGGGATGCGACACATGGTCATCCCGTGAACTGCAGAACGTCCGCCCTGCTCTTCCCAACCCAAAATCCTTGCTCCATCCTGGGACCGCTCTCCAGGACAGATTTATTGCTTGCAATTGCATTGCTCTTTTGGTTTCCTTTCTTTTTATATATATCTCTTTTCCTATAGTGCTTTTTTTAAGGTATTACAAGTGATTTGGGCTTTGGAGACACCCCCTTTCAGCGCTGCAGCAGTGAAGAGGGAGGTTTCCTAACGCAACGAAATGCAGTTGGGGAGGACGCGGGTCCTGCAGGGTGCTGAGCACCCCGGGGACCGCCGGGGACAGAGGTGCTTGGCGCCGCAACGCCGGTGCACGAACCGTGGCCACCGGGTCCATGGTTACAGCCGGTCCTGAATCAACCCATCGCTACGGATCCGGGAGCGCTTCCGCTTGGGCGAGCTGAGCCACATCAGCACGAGCCATGGATCAGGCCCAAAGCAGCATTTGGAACCACATTGCTCTTGAATACGCTAGCACCGTTGTGTTATTGGTAGTAGTTTTCCTCCTCGAGAGCCGGAGGGGTAGGATTCCCCCCGCTCGTCCGCTCCGCGTGGGATGCTCCCGATGCCCTAACTCCGCTAGCACAGGATGGGACCAGCTGGCCCCAAATTCCATCAAAACAGAGGATTTCCACAGGTTGCTAAATGGCATCGCTCATCGGAGATGCCTTCCCGGCCGCGGTCCTCCAAAGAGCCGCATCCCTCTGCTCAATCACCCTGGATTGTCCCCCAGGGTGGAAAAATGCAAGGAGAGACAGGGTGATGTAGCGGAAACAAATGGGATCTGCTCCGGGCTCTCCATGGTGGGGCTCAGGGAGGAATGGGGACAACCCCAAGGGATCTTCATCCCAAACCCTTGGGACGGGATGAGGCTGATCCAGGACGGAGCACCCTGGATCCGCTCTCCATCCCCGAGCCCTTTCCCGCCTCGTGAGCAGCCTGTTAGCAGGGACCTGACCCCAGACCACAGGGACCCCCTCCCGGGGCACCGCTCAGGCCCACCTGGGGGTTTGCCAGCCCAAACTGCCCCACACTGAGTCCCGAATTGGGAATATGGCCACACACGAGGCAATTAAACAGGAAAACGGCTGCAAATCCCTGAACTCGTGTCAGCGACGCCTCCCTCCCGGCCACCATCCCTAGCCAGGATTTCTGCCCTAAATTCACCTCCACTCCCACTGGCCCCTTGTCCCCAATGGAGACTCACACTGCCCTCGAGTCCCTGCGCCGGCCGCCTCTACCACCGCCGTCAGCCCCGGCCTGGGGTCATTTTGTGGCTTTTTTTATCCAAATAGAGATTTTTGTGACTCCTGTCAACCTCCCTCGAATCGCTGGAGAAGCTAGAAACACTAGAGACACGAATAACCATCGAGTCTACTAAGAAAATAGATATTTTCGTGTGTGTGTTAAATACTCAGAGTCATGCAACAACTACCCATGCAGCTGCACTGTATTACTGGTTAAATCTCACTGCAGTATAAATATAGTATAGGCCACAGCATAGTTGCTCCAGGTTTATATAGAGATATAGAAAATAAAAAGATGATTTTTTTTTTCTCTTTTCCAACTCATTTTCAATGTGCCAGTGGAGGTGTCTTTGGTGATCCTGGAATTAGCGAGGATGGAAGTGTCTAAGGGAAGGAAGCGAAGGCAGGAGCTGGGTTTATCCGCTCGGCCGGCCTCGGGAATGTGCAGCCTCGATGAGCGCTGCTCCGCCGCCGGGCTCAGCCCTCCCGCCGGCATGCTGCAGTGGAGGGCACTATTGCAGCATGCAGCATTTCCCGTTACGAAACGCCAGCCCGAGCGGAGCCCGCGGGTCCCCCCGCGTCCCAAAACGCCCCGACTGCTCCCGGGTCCTTGCATCCCCCCCACCGGGGCCGGCGCTGGGAGCGGAGCAAGCGGGTGCGTGACAGCGTGGAAATCAAAAGGTGAAGAGTCACTTACGCGGCTATCGCTTCCCATGCAGAACCAAAAACACACCGTAGAAAAGAGAACGGCGACCGCGGCACGGGGCAGCGCTCGCTGCGGGCGGCCGGGCCGCGTGGGCTCTCGAGACGGTGCCAGGGCCCCGCGGTCTACACGTCGGTGAGCATCTTGGTGATGTTCACATAGTTTGTGTTGGCGAGAGTGCAGTTGGCCGTCTTCAGGTTCTCCTCCCTGAAATCCTCGTTGCTGTTGTTGACCCCTTCCTGGATCTCCATGTAGTCGGACTTGCTGATGGTTGAGGCACTTCTGCTTTTCTTCAGGTCGGGGGATGAAGGGATCTTTGGGCAGCTGGTGACTTGCAGATATTGAGCCTGCTCCTCGCCCTCGGTCTCGCGGTGGTAGAAGTAGTTGAAGTTGGACACGATGACGGGCACGGGTAAGGCAATCGTTAAGACACCAGCGATGGCGCACAAGGATCCCACTATTTTGCCGCCGATGGTGGTGGGGACCATGTCCCCGTAGCCCACGGTGGTCATGGAGACCACAGCCCACCAGAAGGCATCGGGGATGCTGGGGAACTGGGACTCGCTCTCATCGGCCTCGGCGAAGTAGACAGCGCTGGAGAAGAGGATGACGCCGATGAAGAGAAAGAAGATGAGCAGCCCCAGCTCCCGCATACTGGCCTTGAGCGTCTGCCCCAGGATCTGCAGCCCCTTGGAGTGCCGCGAGAGCTTGAAGATGCGGAAGACCCGCACCAGGCGGATCACCCTCAGGATGGCCAAGGACATGGCTTGCTGGCCCTGCTGCCCGTCCTCTGGCTTCTCGGCCAGCTCCGTCCCCAGCGTGATGAAGTAGGGGATGATGGCGACAATGTCGATAATGTTCATGATGTTGGTGAAGAACCCTGCCTTGCTGGGGCAGGCGAAAAACCTCACCAGGAACTCGAAGGAGAACCAAATGATGCAAAGGGTCTCCACGATGAAGAAGGGGTCTGTGAAGGAGGTGGACTGCTGGTAGCCCATGCTGCTGTTGGAGTATGGCTGGTGGCTCAGCCCGCTGCCGTGCATGTCTTCGTTCTCATCTCGGAAGATGGGTAGCGTCTCCAGGCAGAAGCTCACGATGGAGATTAGGATCACCATGACGGAGACGATAGCGATAATCCTGGCAGGGCCCGAGCTCTCCGGGTACTCGAAGAGCAACCACACTTGTCTCTGAAACTCGTTCTCGGGCAACGGTCTCTCCTCTTCTTTGATGTAGCCTTCATCCTCCCGGAACATCTCCATCGCCTCTTCCCCCAGTTCGTAAAAGCGGATCTCCTCGGAGAAGATGTCTAAGGGCACGTTGACAGGTCTCCTCAGCCTCCCGCCGGACTGGTAGTAGTACAAAATAGCATCAAAGCTGGGTCTGTTCCGGTCGAAGAAATACTCGTTCCGCAGCGGGTCGAAGTACCTCATGCGTTTCTTCGGGTCCCCTAGCAAGGTCTCTGGAAACTGGGCCAGCGTCTTGAGCTGCGTCTCGAAGCGCAGCCCCGAGATGTTGATGACCACCCGCTCGCAGCACTCATGGTCGGGCTCGGGGTTGTAGGTGTCCTGCGGGTGACCGGGAAGGGCCGCGGCTTCGTCCGTAGGGTCGCCCGTGGCAACTGTCATATTTAGGGCTACGAGGAATCCTCAGGGTAAACTCTCGCGAGTGCCCGGCGGCGGGATGGGATGCGGGGGACGGCTGCTGCCCTGCGCAAGGATGGCGGCGCGGGCGGGCTGGAGGCTCATGAAAAGGTGAAGGGATGGTTAAAAAGAGAGAAAAAAATAAAATAAAAATAAAAAAAGGAAAGAAAATCACCCCTGCTGAGAGAGAGAGACAGGAAATAAAGTTGGGGGGAAGCAGAGTAGTCCCCTTCACTGGATGTCTATGAGTCTCCGGGGGGTTAATCCACCTTGTGCGGGACAGCGCTCCAGAAATCCCATCTAAACCCACCGGGAGACCCCCGGGGAGCCTCCATCTAGGGCAATCCAACACAGGGAACCTGGCAAACGGGCACGGCCGGCCTCTTGCTGGCTACAATAAAGACAAACGGGAAGGGGAAGGGAAGAGGAAGGATGGGAGGAAGGAAGGGGAAACGCATCGGGCCCGGGAGCGCACGGGGAGCCGCATGCAGCTCGGGGTCAACGCGGGAGCGCACGGGACGGGGTCGCCCGGCCTCGGAACGGGCAAGCGGCCCCGGGCAGAGCCCCGCGGGGCCACATGCTGCCCCGGTCCCCGAAGCCGGCCGGGGGGACCCGCGCTGGCGCCCGGCGCACGAGTCACTTTACCTGCAGCGGCGCTCGGACCCGCACCTCGTGTGACCCCGGCGCGGGGGACAAATTCCTAGGGAGAGACCTGGGCACCCATAATTTCCTCTTTCTTCCGAGTTAAAAATAATGGTGAGTCATCGCAGCAAAGGACAAGGGAGGGAGGGAAATTAAATAAAGGGGGGGTGGCTTCCCGGCTGGCGCGAGCCGGAGCTCAGGCTGGCGGAGGACGGAGCGCGGGGACGGGAGAAGGGAGCCAGCGGCCCCGGTGAGGAGCGGCGTCCGGGCGGGCGCCCGCTGCCTCCGAGATGCCGAGCTCAGCAAAACGCCGCCGTCCCCAGTGTCCTCGGGAGGTGTGGCATCGCCTGGAAAAAACAGCGAGAAGGTAGGGAGCCGCCGGCAGCATCCGCAGAGCCCCCGGCTCCGCTGGGCAGCCCCGTTGGGTTTTTTTCCTCCTTCCTCCCCCCTCTCCTCCTCCTCCTCCTTCTCCTCCTCCTCCCGGGAGCTGTTTTCCTGATGCCCGGCTAAGCCTGCACTGCAACACGGGAAGAGGGGGAGAGCGCGCTAGCGGCGGCTGCGGGGGGAAGAAAAAAGGGGGAAGAAAACACAAATGTCTGGAGCGCGTGCGGCGGCGCAGCCGGTGCCGCCGCAGCCCCCGCGGGCGCAGGCTGCTCCGCGGTACCCGGAGGAAGGATGCTCCGTCCGCCAGAGCCCCGAGGGATGCGGCGCCTGCGGCCTCCCGGGCCTCTTCCTCCTTCCATCACCCCCATCCCCTCCAAATAACCCATCCCTGGGGGCACATGGGGGACAAGTCCTTCCCGGTCGCGGTGACGCTCACGGCAGCACCGGGGGGCCGCGGCGTCACCACCCGCCGCAGCACCGGGATGCCCGACGGCCGAGCCGCCTTTTCCCCGCTTCCCCCCCCCATTTCCAAAGAGAAAAATCCTCTGACCTCCCTCCTTGCGCTCCAACTCCGCTTGGCTACTTTGCGCCAGGATTACGGCACCGGGGAGGGGAGGCGGGTGGAAAATTCCCCCCCGTGCGGCTGCTTCTCCGCCAGGATTTCGGCTCTGGCCGGGCCATCTAGGCGCCGCGGTCGCTCCCGCCGGCAGCGCCCAGGCACCTGCTGCTCCCCATCCTCCTCCTTGCGGCAATTCCCCCTCTCCGCTCGACCCTCCTCTCCCTTCTCCTTATGCGCTAGAAAAAATAGTACAACCCTGACAGGCTTGCAGCATCCGAGCTCTTAACCCTTTTCTGCCGGCTCCACAGCAGAGCGCGCCAGCGGCTGTCCCAGTTTTTCCTCCTTTTCCTGCTATTTTCCACCCCCAGAAGTTCTGCTGGATCCGACCTACCAGGGCTCTTGTGAGCAGCGGGCTAAAATAGATGAAATTGTCAAATATTGCCTGCTGCTAGAGCAGAAGGCCCCCATTTCAGCCCCAAATAAGTCAGCCTTGATGTGGTTTTATTATTTTTTTTTTAATGCACTGTTTTTCCTTTGCCCTGACCTCTCTCTTCCTCTTCCTCCCTTGCTGAAACCCCCCAGTTTTCTTTAACAGCAGGTTGTTTCTGTCTTTATTTTGGATACGGTGACTCCTCTGCGGCTGCATGCGCGGCGCTCCGCAGCTTTGGCCCCAGGGGCTGCCCATCCCGGCGCTCCAGCCCTTCCACATTCCCCCTTCGCATTTTCTCCAGCTTCTCCTCCTTAGCACAAGTGACCCCCCTCCTCAGGCTGGAGTATTTTGGGCCTAAATCATGCAAATTTGGGCTTTCACTGGACTGAAAGAGGAGCGTTTGCTGAGTGTCTCCCCACCCTTTTCTTCTCCTTGGCGCTCAGGCTGGCTCTGCCCCTGCTCACTGCAGGTTTCCCAAGGGATTCGGGGTGCAAACTTGCACTCGCCTTTCCCGTTTGCATCCAGACGGATGGAGCGAGGAGGAGGAAGGCTCCAGCTCCGGCTCGGCTCCGCAGCGGGGCATGCGGCGCATGCACAAGCAGCGCCCGCTCCCGGCACCCCGGGCAGGGGGAACCGCAGAGCGCGGGGCCCCGCCATGAATATTCACAAGATTAATAGGAGCTTCTCCCTCCTCCCGACGTGGTGAGACCTAGATTCCAATCACTGGGAATTAATCGCATCCCTGCATCCGCGTCGCTGCTCTGCCGTGCGGCTCCTGGCCGCACCAGAGCCCGGATGCACCGGGATGGGGGAACGGCAGGTTTGGGAATGCAGAAGGAGCCTGGGAAGGTTTTTAGCAGAAAGTGGCTGGTTGCAGCTTGCAGTTCTGCAAGAAGCAGTGAGCGAGCGAGGCCAAGCAAAGCTGAGTCTATAACGTGTTATTCCTGTTTTTCTGATTAAAAAAAATTGAAAAAAAAAAAGCATGTTTTTTCTCATCTACGCAGAGAAACCGTCTCCCTTTAAAGGGCCAAACACCCTCTAGCGCAAGCGAGACGAGTTTTTGTGAATTGAGCGCCGCGCTGCTGACTTACTACCCCGCTCCTGAGCTATTCCCGTGCTCGGCGCGTTGGCACGTGCTGCCGCGCCGGGATTCAACCTGGTTTTCCAGGGAATCCAGCGAGCTGCAGCACTGCACCCTCCTGTTATCCCCATGTGTTTTAGCATCACTCTGGTGGGCCTGGATACAGGGAGGAGCATCGTGGTCCTCCCGTGGCCCTGGTGGGACCTCTGGGTCTTCGTGGTCCCGGGGAGCTGGATGAGGAGACGCACGGAAACGTCGGTGATGCTGATGTTGCAGCCAGGAACATCCTGGCACGGACATGGGGAACTGACTTTGCTCCTCCATAGCAGATGCTGCTGGAAAATCCTGGGATATTGCCATGAGGGAGGTCGGAGCATCTCCACAGGGGTCCAGGGGGTGTCCAGGGTCACCTGGGGAAGGACGAGCAGAGCCAACAGCATTGACCGGGCTCTCCAGGTCCTGGGAGCACCTCCTGGATCATGGAGAGACCTCCCAGGCCCAGAAATTGCCCTAAAATTCCATGAACAGCCCCTATTGCTCCTCTCCCGAATCCCAGTGATGAGACAGCCCTGAGTCACTGCCCCCGTCATCTTGGGAGCCACCTCAAAGCCAAGAGTCTCCACCGAGGCCAACAGGAAACCCAGCAACTACTGCCCTTCTGCAGAGCTGACATGAAATACACCCCCCTCTGCTTCTCCAGGTTGCTTTTAATAATTAAATGGATGATTACCATAGACTTAGAGAACAGATTCCGCCCTGGATTTGTCCTTGGCCAAGACTGTTGTGCTGCAACGTCTTTGCCTCCGAAGACGCTCCTCTCCGCTCTGCTCCTTGCCTGCACCGTCCAGGCGCCGTTCATCGAAAATAAAGGTCATTTTGCTCAGCCAAAAATGCAAAACCCCCCAAACCTCAGGTCTCGGGAACCTGCTGAGGTTGTGAATATTTCATGCTGGGTGGCTGCTGGCTCCGGGTGAGCTAATGGACACGGTGCCTTTTAGTGCCAGGCACGGGGCGAGCGCAGCTCCAGCCTGGCCGGGTAAAAGGCTCTTGGAGAGGCTTAATTTGACCTGCACAAGCAGGAAGGAAGGGGCCAAATTATCTGAGGGCGGAGAGATCGATAGCTCTCAGCCGTGGAAGAAAACCCTCCCCGCAGGCCGGCCTGCCTCGCGCTGCTGGTTTTTTCCAATGCAGAAACTCCCCCATCCTGCCCCGGAGACGGGACTTGATTTAGGGTCTCAGCGGAGCCCGTGTGTCCCCTGGGTGGCCACAGGCAGCTGCCGTCCCATGGAGGAGACCCGGCTGCCTCCCGGAATCCTCAGAGGGCTCGGGACAGCGCTCCGATGCCGGAGTGGGAATGGGGATGCTCCGGAGCGCTCTCCCAGGCGGAGGCACCGGAGACAGCCCAGCTTTGCAGAGCACGTTTGGGAACTGTGGACTCATTCCGAGCACATCAGCGCGGGCTGCAGCGCCGGTCCCGCTCGCACGGAGCTGGATGGTGCCTCCAGCAGCCAGCAGGTTTCCACTGCCCTCTGCCGGGCCTCCCAGCCGGCCCCATGCCCCAAAACATCCCTTTTCCCCTCTTCTCCCTTCCTTTTCACCCCAGAATTCCCAATCCTGGTCCATATCAGGCCACGGGGCTCAAGGTCTGTTGAGGGTCGAGACACAATCACTGTCCTCTGCATCCTTCATCTGAGACCGACTTCCTGGATCAAAAGAAGTGTCCTTTAATATCCCTGCATTTTTTAAGGCTTACTCCGTTATCCCACTTGTTCCAATTTCTGCCCTCCCAGGGGCTGTAGGAGCTGCAAACGCTGCCGAGTGCTAGAGAAAAATCCGGGATTCTCTCAGTATCTTAGATATGCTCTTTCCCCTGGCTCTGGAGGTGGGAAACCACCGGGAATGGATGCTAGCAGAAACACAGGCAGCAGCTTCCCATGGGAATCCCCAGACCCATGGAAAACAGAGAGGCTCGAGACCCCCCCGCACCCCCAGCCTTTCGGGGGAGGACACGGCCGAGCCAGCCCCTTCCCGAGGGCTCCCAGGGCGGGAGGGATCCCGAGGGCTGATGGATCCCGAGCGCCGCTCGCTCTGCGATCCCCCGCGGCGCCCTCCTCCCCGCCGCTTCGCTCCGCTGCCGTATTTACTATTTCCTCCTCTCCCACCCCCTCTTTTGGGAAGAGCCAGACTTCCCCGTTGCCATGGGAGCCCTCCCCCTCTCCCCCGGCTCCGCTGGAGGTTTTCAGACGCCGCTTCATAAAAACCGCTATTTTTAGCCCCGGCTTCCCCTTCTCCCCCTCCCCAGCACTGGCAGTTCGGAGCCGCCGGGTTTCCCGCACGGCTGCGGAACGGGACCCATCCGCCTTGGAGCTGCACTCCAGGCTCCGATCCCAGCCGTTTCCCCCAAAAAACCTTGTCTAATTTCCCCCAGTTTTTAAAAATCACTTCCTTTCCACAGAGTGGTCCTGGGAGCATCCCAGATGGCCCCGGCGCTCAGCATCCCTGCTCGGATCCTCGGGAAAGACCCCCAAGAGGGATAGGAGTCCTGGGTGGATCTAAAAGGGAGTCGGGAGCTCCTGCTCCTCTTCTTCGGGAGGTCTCAACCATCAGGAGATGCTGTCCCAGTTTGGATCCTTCTTCCCAGATGCGCTCGGCGATAGGCGACCACCCATGGGTCCAGGTCTCACTTATGTAGAAAAATAAATAGATATAAATGAAGTGGGGGGGGACTCACACGGGAACCCGCCTGGAAGATCCATAGATGAAGCCTCTTTCCACCCTTGGATCATGGAGAAAGCAGCGATCCAGCAGGGATGCTGGATGCTGGATGAGCTCTTGGCATCAGGATGGATGAGCACGGAGAATCGGACACGGTGAAGCGGGGAGCCTGAGTGATCCCTGAGATAGGAAGGAGGGAAGGAAGCAGCCATGGGGTCCTGGGGAGCGAGGATGGAGCCCGGGAGACCCCCCAGGGAGACTGGCACCCCTGGGTGCCCACGAGGGGCTGGGAACGGTGCAAGGACCACGTGGAGCATCCGGGCGGATTTGCAAGCAGAATATTTGAGGAAAGCCAAAATTGCACAAGCTGGGACTGCTTGGAGGAACTCGAAAGCACCGAAAGAGCAGAAATTGAAGGAATGGGAAGTCAGCAGAGCCGGGGGCAGAGGACACGTGCGCGGGGAGCCCTGCGTGGCCGAGAGGTCGGGCAGGATGATTTGTTAAACAGGCGGCCGAGCACCCGGGCACGTCCCGAATTCCCCCATGTGGGAGCTGCTCGCGGCTCCTTGCGGCTCCTGTCCCACCCCCGGGCCCCAGCTCCGTCGGGATGATGGAAATGGGGACATTTCGACGTTTTATTGAACGTGGCGTATGAAATAGCATCCGTAAGGTCTCACGAAAACCATTAAAAAAATAAATTCAGCATTAGGTTAAAAAAAAAAGAGAGAAATTTCACACAATCAGACAAAATCGGGCATATTCTGGCATTAAAAGCGATCCGTGCTGGGAGCTGGGCAGGGGGATGCCACAGCCCCATCGTGCCCACCCCAGCCCAAGTTATATCCCAGCCTTGGTTCCAGGAAGATGCTGTCAAAACAGCTTGGATAGGAGAAAGAAAAAGAGAGAAATATCTGGGAAAAGGTTAAAAAAAGTGAATTACTTCTGCACCGACCAGCAGGTGGTCAGGTAGCAACGTCCCGCCTCGCTCACACTGTGTTGGGACCCCAGCCCGAATCAAGAGCTTTTGGAGAGCTCGGCATGCAAGCCAATGGCCCACGTCTGCAGAACTAAAAAAATAAAAATAAAAATAAAAGTAAAAATAAAAATAAAAATAAAAATAGCAATGAAAGCTGGCTTGACACAGAACCGCTTGGCACTTCGCTGGCGGAGGCAGCGGTTTGTCCCCTCCATCCCGCTCCGGTTCCCGGCCCATCTTGAGGGCTTTAAAGAAATCACAGCATTTGGTACAGAGAAACCCCTCCCGATGAAGGACACACAGAGGGAAACGACAGGAAAAGGAGATGGATTCGGTGTCCCGAGAGCAGCCTGGGGCATTTGCAAGGGTGCAGTGAGAGCAACCCCCATTTCCCTCATTTCCCTCCTGATCCCGAGTGAAGCTCTTGGAGCGGCAGCTCTGTTTAACGTTTCCTCTGGGCTTGCTTCATCCCTCAATTATTTTTCCTCATTTTTCCCTCCAAAAAAGAGCTGGAAACAGAGTCCAAATGGTTTCCACATCCCCTGCTCCTGGCTTGGCTCTGTCTCTTGACTGGGGACGATTCCAAGGACAATTTCCATGCTGCCGTCTCCAGCTTTTCCGCAGCGCTCCGGGCGCGGATGCTCTGGATCTGCAGCACCTGGTCACCTGGGGGCAGAGGAATGAGAGCTGAAGCGCGGCCGGAGCGGGAAGCGCCTGGACTTCCCAGGCTCCACGGAGAATATCCCGGATGCTGATCCCACCCCATCCAAAACCACCAAAATCTCCACGCTCCGCAAAGCAGGCAGGAAAATTTGCTAATTAAAAATCACCTAACGAGCTCCGCTTAGAGATAAAGACATAAAAAGGTCCTTTAAATACCCTCACATGGTTAACACCAATCTGTCATTAACGGCAAGTTCCAAATCCAATTCCGAATGATTAGTGCCAAGGGTTGCGTTTTTTTGCCCTTTTTTATCTCAATCAAGCCTGTTTCGTTAAGAGCCGCCGTGTGGCACTAAGCGGCGGCTTGATCTTAGCCAGCCAGCAGGGAATTAATGGAGCGCAGAGGCGGGAATGGAGGCCGGTCACACTCGGAAGGTTGGGAAGCACTGGGAAGCTCAGGTGAATCCAAGTCAAGACTCTCAGTGATCCACTGAGGAGCCGGAGAAGGAGCTGGCGCTGGGCTCAGCTCCACTCGCCGGCAGCTCATCCGGCCCCGGCTTAGCCGTAAGCACCAGCAGCGCTGCCGGAGCGCTCTGAGCGCGCCAGGACTTAGGATTCCTTGGGCTGGGCTGCGGCCAGGGATTACGCGGCCGCCCGGCCAGGAATGCGCTCTGCTTTTCTGCAAGTCGCTGGTAAAATATCCTCCGGGATCCGTCGGGATAGCGGGATCCTCCAGCCGCGCGTGTTTGGCAACAGATACGCGGAGCGGACGGATGCGCATCCGCAAGCCGGAGCATCCGGAGCGTCAGCCTGGAGCAGCGTTTCCCAACCTACCGGCTGCCTCTGGTGTTTCTGGGGAGCCTGAGGATGTTGTCGGCTCTGGAAGCTGCCCTGGAAAAAAAAAAAAAAAAGGGAATAATAAAACCCAGATCCTCAAACCATCTCGATGCTGTCAGCTCCCTAAATCCATCGGTTATTGGGTGAGAAGCAGTCAGAAGTCAGATCGATATTGCTGCTCGGGCTCCTGAAGGATCCCAGTTGTATTCCCGGAGGAAATTCCCTCCGTTCCAGCCGCGGCCAAGGACAGGAGCCAGAAGCCGAGACGCCTTGAAAGCGGCTCAGCAGCTCGGCCGCTCACTTCCACCATCCCCACAGCTCCAGAGCGGCTGGAATTCCCGGGGACTGGAAATCAGCTCCCACCTGGCGCGAGCCATGGGAAAATGTCCCCCCTTGTCCCATCAGGGCAGTGATTCCAAAACCGGGAATTCCGGGACAAGGTGCCCTGTGGGCACTGCCGCTTCTTCCCACAGAAGCTGAGACTATGATTCCAGCTGGCAGCCATTCCCAAGGAACCTCCTCCTTGGAATAAAGAGGCACCCAGACCTTGTCACTAAAGCCCTGGAAAACCAGGAAAGGCGGCAGCAGCCTCTCTCTAACACAGCCGCATCGCCCAGTCCCATGGGATCCAGCAGCCCATGGAGAAATCCCATGTGCCGGCTTTCATTTCCCAAGACATTCAGAGCTGCTCCGTTAAAAAAAAAAAAAAACAAAAAGAAAAAGAAGGAAAAAAACGAGAGAAAAGCCCTAGGTGCAGCAGGTTGGGCTGGGAGGCGCCACGCACTCTCCCAGAGACGGATTTTAACGGCTCGGCAGGAAGAGGGCTCCAGACTACGTGGTTAAGCCGATGCTCCGGGTTAAGTCCACGTTCCGGTTAAGCCAATGGCCCAGGCTGAGCCGATGGCCCTGGCTGAGCCGATGTCCCTGTCCGTGCTCCCTGGTTCCAGCTCCCGCTCCCGTTCCCGGCGCGTTGGCCCCTGCTGAGCCCCTCACCCTGCCTCGGGGCGGCTGCCTGTCCGTCCGCCCGTCCGACCCGTTGCCTCCGTGGCCACATGGCCCCGCAGCCGTCACCAGGGAAGATCATATGGCTGCGCATCCGAGAATCCTCTGGCGTGGGAGAGGGTCTCCCTGGCTGCTCCAAGGACCTCAACAGGTCCTCGGAGGAGGATCCTGAACAGGGATGCAAAGGCCAGGAGCTTGGTGGGAAAAGTCCCCAGGATCCCTGGAAAAGGTTGCCTGGGAGCTCTGAGAAGGGCCAAGCACCGGCACCTCTCGATCGAGCTGATCCGATGGGATCTGCAGCTGGCGTGAACGATGGCAGCCACCAGAGCTGTCAAATACCATTAGCATCCTGGGAATCCTGGTTTCACAATGGGAAAAGCAAAGAGGGTGGAGGATCTGCGGGGGTTTGGGTGGCTTTAGCCCATCTGGATGCAAAACTGTGCAAAGCACCATGTTTCCCCCTAAAAACACCCAGCGGTACCTTAGGAGGTGGCAAGCGCCCGGTGGGAAGCTCCCTGCTCCTGGCAGACGTCTGGAGGTCACCAGCGCGCGAGGAAGGATGGAGCGGGCACCATCTCCCCTGCCCGGAGTGGGATCTGGGACACTTTGCGCTCCTGCTCTTTACGGAGTTGCAGTTTTCCGTCTGCTCTCCAGAGGCTGGCGGTGCTGGGGGCAATTCCCGGCTCAGCACCGGCACATGTGTGGTTCAGCAGGAGGTTTTGGCGGATGCAAGCTGGAATGCCGGGAGCACGTGGAGACCAGGGATTTGGCGCTGCGGGAGCCAGCGGTCAGAGCGTCCTCGTGCCGGCAGCCGGAGTGGAGCCCGTCCAGTGGGAGCGGGAAGTGTCTGGAAGGGCCGGCAGCGGCGGCGGGGATGGGAAGCGGGATGCCATGACAACCTGGGGGACGGAGGGAGGGGGGGTTTCCCAGGAAACCGGCGTCACCACGGCAACTGCATCCCTGCGATCCCCATTAGCCTCTTCCGCCGCCAGGCGCCGTCGGATGCTCTGCGCTCTGGGCAAGGATGCTCCGATCTCCGTGCGCACGGAGCACCTGCCACCCCCACGGAGCCGCCCCGGCTACCGCCTCCTGTGGCGCCCGGCCTGCCAGTAATTCCCAACCAGATCCAACAGGGATCTGCAGCTCCCCAGGGCTGCACAGGGAGGGAATTAAAGATAGGAAAGGAGGATTTGGGTTTTTTTCTTTTGCTCTTTAAACCAGACCTCGGTCTCTGGCCAGATGACGGTTTCCTTCACGACGCAGATGCTGCTCCGTGCTGGCGCGGCGCCACGCGGTGCGCTGACTGCGGCACCGGCAAGGCCTCCGCAAACACCCCGGCGGTTTCCCCGTGCCGCGCGCCGGCGGCGACGCCGCGACCTCTTTCACTCGGCTCCCACCCGCACGCGCTCCCTAATCCAACAAGTGAGCTCAGAGGAAGGAGCCGCGCGCTGCCGGCAGGGAAGGGACGGCGGGAGGGAGCGGAAGGGAAGCAGGAGCAGAGCAAGATGTCCCCAAGGCCGAGGACACCCGAGCAACACCCACACTGCGGAGCAAACACCTGGTTCCAGCGCGGCGGGTTTCTGCCATCAGCTTCCTCGCTGTTCCCCTTCACCCATCCTCTTTTCTTCACGAGCTTTTTAAATCCTTTTTTTTTCTTTTTTCTTTTTTTTATAAGAAAGGAACGATCTAAAAAAATAATAAAAATAAAAATTGACGTATAAAACCAAGGGCACACACAGACCGACGATGGTGCATGGTCCACACAACACCGAGAACACAGTCACTTTGCATCAGTATTTGCTGTTGCTGTTGTCATGGTCATGGGTTTGCAGCCTCGGGCGGTCGCTCCGGGGCCTCGCTCCGCTCTTAAACATCCGTAAAGATCTTCTTGATGCTCGCACAGTTGGGGTTGTTTGTGGCCGTGCAGTTGCCCGTCTTCAAGGCAGCCTGCTTGAATGCACTGTGGTTGATCCCCCCTTCCTCCATGGCCAGGAACTCCGACTTGCTCAGGGTGGAGTTGCTCCGGGCCTTCCTCATCTCCTCGCTGGACGAGAGGTGCTGGCAGCTGCCGACGTGCAGGTACTGGGCCTGCTCCTCGCCCTCGGTCTCGCGGTGGTAGAAGTAGTTGAAGTTGGACACGATGACGGGCACGGGCAGGGCGATGGTCAAGACGCCCGCGATGGCGCAGAGCGAGCCCACGATCTTGCCGCCGATGGTGATGGGGTGCATGTCCCCATAGCCCACCGTGGTCATGGTCACCACAGCCCACCAGAAGGCGTCGGGGATGCTACTGAAGCCCGAGCTGGGGTCGTCGGCTTCGGCGAAGTAGACAGCGCTGGAGAAGAGGATGACGCCGATGAAGAGGAAGAAGATGAGCAGCCCCAGCTCCCGCATGCTGGCCTTGAGCGTCTGCCCCAGGATCTGCAGCCC